>QANY01012324.1:577804-921359 GCA_003255025.1 Datisca glomerata
CACACACACACACACAAAAAAAAACAAAAAAACAAAAAAAACAACATTCTTCCCATTTGCCCACCTTGAGGATGTGAGTCGGAGGAAGGAAGACGAGAGGGGATGGTATTGTGGAAACTTTTAGCCTGTAAGCGCTATAAATGATCCCCCCCTCCCTTCCCAAACCAAAGCCCCATCGAGGGGTTGGGAATGATCAAAAGTTTGCTACTTAATTAACTTTTGGCTTTTAATACCCTCGCGTTGTGCTTGTCTAGCGTATAAATTTTTTACATGAATAGCTAGTTTCCCCCACTAGTTATTATCATATTACAGGATTCTTTGATCAGAGGGGAATGTGAATGGTATATACATCTTTTCCTTATGGAAGTTGTCAATCACATATCTAATAGTAGTATTTTCAACAGGAGATGGACAAGTACTTGTTTTAGCCACTGCTAGCGTTGACAAGAAGGTAAAGCTTTGGGCGGCACCATCCCTCAACATACTATAATTGGATTTGTTAGTTTGCTAATCTCAAAGCTTGCCATGGAGTTAAATGATCTAACTTATTTGGTGATTCGCATTAGAGATATCGAGTTCTCGGCCTTGTCACCTCCAAGGTCGGTCAGTTAGTAAGCTATGATGGATTCATCACAAAGGTAGAATACGGAAATCTCCTCAGAAAGAAACCTGTTATGTGTTTTCACATTTTACCGGGATTTTGATAGCTGAAATCTTGATAGAGAATTAAATATAGTTTGCTGGTTTTAGTTGAGGTTAATTAACTATACTTTGCGGATCATAGTTGGTTCTCTGTATAAAAATGAGTTTTTAAACATTCTTTTCATTTCTTAAATGGGAAACTGTTCTTTAGTTCAGTAAATATCTCTACATGCTTCTATCATATTATCTTTTATATCTTCTACAATTTTTCAATGAAGGTGTTATCTTACATCTCCATCTCTTTTGCTCTCTATTGTCACTTTGGTTCCAGTTTTCGCTCTTCAGTGTCACTTTGATTCCAGTTTTCTTGTCTGTGGATCTCTGTGATAAGTTAAATTCAGTCGCTTGATTTTAAACATTTATATAGGAAGTTTAAATCCCGATTTAGATGAGAGGAAGAAATTCGATCAATATATAAAACAACTTATGCGGCAATATTTAATTTTAGCGTCACATTTTTTGTTATAAGCGTATTTTTCTATATATATAATTTTGTGGGAGAAACTGTAAAAATGATCTATTTTCTAGCTCAAGTTAGAAAAATGTTTAAAAATTTTTTATTGTAAAAATGACCGAAATTATATAATTAATTTATCACTGTGTAATATTGGTAAATAAACTATTTATCACGGTTATATTTTGGTCATTTTGCAAATAAAATTTTTTTTGATCATTTTTGCAACTCCACCCCCGAAATCTCTCTTTTCCTGCTATTCCCGAATGCAAAGTTACATTGAGTTATGTATTAGAATACTAAATATATTCTAACTGAAAAAGACATAACATTTCACGAGAATTAAGATTTATAATTGAATCACCTGACTGTAATTCTCACGCTATAAATTCCCAGTTCATCAGCTCAAAGGATATCAGAATACCATTGTTGATTGTTTCTCTCGACCTCAAAAGACATATGGATATCCCTTATACCACAGTTTGTCGGATCAGGATCTAGAGGAGCCTTCAATTTCTGAGGTTGAGGAGGAGGGCAGATTGGTAGAGCAGAGGGTTTCGTATACGAAGTTGAGGCTAGGGAAGTGGGAAGGATCTGAACACCAGGAGGTATTGAAGAAATAGGAGCATGCTGAACTGGGGGAGCTGCTAATGTCGATCGAGATTGTCTGAGTTGCCTTAAAATGGGATAAGACATTTTGAACAGGTTATTGTAGTCGGAGGCTTTGGGATAAGGCATGTGAGAGGAGAGACACCTAGGACTTTGGCTGCTCATGGGATAGGAAGGATATGGATTATAAAGAGTTTGAGATTTCTCCTTAGCCATATTTGTCTCTATCCTATAGAGATTTTGTTGAATCTGAGAGAATTCTTGCTCATTTTTCTGAAATCTTGTGCCTATGTAACCTTGTTCGACCAATTGCTTTAATTCAGTATCTAAGTGCAGAGCTTTTGAAGTCAGCATGTCCCGAAACTGTTGAATTTGGTTTAAAAGTTTAAAATGGTGTTTCTTAAATTTTCAAGCTCAAATTGTAAAAATGGTTGAAAGAGTTTTTATTTGTAAAAATGTTCAAAAATGATCAAGGTAAATAATTTGTCTACTAAAATTACACAGACGTAAATAGAATTTCTACCTTATTTCGGCCATTTTTACAATAATAAAGTTTTCCAGACATTTTTATAGTTTGAATTTAAAAATTGATCATTTTTGCAGTTCTCCTTTCTTAATAACTATGCTTCTGAATTACTATTTTATTATTTCATATAAAAAATAGAATAAAATAAAAATAGTATGGAAAACTACAATCAGTCCCTTGAGCTATCAAGTTGTTGTCATTTATAATTCTGAACTATTATTTTCGTCATTTATAACCTTCAACTCGTCAATTACTGTCAAATATAACCTTCCATCCATATGCCGTTAGATATCTGATAGCTTAGTTTAAAACGACGTTGTTTTAAAATACTAAAATTAAAAAATCACCTCTATCAATACTATGTCGTTTTGGACATTATTTTTTCCCCAAACCCTATCAAACCTGATTGAACATCTCCTCCATATCCCATTATTCTTCGTGGGAAGCTACTCCTCCATACCCCATTCTTCTTCGTAGCAGCTTATCCTCCATTTCCTTCTTCTTCAGCTCAGATCAAAGCATTTTAGGCGTCTTCCATTTTAGGAATCTCCATTTCAGCAGCTCATCCTCCATTTTTGCAAGGTATTTTCTTCCCGTTTTTGCTCAGCTTCGATTTCTAGAAGTAATCATCAAAGTAAGATACCACTCAATGTCAGAATCTATGCTAATATGTAAAATATTAGAAGTTGAGCCTCCATATTTAATATTCACCATAAAAAACAAATTATTAGAATCTACACACAATGCACGGGATACTAAACCGAGTAAAACATCGTGTGATGTATCATAAAAACCAACAATGTCTTAATCTTCCAGCATAAAAAAGAACTATGAGAATATTTACCACCAGACTTAGAATGTATGACAATAAAGATGTAAAATGTCATATATAAACAATATATACTTATATATCATATAACAAGAATAATAAAAATCAGAAGAAACATGACACACCCGTACCAACAACATAATGCTATCAAAACAATAAGACCATTAAATATCCAGAAACTGAAAAAAAAATACACAAAACACAATAATGTGATCCAAATTAATCAAATCAGGCAAACAATTGAACAATATAAACTAAGATTACACATACAACTCCAAACAATATGTTTTGACACAAAAACCAGAGTAATTACATTTATGTATCAATTGTTGCTGAAAATAATTCTGAAGTTTTTGTAGAAAAGATAAAACGAAAATTGCATATTCTTATCTCTATCAAGCTTTAAAAAATTACAGGTTACACAAGATTTCTTAACATTGGCGAGAAGCAAAATTATAGAAAACATAAGAATCGATAATACAAAAACATCAAACAAGAATGCCGCACAAAATCAAGAAAGAAGGAACAAGAATGTATTTGAATCAAGCTGATAAAAATCAGCTTCCATTAGAAGCAAGCTGATACAAAAATACTCGATCAATTCACCCAATGTAGATTTGCCCGATATCGTTTTTGATATGAACCAATTTCACCGCGAATGAATTTTGCTTGGAATCAGTGTTGCCGTGAAGAAAGAAGATGAAATCAGCGGTTTCAGAGAAGAAGAAATAAGGAAGTGAAGAAGAAGCTGTGAATCTGATGAAAGCTATGAATCTACGAATCTGATGAAATCAACAAGCTGAAATCGTCGAACAAGAATAAACTAACAAGGAAAGCCGCGCGAAGAAGAATTTGATGAAAGAGAAAGTGAAACCTAAAACAAAAAAAGTCATATTAAGAGTAAAATTGTAAAACAACAAAAAACTTATTTAAAATCTGTAAAATTCAGCCATCTGTGCACAAGTAAAAAAAAATGATCCTTTAACAAAACTGATTTAAAATCTAGCCTAAATCTCTAATTTTCCATAAAAAGAACCTTGCATAACGGTTATAAAGCCTACTTAAAACAAAATAAAGTCTTAAAGACTATTAACAAAATGTAACATCCCTAGACTCCAACAGCATATTTTGAGCCTTTAATGCACCCCAAAACTGCCACATTGAATTTCCAACAGCCACACGAAGTCTCTGCTATAAGGCATACAGTTGTGCCTGATGCTGTGTGCAGCACAACGAGGACTAGCATAGAAGCATTTTCTACCGTGCAGCGCACAGCACCTCCGCCTTCGACTTCCGTTGTCGATTCCTCCTTTCACATATTCTTGCTTTAGGAATATTTCCCACCTAATTACGTTTTCAAAAAAAATATTTTACAAAGAAATATAAAAGAGGCCACGCAAGGATTCGGTAAAATTCCAGACTCCCGCGCAATAAGGAAAGAACGAAATCCCGCCCATTAGTTTGCTAAAGCAACTTGTCTGTCCGAAACAGTACAATCCTTGCGTAACACATAACCCATATGTGGGTCCCATCCAAATTTGACCGACTCTAGGAGAGGGGCAGGCGGGGAGCAGCGAAGGCAGGGGGCTTGCTGTAGGGCTTTAGAACACCCGTTTTGGGTTTAAGCAGATTTGGCGCTACTGATTAGTTTCGTCTTCTCTGCTACTTAGACATGGCTTTTTGGGGTAACCTTTGGCATTCGTCTTTGTTTGTCTGATATTTCTGTCGGTGTTTCTTTATTAACCAGGGTGCTTGATGAGAAATCTGTGGAAATTCTGCTAATCCCTCCCACGTTTCCCAGCTTCCAATCTGTTAAAGTCAATTGTGGGGAAGCTTAATCTGTGTTTGTAATTCCTACAGGAATCGAAGTAAAACCCGGGAAGCCTTTTACTCAAAAGTTTGATGAATTTAAAGGGCGGCTTCATGTTTCTCTGGTAATTTTTGCTACCCTGAATTCGTTGTTTCTTTATGGATAATAGACTATGTTAGAACTTTCGCAGAATACGTTTATGGTTAGAATGGCTCACCTCTTCTATTTTTTATCTTATATAGAATTATAGCTCTATTTCTATGGACTGTTATGGAAATGGAGCTTCGATTCACTTTGTCTTTCTGACCGATATATTTCACGGTCTTGATTCGTTATCACGTGCTGTGAGTTTGATATATTTTCCTAATCCTCTTCTGTTAATTCACGGACTTGAAGTGTTGGAGTCATATATTAAACTGTATTGGTATTTACTCGCTGCAATGATCTGAATCTGAATTTTCTCAGGCAACATTGGGGTTTGGCACCGCAACGGATAAGAGTGTCCTTCAATGCAATGTAGGAAATAAGAGTCCTGTCTATCTTTGTTCATTGCTTCCCAAGAAGACTGAGTGCTTGCAACTAAATTTGGAGTTTGAGGAGGCTGATGAAGTCATCTTCTCAGTTATTGGTCCTCGAAGTATTCACCTCTCTGGCTACTTCCTAGGCAGTTGTCGGCACACAAATTTAAATGATAATTCGTATCCAATAACTCTCTACTATCGTAATCATGTGATGGACGTTGTGTTTTTCCGTTTAGCTTTATTCTATTTACCTTTTCTTGTTGTGTTATTGATCGCTATTGGCTTCCAAGGTAAGATAGATTATCTAGTAAAGGTTGGTTACAAGAAGGAAAATGAAATATAAGGTGCTTTTATCTCTTAAGGGTGAAATCACTAAGCCTTGCACACTCACTTAGGTCGTTCCAGCTTTTCATGTTATAGACCATAGGAAACGCCTATTGTATATTACTTGCTTACCTCACTCGCTTTGGCTACTTATAACAACATATGAGCTATATCTGATGGATTATGTCTGGTTTTTGGTTGCTTAGAGTTTCTCTTGGATATTTTTGATTCTTTAACTATGATGAAAGAGAATCCTATGGGGTAGACATTGCAAACACAGAGACAGAGGGCTCTGAGTGTAGTAACGAAGACAAATATGATGATAGTTTTATCAATGATGACGATCCTGAGATCTTTCCAAGTTCTCCTATTTCAAGTGGTGAAGGTGCTCTCCTACCTTTGATCCTTCTTCTTTTCATTTTTTGTCTGTCTTAAAAGTTTTACATCATGGAAAATTCTACATAGATGAGTAACTCCTGAAAGCTGCACGCTTTTAGAGTTGTCGTTTATGGGAAATCATGTGGGGCACATTCATTTTGTCACCCTGGTTGATGTGACTGATGCTAACCATGGTAGCTTCTTATTTTAATGTTTTGTATAGTACATTATGATGTTGCATACAATATGTTTGTTGACTTCGATTATCTTGATTGTCGAGATATTATGTCTGGAAACCATGGTCATGAAGAATTTTTGCTAGATGATTAAGGACTGTAGTGCATCATGGGTTTGACTGGTGCTGGAATGTACAGGGACATCTTCTCGTTTTTACCTAATTTTGATTTGTATTATGGGTGTTCTAGGTTATATAGAATTCTTTACCGCCATAATCAGCAGGTATATAGTTCAGAGGCAATAAATCGTCTTGTGCATCTCATGCACCAGATGAGCAGGATGACATGATAGATCACAAAATAGTGTATAATATTTAGGTTCGTGAATCTACTTTCATTTTGGATGTTTCTCATCAGATGAATACTTCACTGGTTATCGTTCTTGGCCTTTTATTTTTACTTAATTACTTATGATATAGTTTTGTCAATTTTTGAATATTGTAATAATGTTGCTTGATTACAATTGATTTTATCATCTTCCCTCAGATTGGTATGTATTTGGCTTTCCTTATATTCAGAAATCATGTACGCAATATTCTTATGTAGTCTTCGCTTTTCATCCACTCTTTGTCTAATGTCTATCATACTATGATAATGCAGAGGAGGCCTTGAACAAGAAGCAGCCAAAAAGTGGAACTCGCAGCCATAGGCGACTTAGGAAGAAGTTTCAACTGAGCAACTCTGATGATAAAGTAGGTTCTCAAGAGAAAAAAGTTGCTGGTGGTGGTGTTCCTTTTCCACAATTAGAAAGTGAAGATGAGGACAGCCTCCCAATTTCCTTCATCTGCAGGAATAAAACAATTGCAGAGAACACAGTTGTGAAAACAGATGAAAACAGTTATGGATTTATTGATGAAACCAACGATGGGAAGACTGAGGTTGATGACGATTTTGCAACTGAAATGAAGACTGACAATTTCGCCGTAGATGGCCGACTAAATAGGTCAGCGCCTTGCTTACTAGAAGTCTTCTAGTTTACGCGTGTTACAGTTTGGTTTTTGGCTCAAACCAAGTTTTGCTTCCACAATCGAAGGCCTTTTACAAGCTTGTAAATTTCAAGAGATGCATTTTCAAGAGGTTTCATCGCTTCACTCGTACTTGCTGATGCCTGAGTTGTCATATAAAATTTGTGCCTCACATGTTAGCTTAGTTGAAATGTTTCACCATTTTGCTTTTGATTGTTGATTCTTGTTTCCTTTTATCTTGGTTGGATAATGTAATGCAGGCAATCTAACATTCCAATAGATTCCTTGTTGCCTGGTGATGTGGGCACTAAAACTGGTGCAGCTCCAAAGAAGAAACTGGAAGAGCAGTTAAATGAAAACCCAGAAAACGCTGTTGGTGAAACCAATGGTGTTCTTGTAGAGGATAAAGGTGTTATAGAAGAAGAGGCAACCTCTAACAGTTTGGTCCAGGGATTGTGCATGAGAATTGAACAAGAACAGACAGCAGGCACCCAAAAGTGAGTGTCTTCCATGATCTGGATGTAGTACACTCCTATTCTGATCTTAAAAGCATAGAAATGTATATTTAACACTTGAAGGTTGTACTCCTGGTCTCGTCTATTTTTGTTTTTGTTTATCTTGTCGAATGAACTTGAATGATAGAACTGAAGTGAGAGAAATTCTCTCTGCCTTCTTCAGAGGTAAAATCTGAAAATAAAGGATTAAATAAGATAGATGAGCACATATGGAGGGAGGAAATTTTATTCTGACGAGTGATAAGACAGAACATAGTAATCCTATTCAAAAGATAGATCGCAGCATGGTGGATTCCATGACTGATAAACTGTGTCATCATCTGACATCGGTCAATTATACATATGGTTTGTGCTCCTATGTAGATTTGGTTCTAAAATACAAAATGCTTATAGTAACTTCCCTTGTGGATTCAATCCCTCTATTCAAAATAGAATACTTGAATCCCGGATGAGAAGACAATGAGTTGCGGAAAATTGCACGATGTCCCTCAACAGATAAACAAAAAGTATAAATCATAAGAGGAACACGTCCAAGTTAGACATAGCAACTCCTAATTTCAACAAGCTTGTGTTATCTCATAAGAAACTTCAAGGGAGCTCTAATCGCCACTTTGATTTTTTGCATGTTCGGTTGATGTCAGATGGTATGTTAGGTAGTACGGTGATTGATTCACATTGTACTTGATCGCTGACTATTGACTGTCATCTTTGTCTTGTGCAATTGGTGCAGACATGCAGACCTGCCAATGGATTCGTCAGTCCTTTCTTTTGAAGTGAGCCCAGTGATGGGTGTAGAACAAAAGAGGAAACGGAAAAGGAGGTCAGAGGGAAACCCTGGTGAAGCTAAAAATACTACTAGCTATAGTAATGTCACTAAAGATGATAGAATCCAACAAGATGAATCAACTGACAATATGGTCCACAATTCAAGTGGTAGACAAAAGTCGAAACATGTAAAGTAAGTTTCGGTGTTTGATACTTGAATTTTTCACTCATAAAGTATGAGTCGTACTGAATCAAAATTTAACATTTTCTTTGTACTTCAAGGGTCTTCTGGCTAATGTTTCTAGATCTTTGTGTTTGATTATATGATCTTATCTCAAGTAGTGAGGCCGAACCTACGGATAATATCTCATTGCTTTCTGTTGAGGTGGGCCACGAACATAGTGAGAGACCGAAGAAGAAAAAGAAAGGATGGTCGAAAGAGGAGAGAACCTTACATGCAGATGACATTAGTTATAGCAATACCATAAGAACAGATAGAGATGTGCAGACTGAGACGAAGTCTGCGTTGTTGGGCCAAGTTCTGCATCCGGCCAATGAACAGTGAGTCTAAAAATGCTCTCTATATCTTCTGCTGAAAGATACATGAATGTATGCATAATATAATGTGATCTGTGCTTGTGCTATCATGGGCTCAAAGTAGAAGAGAAATGAAAAAGATATAACTCTACCTGTGCACGTCTTATTGCACGAAACTTTGACTGTATTTAAAATACAGGCCTCAGTTTTCCTTAATTCCAGCTTCAATTTCAAGGTTGGAATGATCAACTTTTCATTATACCCCTAGTTCTTTATTTTGGAATTCAGGGTTTCAAGTATTTGATGCTTAAATTTGTAATTTATACTCATCATGAATAAAAAATTGCTTACATTTTCTCTGTACTTGAAAGGTCTACTGGTAACTGGCTAATGTTTCTTGATCTTTGTGTTTGATTATATAATTTTATCTCAAGTAGTGGGGCCGAACTGCCAGATAATATCTCATTGCCTTCAGTTGAGGTGGGCCGTGAACATAGTGAGAGACCAAAGAAGAAAAAGAAAGAGCGGTCGAAAAAGGAAATAACCTTCAATGCCGATGACATTTGTTATAACACTACCGTCAAAGAAGACAGAGATGTGCAGACTGAGACTAAGTCGGATTTTATGGGTCAAGATCTGCAGCCAGCCAATGAACAGTGAGTGTAATTATGTTCTCTAGATCTTCTGCTAAAGGATGTATGAATGTATGCATTCTATAATGTGATCCATGTATGTGGAAGAGTGTTTTTGTTATCATGTGCTTCAAAGTCGAAGAGAAGTGAAGAAGATATCATGCTTGGCCTCGGCCTATATGCTTGAAAGTTTGATTATATTTGAATTACAGGCCTTAGTTTTCCTTAATTCATTCCACTTCAAATTTCAAGCTTGAAAGGACCTGCTTTTTAATTTTGTCTCTCTAGTTGTTTATTTTCACAAAGATAGATGGATTACGAGGAGTGTCCTATGCGCATTCCCCCTAGAGGGGTAAGATAGTACAGCTGGACCAAGAAGTCTCCTGCTCCAGCCGTCACCTAATAGGCGTGTTATTAATCCTATACTTTAATTTATATTCTTCTGTGCATTGTGCTCAGGAGTATTGAAGAAAATGTGTGTGGTTTCACTGATGAAAATCAACCTGAGGGGAAGAGAACGGAGAAAAAGAAGAAAAAAAGCAAAACTCGGAAGAGTGGAGATCCCATCAACAGAGATATGCCTCTTTATTCAACTGATGAACAAAATCCATCTGCTGTGGAGGTTGGGGTCAGAAACGAGAATGGTGTAACATCATTATCCCAAATTAGAACATTACCAAGTGGATTGATCATTGAAGTGTTAAAGTCTGGGAATTTTGATGGGAAAACTGCTGTCTCAGGGAAAAAGGCAAGTCCTCGAACAAACATTGGAGTTTTATCCTCATTATTCTTTATGTTTGACTTTTGCTTTTATCTTGATATCATGATAGATTTTGATCACTGACTATTCTTTACTAAACTTTTCCACTGAAACTGACTGTGGCTGCTATTTGGTCTCCAGATAAGTGTGTTTTACGTTGGCAAGTTGAAGGAAAGTGGAGAAATATTTGAAGTAACTGATCGTGGGATTCCCGATAAGTTTCGACTAGGTACATAAATCTCAAATGTAGTCATCTTCATCTTCGTCATGACTTATGTCTTAGTTTACATATCGCGTTCGTATTGCTTGTTTCAGGCACAGAAGGCATTATTCAGGGTTGGAATGCTGGCCTTAATGGTAAAAATTCCGTGGATTAATTTTGATAACAATATAAATGCTTTTCTAAATCTACAATTTAACTGTTCTTAGTACGATGGTCTAATAAGTGCATCCATATCCTCAGGTATGCAAGTTGGTGAGAAAAGAAGGCTTACTATCCCACCCTCGATGGGGTAATGTGATAGAATTTTTCCATATTTTATCATTTATTTCACTAAATGATGTCATATACATATGTATATGCATTGCAGATACGGAAGTAAAGGAGACAGAGAAGCAGTTCCCCCAGACTCGTGGTTGGTGTATGATTTTGAGTTAGTCAAAGTTCATTAATTGGTTCTCTCCACCACATATGAATAGTGTAACCAAGGAAGGTTTGTTTCATAATATCTTTATAAAGATGCAGTCCTATGGAGCAACATCAAGATTTTGTCATAGCAGAGGATGTCTTATTTATTTATTTTTTTAACTTATTGACTGCTAAGTGGCTACCCGTTTGCTTTTAGAGTGAAAACTGCTAAAGGATGAGGAAAATAGAGAATGGAAATGGGCCAAATGGCTGAGTAATGCGGCTATATGGGAATTTAAAATTACATGTAATGAATCCAAATTTGTAGTCGCCGAGAAAGAGTCTAGTAATTTCAGAGTTTGTTTCGGGCAGTATATGTTAAGCAATGCATCTCTTGCTTAACAAATTTTGGCTTTGGCAGCTGTACTGAACATGATCTACTGATGAGTGTATTATTTGTGGTTCTGATTGTGTACACCATTATTTTGGGTTGTCTCATAAAATTCATAATAAGCTTGTAAATGGTAATGAGCAATTTGGACGGCATATTTATAGTGAGATTTACGGTTCAAACTTCGCTCAAGTCTTTAGATTAATCTAGTCATTAGATATGATATCAATCAACTTATTAATGTAGTCCTCATTGTCTATTTTGTTAGTCAAACTAGAGAGATGATGGCATTTATGACAGGTATGATGCTTTGGCACATTGTTGACTATGTATCTAATATGTTCAGTAATTATTTTGTTTCTCATCATAATATTGTAAGTTTTACACAAGGATTTGATTGAAATCGTGTTGATTAAATTGATTTAAAGAAGATAACATGATAACACTATTATTATACAAGACAACACTCTTAGTGCTCAAGAGTTGTTTTTTCAAGTTAAGAACAAAAGGAGTTAGGATCTGCAATTATGGGATCTTTTAAGCCTCCTAAGAGGATCTGCAATGAGTTAGAATATGCTGTAATGAGGTTTTGCTGGGCTCACGGTGAGGCTAATCAAGGGATTCATTGGTGGTCTATGGAAAACTGAATAGGGGTAAAGATGTTGGAGGTCTTGGGTTTAGAGACTTTGAGGACTTCAATATTGCTTTGCTTACAAAACTAGCATTGATTCTGTATTAGAATCATTCTAGTCTTCATGCTAGACTTTTGAGTCTGTATTTTTCCTAATGGCTCGTTTTTGGAAGCTACACCAGTTAAAAATGAGTCTTGGGCTTGGAAGAGTGCTTAACAAGGCAGGAAAGTCTTGAAAAAGCATGCAGCCTGGCGTATTGGTGATGAGAGGTCAGTGAACATATGTGGGCATCAGTGGCTTCATAATGGTTCCAAACTGCTAGATTTCAGAACTGACCGTGTTAATATGGTTGCAGATTTGATTTTGATACACATGGGAAGAGAGAAATGCTTTCACACAGAACTTAAAAAGGAACAGATAATGTTAGTGAGACTCATGTTCATGAAAAACTCAATTTAGAGAAATCACCTGAAAAGTACTATTTGGGGAGCGTGTATGCATTTTAAAAAAATCATCATTTTTTTTATTTTAAAAAAATGCATACGTTGATGGAGAGTATTTAAAATTTTTAAATTTTTTTAACTTAAATAAATATATTATGTTGATGATTTCCAAGGGAGAGAATATTTTTATTGCAAATGGGGGAGAACTTTAAAAAATATTATTTGAGATATTCTTACAATTATTTTTATGTAATCAACTATAATCAAGCTGACAATTTTGACGATGATAAATAATTATTGCACAAATATTTTATTTAGTGTGTAGAAAATTTATCAAGTGAAAAATAAAATACAAAAATCAGATCTATAAAGAATTGATCCGATACATAAAAAAAATACGACACATCGTGGAAGAATCGAACTAAGACGTCACATGGACCAAATGAACTACTCCTTGTGTCAAACCTCAAAATGAGGTTATACCTCTATAATTTACCCATGCCGATCCATGCTTTATTTTGAAAAGAAAATGAATAAAAAATGCACCAGGACGTGAAAATGGAGGGGTATGGCCTCTCTTGGACATGTTTAACATGTCTAAGAAGATAAATCAGACCCTTCCTTAATTTTCTTTATTTTGAGCCGTCACCAACCTCGACATTGATGTTGGTCTTTTTTCCCTTGCATCAATGCCTTTCTCTCCATTGATGTAATATTAATTACTACTGATTCATATCCTGATATCTTTTCTACTATTAAGTACTCAGTCATAAGAGTAAAAACTTGTGAAGCATGACTAGTATTATGGATTCACGCAAACCTTCGTTCTTTGAATATCACTGTGCAAGAACCACCATGGACCATTCTTTGAGAGCAATCTAAAGAGAGATTATTAATCAAATTTTTCCAATTTAAGTTACATTTTATTTTAAATAATTTCCTTTTGTTTAAAATATTTTCCAATTCTTTTATTATATTTTTCTGGAAAAAAATGCTATCATATCAATCTTATAATTAGTATAAGAGTCTGGTGGTTAGGGATTTAATTTCCAGGGAATGCATTGTAGGTGTTTCACCGACCATCAATGATATGATGACACGTTTCATGCCACACTAAATAAGTTCTTGACAAAGGAGATGAACTGACCTAACCTAGTCAGTAATGAGGGAGCTCAGGTCGCATAGACCTGAGGACATGAAGGACGACAAGAAGCCCTGAAAGGAGCTTGGACAACTATCAATGGCGGATATTATTACCCGCCAGAGGTAACATCCCAAGTGGCACCTTCTCACAGGCTTGAGCACTTAACAAGTCCCATCGCTATGACAAGATGTCAAGATAGACTCCGTTTGGTCATTTCGTAGGCACTTTGACAGTCAATGCCCATCAGTTTATGTCAAAGGCCGTCTTCCTCCTGTCCAATCAGGCATCACTTTTTGTGAAGCTTCCCCAGCACGCCTCCGAGAGACTTCTTCGACACGCTTCCTCCCACATGAAGACTGAGGTATAAATTCATATACCAATAAAAAAGAGGTATGACTACTCTACCCTAAGGAAATTATACCAAAATATCTATGAAATACTGATTTAAGCATAAGAGGCTCTTCAACGAAGAAACCACCCTCGATTTTTTTCGTCTTTAGAGTTCATCGTCTGTGTTGTATAGATTTCAGGCCGCGAGGATCCCTACGTGGAGGAGAAATTGCATGTCACCCACTGTTGATATTTTTGGTAAGCCTATTGACATCATTAGTGAGAGAAGAGAAAAATCTTAGGGACACCAATTCTCTCCTAGCCGAAAATTAAAGAGGATAAGAGAAAATTGTAAACTTTTTCCTTCCAAGTGCTCACACATTAATAATCAGTTGACGACCCGAGGAATAATGAGGAAGATCATAAAACATTGATTTATATCATAATTGCACGGCAGAAAGTGGTGGTTCGTTGGCGATGGTAGGAAGCAGCGTGGACGGTAGCATGGGTGGTGGCTGTTCACAGTTTTACGGTATTGGCGGGTAGATCAAAGCGATGGTTCACACACATATCAAGGTTTAGATCTTGACGTAAAAAGCTTGGATTTTGGGTTTCATGCATCAAATACATAGACTTTATGTTCGTTCTAAGATATGTTATATTGTTTAACGATCAGATTTTAAGATTGAGATAGTTTTTCGCTGGGCCAATCCTTACAATAGTGTCGTGCATTAACTATTAGCTATAAATTTTAGTTTAACTTTAAGTGCTTGATGTTACACTTATGACTGTGAGTTAAGAATTCATTGAGCAAGCATTACATTGTATTGGTTTTCCTTCTCAATATTTTATTGGATTGGGACTTGTATTTGTATCTCTACATCCTTCCTTTCCATCAACATAAATGGAGAGCTTTGTCATCATTTCAAGGGTGCCAAGAGCCTTACACATGGACTTTCTATTTCCCCTTACATGTTTGTCATTGCTATAGAGAGTCTTACTGGTCTTCTGTAGCATGCAGCAATCTTCCTTGTCTAACTAAAGTTAAGCCCAGCCTTTCAAAAACAATTGGTGGATCTAGAAACTCACACTAAACAGTGAATTTCTATGAGCTCAGCCTATTCCGTCTTAAAAGATCCCAGAGGAGATTTACTGGGCCAAATTAGTGTGGCATCAATGCAATTTCCTAAGATATAATTTTGTCACCTGGTTGGCTCTCAAACACAAACTCTGAACTAAAGGCAAGCTTTATTGGGGGTTGCTCCTGGCTTAGATTGTGTGTTGTCCACTGATAATCAAAGAGTCCATAGATCACTTGTTCACAACCTTGTCCTTTATCTCAAGCTGTTTCAAAAGTGCATCATCCAGGAATGTGACCTGACAGGTAGATGTATTGATTTGGATTAAATCACTTTATGGATACTAGAACATAATAGGAAGGAAGATTTTCTTATTTTGAAACCTGCTTTTGTTGCTTTTATTAATAACTTATGGAAAGATTTTCTTATTTGGATAAAAGGTTTATCCCTTATTCTAATGGGATAATTACAGGAATGGCCCAATTTTAGTAGTATCCAACAATAATGGCTCAATAAATAGTTATCAAGCAAAAAATGCTAATCAAATAACAAACTACATTAAAAATTCACAATATTCAAAATCATCACCATTTCAAACTCATCTCTTCCCGCATGAAGAATCCGTGAAACCGCCACCATGTAAATATGGAACCACCACGCCACCGCGAAACCTTCTTCCACGAGGCTTGCAAGTATTTGCCTCTTTTCATTGTGCTCTTCAATCAATGTATTTAATTTTTTCGACAAGCAAAGTGGCCAAACGGACTCAGTAAACAAAATGTCACAAATCATAGGACCAACAAAGTCTCTCAAACAATACGGTTCATAATCAACGAACTAAAACGTGCCAATCTATCTGCTAATTTATTCGTCAAACGCATATTCAGCCTACAAGAGATGTTCAACGATGAAAGCAAAGACTTGCAAGAATCCAGAATATCCCCAAATTTTAAAAGATCAACAGCCATAGAGGATAAAGCTGTGATGAGCTCCAAAGAGTCAGATTCAATAAAATGAATATACAATCGCTGATCCTTCACAATCAAAAGCCCCTCCCGCAACACAACAGCATTGGTCAATCTAGCTGGAAAGAAGCCAGCAAAACGAGTCGCAAAAGTCCAAACTGGGAAGCCCAAGTGGTTTCTCACAACACCCAGAAAAAGTGTAACAGCCCAAAAATTTATCCAAAATTTCTTTTATTAATTTATGCAAATAAAACAAAGTTCACTGAAGCTAAGTCAATTTTAATTTAAAACTAAACTGGTTGGAAATTGAAACTTAAATAAAGTTTGATTTATTAGGAAAAATTCAAAACGTCATAAAATGGTAGATTACTACGTCATAATTGTCTAACGAAAGAAAATAAATAAAAGTAAGCAAACTTTAACGAACGAAATAAAACTTCTAATGTTTTCCAAAAAGACTTTGATTTAGTCCCGTGCCAAAAACTCTAGATTTCATCCGAAAAGAAAGCATATTCATCATATGAAATTTTTTAAAATAAAACTGAGTGTAAAAATATACTCAGTAAGTAAAACTGTACATACAAAACTTCACACAAAGTAGTCACATACATTGCATGTCATTTTATCTTACAGAGTTTAACTTACACAACTTATCGATCATTCAGAGCGTTCATAATCAATGCAAAATCCAGAGGACCGTCGGCAAAGAGGGATCTTTGCCGGCAGTTTTTTCTCTTCGTTAACCGCCGGTAAAGTGTGTTTAGCGGTGGTTCAAACCACAGCTAAATGCCCACAAACTGAAAAAAATCTTTCCTAACGTTTTTAAATTGCCTCTTATAGGCTCCAAAACCGCCGCTATAAAATTGAAATTTTGACCAGAATTTTTTCTGTTTTTTAAACATCCCAGAATTTTCAAAAATATCAGTTCAAAAAACATTCTATATCACAGATTTCAGAATCTATTAATACAAAAATTCCAACAATTCAGAGTCCATCAATTCAAATATTCACAAATTCTTATTTTTTAAACATTCACAAATTTTAAAGATTCAGAATTCATCAATTGAAATATTCACAAATTCTAAAGACAAAACAATATAAGTTCAAACTTATATAAATATAGTTTTTTATTAAGCTCTTCTCCATTTGAATTTTACAATATGGATTCACCACGGGAAAATCAATGTGTATAACCAATGCAAAACTCATTACACACCAAGTGCCCATACACACTCTCCCTATTCATCCTAGCGCATTCACACAACGTTTACATGGACTCAAAATCTTACTCTCTACAGAAATTCTTTCAAAAAAAAAATCAAGAAACGCTCCTCAACTCCATTAAGACACTCTTGACTAACTCGAGATTTTTCAATTCAACTTTTATCCATATTAAAATCAATATGTACATGGATTTGTCCACTCCTCTTTTACAGTAATATTCCCATTTTTGTGGAAAAAACCCATTAACAAACAAAATTGAGAGTAGAAGAAAAAAGAAGCTAAAGAGGAAGAAATCCATATTGAGGCTTTCTGATGGAAAGGAGTGGAAGACAAAAGTGATGGGGAAAGGTTAAAAAGGAAAAGAGTTGGTTTTTTTTTCCTATCTTATAATTAGTTGTTTCCCCTTTCGACTGGCTTATAGACAAAAGTTACAAGTGGTGTGGTTGTAAAAGTAGTACAAGTAGTGTGGTTATAAAAGTAGTAAAAAAGAGCCATTAGAACCATATATATATATGATGTATAAATGTATATAAAATATATTTACACACACAAATATATATATATATATATATATATATATATATATATGTATATGTTAGATATAAACTACGGTCTCTATCGTTGCTACTCAATAGCGTGAAGCGCGACTTGGATTACTAACTTAAATCAAATCACATAAAAAATGATTGATGAATAATGAATTCCAAGGACCTCGTTTCAAGAAAATGAAAGGTAACCACCCAGGCACCGTACATAAGACAAAACTGACCTTTATTAGGCTCATGTCACTTGGCCATGATACCTAATTCATTTATTTTTTTGACCCTTTAATACATCCATCCATCGAGATTTTTCCAACTTGGGTTAGTTGATGGCATTTAAAGTTTGATAACCAAAAAAAAAGAAAAAAAATCCCAGATCACAATAATATCTAGTTTTTCCATTTATGTTTGGATATTTAGATTTTTTTTTAGTGGAAGCAGCGAAAGAGATAGAAGAAAGCTTAGCATGGCTGAAATAGATTTCATTAATCCCTTCAGATTTCATTACCAGACAGAGACCCAATTCATTTACAGAACAAAAAAAGAAAAGCTCCATAGCATAAGGCAGAGAGTGAGAGACAGATATAGACTTACGAGGAAGACCGATGAGTGGCCGGATCTTCTAAATCACCGGAGAGTGTGAAGAAGGAAAAGTAAATCGCGGGTTAGGGGAAGATCTAGGGATCTAAAGATGTTTTAGCAGCGGTTAATGAACCGCCGCTACTATGGGAAAAAATTACCGTCAAAATAATATCTTTAGGCGGCGGTTAATAAAAACCGCCACAAAAAATCCTCACCGGTGTTTTACCAGTGGTTGTCATGACCACCGGTATAGAACCATCACAAAATACTGTTTCTCTTGTAGTGTAAATTGTTACATGTTTTAGGGATGTTAGTTAGAATTAATGTTTTGCTTTAGTTAAATGTAGATAATTTAGTTTTAGGGTTAAGTTTTACTTCATGTTAGCCTTTCTAGAATTTATAGGCAGTTTTATGCATTTTAGGGTTCCTTTGGTGCAGGGTGACTGGCTAGCTTGGAGATCTTTAATGCTATAGTAGTTCTTGATGCTGTAATAGTGTTTTTACAATGCAAGTGAGCAAGTAGCTTGGCGCGTGTGCAACCGGAAGCTGAAATCAAAAGGAATCTTCGTGTGTCAGAGTTAGTTATTCTAGGTGTCAATTGTGCCTGCATTTCGTGGCCCTCAAATTCTTGGGGGCTGCCACATGCCCTTGTGCTAAAAGGAAGCCCGAATTCCCATGTTAGTATAAAAATGAACCCTTCTCTTTTTGGAAGGATGAGAAGATATTTTTATCTAGAGGCGATAGATGCCTGGAAAAGAAGATGAACCTACACGAGGAAGAAAAATGGTGAAGAAGACGATAGAAGAAGGAAGGGAGAAAAGGGAAGACGACAACAGCTTAGATTCTTAGTTTATTCTTCTTTTCCCTTTCCTTCATTTTTCTATTTTGTATTACTCTTTTCCTATTCTCTTTCTATGTTTGATTTCATGGATTCAAGATATTCCGTATTTTCATTTGAGTTCATTATGAGCTAAGCTTTTTGAGGCTCAAATGGTAAACTAACTTGGATTTTACTTTACCTTTTTAATGAAGTTTCCAAAGTATGTTTCCTTAATCATATTGGGTTAAATGTTTTAATTGTTTACTTTCTATTTGCGATTGGCAATCCCTTATAGAATGCAAGTTGAGTTAAGATTCGAAAGAACTTAATTTAATGGAATGACTTACCCAATGCTTGTATACTTAAATCTAGAATGCATGGGCATATATTCATGTAGATCTAAGCATTTTGTAAGTTACATAGGAATATGAACTTACCTTGCAACCTCTTAGCTGAAACTTAAAGAATCTGTATTAACCTAACTATGCTTAGATATGAAGAGAGTTAGGCTAAGTAGATAATCTCATAAACATAAGTTTAATGTGCTTTAGAGCTAGGGTAATGCTTATGGATAGCTATAGCAATGGAAACATAATTAATATAGGTGAAGTAAATGCAAAGGAAATCAACCATACTAGTCCATTCTCATATTGAATATCTAAATCACTTTAGTAATCTTCTTTTACTCAGTTGTTAGTACTTTTAATTTTCATTTTAAGCAATTTACATTTAGACTTAGCATAAACCAATCACCTATTGAATATCTTGCAAGTAAAACCCGAGTGTAGTTTGCTTTTTTTTTTTCTGGATAACCGTTCTTTTCTAAAAGCATATAAAACGTTTGATATTTTCCTAATAAAACTAACTCTTCTGAATCTCGAGATGTTAAGAAATTATTTTAAGATATGAGCGATAAATATATAAAAAATTCATAGGATTTTGATGTATTTTGAGTTGTCAAACAGTTCCTTAAAGTATGTAATTCTGAATGAGTTTTGAAAACATAATGTTTTCTTTTTTATAAATCCTAGGTTTCGTCCTAGGGTATTTTAGTCTGAATTTTTTTATGGTTATTCCCAACATGTCTATATTGAATAATTTAGATAAGATGAGACCTCTGTGTTTTTCTAAAAAAAGTTGAAAATTACAGTTTAAGATTAGTGAAAACAGAATCGATGACATTTGCCTATTTGATTATTTTCATATCAAGATCGAGTCATTTTAATATGAAATATTATATAATATTTATGGTGTTTCCATGTTAGCAATTAAAAATTTCAGAACCTTTTGATGAGTTTTAGATACTGAAATGTTCTTTTAAAATTTATTGTTTTGGCTATTTTTGTGTTTTAACATTACAAACGGCATTGGAATGCTAAAAATATTTATAGAAGTAAGACCGGGATATTATAGTTTGTTTGGTAACATTTTAATATTTTTTATGAAAACATAGAATATTTTGTGATGTTTTACACGCTACTTTTTTAATCAAAGTCATATGTTGATTATCCTTCTAAGAGAGTATAGTATTATTTTATTTTAAATATTTTATTCTTTAACTTCTCCTACTAGGTGATCATGTTAGTGGAATTTTACATATATAACTTTGTGTATGTTTTGTCTAAAAACTTAGAATAAAACTATGATTATTTTTGTATGATGATATTATTTTGTGATGCCACTTTAAGTTTTATTAAAGTTTAGCTTATGATGTTCTTGTGATGTGTGAATCTTTATTTTATAACTTGAACTGAGAAAAGCCCTTTCTATTTAGTAAGCCCGAACTCTTCCCGAGTTTCCGTCTTAGTGAACGGGGAAAGCTTCTCCCTCACTCGCATTCGCCTAATCGAGCAGAACACCACTCAGCTGTAAGATCACTGAAGGAAAGGTTGGTCATAAATTTGGAGAGTTTGCTTCTACGAACGATGAGATCGCTGATACCGACCACCCTCTCTGTCTTTCTCAGTGAAGTAAATCACCCTGATCTAAGCGATCCCGTAGTAAGCGACGAAATGCTTAGGGGAGTTGAAAATAAGCGTAGATCCGGAGATTCCCGAAAAGATCAACCTTTCGGGAGCCGGGAGGGTGGCGAAACCAGTTTTGTGGAGCACCTTCCTTCAGTTAAGGTGTGAGCTAGGTATGTGTCTGGCCAACCTCACGACAGAAAATGGGTCGGAAATGTCTCTAGCTCTTGATATGGAAGGTATGCTACTACCACTTCTTGGATCAACAATTGACTCAACCCTATCTACTAGTTCACCTTTCTTTATTGTAAAAAAAAAAGACTATGCAGGTACTGATGCTACCACTGCTGCTTTGCCTACTCGGAGGTAGACCGCTGAAGCCGCTACTCATGCCATAAGCCACTCCGCCTAAAGAGTCCTCCAGTCTACATTCACTATTCTTCAAAGGCACTGCGCTAGGTTTCAGTTTTGACTTTCTTCTTCTCGCTTTAATCTAGTCGCTCGATAGAAACTTTTCTCTCAAGTATACCCATTACCGAAAAATGGACGTCACTTTAGGATACATGCGGATAGCCGCCCCGCATGGCTAAAAGTAAGCCAAAAGAGCTCAAACTCTACTCATTTTATTAGATAAGAAAGAATGTTGCACAAAAATGTAAAGATAACTCTTTGTGATATTAGAGTCACGCACCACTATTCTACTTTGTTTGTCTCCTCATTCGGGAGAGGGTCTATGTATATATTCTAGATAGACTTGTGAGATGTTATCTCATTTATGGTTTAACCTTTTGAGAGGTACGATGTTGTACTCGTGAAGACGATCACTTGTACGTATCTTACAAGCAAACAATTTCTTCTCTGGTTAGACTTGTAAGAGGTTATCTTATTTTTTGTTCCACTTTCTCGGTGGAGTGGTACATGTGAGGAAAGTCACTTTTATGTAACTCACAAGCTAACAATTAACGACGGGTAATCTCTGTTATCTTCTAGGTGTGGTGGCGAGCTCTAGTGGAAGTTAACCAACGAATTCTATAAGGAAAAGTTGAAAGCTCTAAAAATCTTATATGTACCGTATGTGATTGTAATTGAGGTGATGTTAAGCATGTAAATCTTTCTAGTCATTGCGGTGCGTGCGCGGTGGAAGCGTGGAGGCGCGTGACCTTTTTAAAAATTAAACTTTTAATAAAAATGAATCTTTTAATAAAATAAAACTTACGCAACACCACGATAATCAAATAAATTTTTTTATTGAAAACTTCAATCAGTCAAGATCCATAATATATTTATAAGTTAAATCTATAACATACAAGGTTAGAAATCATATACCTCTTGTAGTCTATATCAAGTGTCCTTGTAAAAACCGATCGATCCTCCATTCCCACGAAATCTCTTCCATGATCAGTAGACTTCGAGATCCACATCAAGATCTTCCAAGTCAATCCTCAATGCACTAGGACACGTGTGGGCACGTAGAATATTACAATACACTTTTTCTTTCTCTAGACGTTCTCAACATATGAGATCTAGAGATTTATTGAGAAGGACTTTTGTGAGACGATTCTCTAAAAGAACGTGATGATTATTCCATTAGAAACTTGGTTAACATTTAATCATAGAAGAAAATCTCTTTGACACCAATCCTGTTCTCAATTTAACTCTTAATTGACGAACTGATGATATGATCAACGGATTCTCTCTTCTTCGTTCAACAACCCAGGCCATTAGAATAATATCTCTATATATTTTAGATAATGGAATATCAAATTTTTAGGAATAAAATGAAATAATATTTAATTATAGAATTACCAATTTTAGTGGGACACACTGTAATTGTGCACAACTGCAGTGCCACATGGAACTATAGTGTGCCGTGAGCCAGCACTGTGCCTCACGGCACCACTGTAGTGCCATGTCGCACTACAGTGTTTCACACTCACTACTATAATGCCATGTGGCACCATGGTAGTTCATGTAAATTTCTGATACCCTATCAGTGATTGACACGTGCCACTTACTGTGAATTAAATATTTATTTTAATCAGATAATTATCTAGATATCAGCTAATTCAAAACTAACATATCTGATTATTCATATCAACTAACTTATCTGATATTTCACGAATAACAGATTTAGTTGATTTAAATTATTATCTAATAATAATTTAATTATCTAATTTCATAAATTAGATATTCTATCTCACTAATCGATAATTAAAAAAATTGATAATTATTTTTATATATATTACTTCCAAAAATTATATTTAAATGTATAACTAATTCAATTCATTAATTCTTAATTATTTAATCACACATAATTATCTCATAATTATGTACTTACCCCAAAATAAAAATTCCTTTTGCATGACAATCCTTTTGCATGACAATCATTTTCTCATGTCCTGAAATATTCACACCCTATACAACATAGCATAGAAGTGACTTGGAGACCATGAACCTATAATCCTAAGCTCTAATATACCAAATTATTAATTAAACTCTTTAATTAAATAATCTTATTTATTAATTTCATTAATACTCCACTATAAATATGGAATTGCACTCCTAAAGATTATATAATGTATTTACAGATATTCTTATGTGGTCCACTGACTTAATCATTTCATATAGTTATGTTATCCAAATATTGGTTCGTAAATTAGAAATGGTCAAAATTATCATTTTACCATTCTAATTACCTCTTGATCCTTAAGTATCATTAATCCACTAGTGAATGGCTAATTTATAATCCTATTATAAATTTGAGCTTAATAACCATTCAGTTTCAAAATTAGCACTAAAGAGAACCAATATACAATCCGTTAGAAAAGCTTAGATTTCAAATCTTGTAAGATCATGTCCCCATTCATCCACATCACTGAATCTCCAAAATAAAAGTCACTAGCCTGATTAACAAATAGATTCTTAACGAGTGAATCAAAATATCTAGTAGACATGCATAGGAGTTCATGATTACTCAGGATTTAGATTGGTCTATATATGATCATGGAATTGATGTGTATTAATTTTTTTGTGATAAATGACATGTTGATAAATAAATTAATTCATATCAGTACAGTCATATATAATCTCATTATATAAAGTACATTCACTAAGATGTCTATCCACATCAATTATCCGGATCTAGTTCACACGCATTCATAATGCTTAGTGAACCGTTTTAGTAAGCATTCATTAAAGATTCCATACTTTAATACGTTGCTGATAATTTTATTCATTATCTATGATCTTAATCCTCTCGTACTAATACAAAATCATAGTCTCACTAATGAATATAGAATTTTCAGATATTTATATAAATTATTCAACAATAATTTAAAAGAACAATTATAAGAAAAATGTAATCCTCTTTAAATTCATATCAAAATGTCAATACACATGTTTTGAGGGCATAACCCCCAACAATCTCCCACTTACCCTAAAGCAAATGTGACATCTCTCTTAATCCCATGTTACGCACGTGACCCTCAAGTGACTTCATAGGAAATGTCTTTGTAAAAGGATAAGCCAAGTTCTTTTCCGATGCTATCTTCATAATAGTCACATCCCTTCGATGCACGATCTCTCTTACAAGATGATATTTTCTCTCTATGTGCTTGCCCCTCTTATGACTCATCAGTTTCTTGGAATTTGCTACCGCCCTACTATTATCACAGTACATGATCAGTGGCTTGTCCATATCTAGAACTATTTCCAGATCAGAATAGAACTTTTTGAGCCATACCGCATCTTTCGCAGCTTCACAAGCGACTATATATTCAGCTTCCATAGTGAAATCTGTAATGCTATATTGTTTAATACTTCTCCAAACTAAAGCTCCTTTACCTAGGGTGAATACTGATCCAGATGTCGACTTTCGACTATCTCTGACTGATTAAAAATCAGAATCTATATCTAGTGGGGTTCAGGTCTCCACTGAATGAACAAGCATATAGTTTTTCATTCTCCTAAGATACTTGAGAATGTGCTTTACTACAATTCAATGTTCCAACCCTGGGTTTTTTTATAACAACTGACAATTCTAATTACATAACAGATGTCTGGTCTCGTATACAACATTTAATACATGAGGTTTATTTCTATCCCTTAGGATTTGGAGGCCTAGAACATAGCTCGCTTTTACTAAATCATTTATTTGAAATTTCTCAGCTCACAACTTCTTTACCTTTGACAAAGTTTCTACATCATTCCCAATGAGTAGAATATCATAAACATAAAGAACTAAAAAAACCATTATCTTATCTTTGGTGTATTTATAAACACAGGTTTCGTCAACATTTTGCTCGAAACCATAAGACTTTAATCTCATCAAAGGTAAGATTTCAAGATCTAGATGCTTGCTTTAATCCATAAATGGATTTAATCAACTTTCATACTTTCTGATCTAACCCGTTTTGTACGAACCTTTCTGATTGCATCATATAGATGCTTTCTTTAAGAGAGACAATAAGAAAAGATGTCTTGACGTCCATTTATCATATCTCATAGTCAAAACTAGCGGCTATGCACAAAAGGATGCGAATGGATTTTAGCATGACCACTGAGGAGAATGCCATTCCATAATTGACTCACTCCCTTTGTGTATATCCCTGGGCTACTAACCATGCCTTGAAATTCTCTACTTTCCCAATAGGCACCTATTTTTTTCTTGAAGATCTATTTACATCTAATGGGCCTGACATCTTCAGGTGAATCTACAAGTTCCCAGACGGAATTGGAATACATAGATTCCATTTATTTGTTCATGGCATCTTGCCATTTCTCCTTTTCAGGATCATCCATTGATTCTTTATAAGATCATGGATCGTTCTTATTAGTATCTGACACTAGGACATGTGCCTCTAGTTCGTAGCGCACTGGTTATCTCACAACCCTCCCACTACTATATCGCACTGGAGTTTCATTTGCAGGAACTGTGGTTTCTTTAATTTGTCGTTTATCAGTAGAAATTGAAGATGATATGATCTCATCAGTTGCTAATTCCTCGAGAACTATTTTGCTACAAGGTTTGTAGTTTTGCATATAGTCATGCTCAAGAAAGGTTGCATTTGTCGACACAAACACATTTTAATCATTATGACTGTAAAAATACCCACTTCTAATCTCTAGAGAATTGACAACGAATATGCATACGTCAGACCTTGAGTCTAACTTTCCGGTCCTAGGTCGAAGAACGTGAGTTGGATACCCCCATATACGAAAATGATGCAAACTAGGTTTGAAGCAATTCCATAACTCTAAAGGCTTCTTTCTTACAGACTTAGAGGGTATTGCATTCAAAATGTAAGTTACTGTGTGTAGTGCATATCCCCAAAATGTAAGTGACAATGATGAGTAGCTTAACATCGACCTAACCATATCCAATAAAGTTCAGTTTCTCCTCTTTGCAAGACTATTTTGTTTGCGGTGTTCCATGTGCTATAAGTTGGGATAGGATTCCACACTCCAACAAATAATCCTTGAATTCTAAATCCAAGTATTCACCACCTAGATCAGATCAAAGGGTTTTCAATGATTTACCAAATTTCTTTTCAGATTCAGCCTTGAAGTCTATAAACTTTCCAAATGTTGTAAATTTTTGATGCATTAGGTAACAATAACCATATCTTGAGTAGTTGTCAATGAAAGTTAAAAAATACTCATACCTACCTCTAACTTGTACATTGATCGGTCTACAAACATCACTATGTACTAATTCAAGTGGTCCATTGGCTCTTTGGCCCTTTCCTGTGAAATGTCTCTTGGTCACTTTACCCTATAGATAGGATTCACAAACAATAAGAGTTTTAACTTTTAGCACTCTTAAAGCACCATGCTTTGTTAACCTGTTTAACCTATCTAGATTAATATGTCCCAACCTAAGATGCCATAAATATGTGTTATCATCATGAAAAACTATTTATCGTTTGTTATTTTTAGCTTTTGATACTTTAAATAATTCATAATTATTTAACACGTGATCAGTAGGTTTAAACATATACAGTCCGTTTATAATTTTAGCATGACAAATATCAAATCTATTTTTAGAAATAATAAACTCTTTATTAATGAAATAAACTTCAAAAACTATTCTTGCAAAAATGAAAGAGAAATCAAATTTCTCGAAAAACCAGGAATATAATAAACATAATTCAAAACTTAGTAATTATATCCAAAAAGTAAACGGACTGTCCCTAATGCTTTAGGTGACACGAGCGCACCATTGTCAACTCTCAAAACGACCTCCTCGCCATCAGCCAGCTCTCTTGAAGAATCAAACATCTGCAAAGAAGAACATACATGGTTAGTGGCTCATGAATCAAGTATCCAGGATGACAAATCATATTCCACTAAACAAGCTTCAAGTACAAGTAAATCATATTTACCTTTCTTTTTCAGCTCAGAGAGATGTTTGTTACAGTTTCTTTTCCAATAACCTTCAGCCCCACGGTGGAAACACATTCCTTTGGGCTTGCTGTCTTTCTTGTTCTTCTTGACTTTCGGTGATGTCTTGACTTTCTTTACTCTTTTGTTCTTACTCTTGTCCTTACCATTGTTCTTCTTCCTTTTTTTGTTCTTAACATTATTATAAGAAGGTTTTTGCTCGACAACATTTGTCTCACCGTCTTTGTTCATTCTAAAGTTTAGTGACGCAAAAGTCTGCAGTTCATTCAACAATTAAGTCATGTCGAATTGTAACTTGTTCATAACATAGTTGGTCGGGAACGCAGAAAAAGCTGGTGTGAGCGACTCTAGTATGATACTAACTTGAATCTGCTCATTAATGGTCGCCCCATGCACTTCTTCCACGTGTATAATGTTGATCATGTTCAAAACATGTTCTCAAATATGATGACTTTGATCAGATTGCTGCCTAAACATTGCTTGTAAAGATTCCATAATCTCATAGATAGTCTCCATGCTTTCATGCTTGGTTTTCAAAACATCATTTATGCTCACAAGCATGTAGCGATTCGCCTTGTTATTTGATAAGATCCAAGCATCATATTTGTCCCTAACATTCTTAGGAGCGTTAGCAGCGGACTCCTCAGGACATTCTTCAGTAAGAACAAACTTATGGTTCTCACAAGTCAACATTAAGTTCATATTTGATTTTCAACGTATGAAATTATCACCATTCAATTTCTCAAGAATAGAAAAGTAGTATCAGGGTTGCCCATGGGAGACATAATTTGGATAACTAAAATTTAAAACATACATGATTCAATATAATTGATAAATATCTAGAATTCGGAAAGTAAACGTGATGCATGAATGTAATAATAATAAACACATAAATTTAACATTTACTAATCATAATAAAATAACCCAACGATTAATGTGCCGCCTTATGGTCGGTTAAATTAACCTCAGACTGTCTATGAGACATTCTCATCCTTATTAATTAAAACTTAAAATATATCATATTTTATCTTTTAACAATAAGGTATCGCTTGTTCGGTCAAGCCACAGCAACTATCCACATGAAAGCTTAATTGTGACTTTGTGAGTGTAACCCATCATTTCAGATTTCATGACTTCATTTAGAATATGTTCCCTTAGGGTCGGTCAAAACTAAACTATATCACTTTCTCCTATCTTCTTATGAAGTCCAACCTTGGTATTGGTACAGCATGAAACCTTTTTAGGGGGCTGAAAATAAAGTCATCTCGAGGCCCTCAGTGCACCTCACAGTGTCGTACTAACGATGAAAATCATATGTTACATTTACATGTCAACCTTTTCGAACTCACTATTTTAGGATAATGTGTTTATATTTGAGCTTAGACTAACTATAATTATATCTATCAAACTTTAATAAAACTCTTTTACTAAAGTCGGTTAATCTAAATGTTACTATAACTTTTAGTGTGGTGTGATTACCAAGTTTTAACTAGTTAAAACCTAACAGTTTACGTGCAATTGATTTCATTAAGCAATACATATAAACATATTAGGATAATTCTAATAAATCATGTTTCTACATATGAGATGCAAGATTAAATAAATCTGTGTGAGATTTTCATGTATGGCATGTGATCGACTAATGATGGACATGTTATCAAGCATAACAAATAAACAATAAAATAAAATAATAATGGACCAAGTGGCTATTGGGTATTTCTAAATTATAACTCTTGAAATAAAGAAATAAAATTATAAAGCGGACTTCAAGAATACATATTTCTCAAATATTGCATTCTCCTCCTGATTTCCATCTTCTTAATTTTCAAGCTTTGAACAAAACTTTTTTTAATTGGAAAAACTATTTTTCTTAATTAAAATAATTTTTATAATTATCCCTTTTAATATAGTTGGCTTTGATTTAGTCAAATAAACACTTTATTTGATTTGATCAAACTTGGGTCAAACCCAGTCAATCTATTAATTTTAAATAATTAATAATTAATTTTAAAATTACATTAATTTCAAAATTAAAATAGATAATTAAAAGAGTTAGGGTTTTAATGAAACACTTAGGAGATAGGGTTGGTTGCATGGTTTGTTAGAAATTTTCCTAAAACGTGGCAATAGTTGTCACTAACGATAGGACTCTCCGATTGCCGCCCATCACCACCATTGCCCATCTCACCGTTGACAGCGCCTGCCGCGCAGGACAACCAGTATTCACCGCTGGCACTATTCACTGCTGGCACTGTTCACCTCCGCCGGAACAGTAAATTTCTGTTGTGAATAGTGTTTTCACGTGAACATTAAATTTTTATCATTCGTCTCGTGCGTCATTCGTCTTCTCGCGTTCGAAGTAATTATAATAATATTCAAAATAAAAATATAAAAATTCCTACGCCTCAATTCGGCTTACACAATATTTAGGAAAAATTAAAACAAAGCCTAACCCAATAGACACCATACAATTAACGATCCATTATTTTTCATACATTCAAAAAATATAACCATCCATCATCATACATATATATCATATTATATGAATAATGCAAGTAAACCCACACAAAAAATTTACATATAAATATATAAAGACCGCTTTGATACCACTTGTTGATCGTCGAGGCGCGTGCACGGCGTAAGGGTGGAGGCTCGTGACCTTTTTAAAAATTGAAATTTTAATAAAATCAAAATTTTTAATAAAATAAAACTTACACAACGCCACGATAACCAAATAAAAACTTTTATTGAAATTTTTTTTCAATCAGTCAGAATCCATTATATATTTATAAGTTAAATATACGACATACAAGGTTAGGAATCATATACATCTTGTAGTCTATATCAAGTGCTTTTGTAAAGCCTGATCGATCCTTTGTTCCCAAAAACTCATTCCAACGATTGGTAGACTTTGAGATCTATACCAAGATCATCCAAGTCAATCCTCAACGCACTAGGACGTGTAGAGTATTACAAGACACTTTTTCTATCTTTAGATGTTCTCAACACATGAGATCTAGAGATTTATTGAGAAAAAATTTTGTGAAACGATTCTATAAAATAACGTGGTGATTATTCTTTTAGAGATTTAATTAACGTTTAATCACAGAAGAAAATCTCTCTGATACCAATCGTGTTCTGAATTCAACTCTTGATTGACGAACTGATGATCTGATCAACTAATTCTCTCCTCTTCGTTCAACAACCCAGTCCATTAGAATAATATCTGTATATATTCTAGATAATGACGTATCAGATTTTTAGGGATAAACAGAAATAATATTAAATTATAAAATTACCAATTTTAGCAATTGTGCACAACTGCAGTGCCACAATGCATTTGTGAGTCAGCACAATGCCTCACGACACTGTGCTTCACGACACCACTAAGTGCCATGTGGCACTACAGTGTTTCACAATCACTACGGTAGTGCCACGTGACACCATAATAGTTCATGTCAATTTCTGATACTTTATCAGTGATTGACACGTGACAATTACTATCAATTAAATATTTATTTAATCAGACAATTATCTAGTTTTTAGTTATTTTAAAATTAACATATCTGTTTATCTCTATCAACTAACTTATCTGTTATTTTAATTATTATTTAATAATAATTTTATTATCTATTTTCACAAATTAGATATTATGCCTAACTTATCGATAACTAAAAAAATTGATAATTATATATATATATACACACACACACACATAATTATCTCATAATTATGTACTTTCCCTAGAATAAAAGTTCATTTTGCAAGTCCGTCCTATTCTAAGGTCCTGAAATATTCATACCCTAGACAGCGTAGTAAATAGGTGACTTGGGGACCGTGAACCTATAAGCCTAAGCTCCAATAAACTAGATTATTAATTAAAGATTTATTAATTTCATTATTACTCTACTATAAATATGGCATGTATTTACAAAGTATTCTCATGTAGTGCATTGACATAATCATTTCATGTAAATCTATCTTTCAATTGTTGGTTTGTAAATTAGAAATGGTCAAACTTATTATTTTATCCTTCTAATTATCTCTTGATCCTTAAGTACCATTAATCCACTATTGAATGGCTAATTTATAATCTTATTATAAATTTGAGCTCAATAACCATTCAGGTTCCAGAATTAATACTTAAGAGAACCAATATACGATCCGTTAGGAAAGTTTAGATTTCAAATCTTGTAGGATCATGTCCAGAACCATTCACGTCACTGAATCTCCAAAATAAAAGTCACTAGCCTGATTAACAAACAGACCTTAATGACTACTCAGGATTCAGACTGTTCTAAATATGATCATCGAATTGATGTGTATTAAATCTTTATGATAAACGGCACGCTAATAAAGATATTAATTCACATCGGTCTTGTCGTATATAATTTTATTATATAAAGTACATTCACTAAGATGTCTATCCACATCTAGTTCACACGCATTCATAATGCTTAGTGAACCGTACTAGCAACCATTCATTAGAAATTCCATACTTCAATATGTTGTTGAGAACTTTATTCATTATTTATGATCTTAATCCTCTCGTACTAATTCATAATGCTTAATTGTTTATTGTTTACTAAACGTTTTAATTTTGAGTTGATGTTAGCAAATACTTTTAAATAATTTGATAGAATGAGGTTAAGTTTTAAATTTTATTTCTACTTTTAGTTGTTAAAATTTGTCCTAACTTCTACGATTTTTTTTTGCATAAAATGTTAAAGTAATCTTAATCAATTTTTGGCCTGGAAATCGTGGTATCAGAGCTTAAGGTTTAATCAGTTCTGTAGACAAAAGTGTTGTAATCGAAAAAGTTTTTGCAATATCTTTTAGGAGTCCGTGCTAGAAATTAGGATTATGATATTGACTGCATTGTGAAGTTTGTGTGTATGATCCTCTTGAATGAGATGTGTGTGATTACTTATAATAGTAATAGATCTTTTTAATGACTTGTGTTTGGAATAAGAAGATAGGGAAATCAAAGATGTTGAATAAGTGATATTCGCTTCGCCATTTTTCTTATTAACCAAAAGTATGTTAAGATACCTTATTTGTAGGGGCCCAATGAGGATAATGATGATAGGGCATGTCTAGTGTGAGGATCAATCTTTAGTACATGATTAGTCTCGTAGTAGTGTTGATAGAACATTGGATGTTACTCTTACTTTTCTCTATAAGTGATTCTTTTATCGCTCCCCCTGAATGAATTGACTAGCTTCTAATTATGCCAATATTATTGTCGCACTGGCGAGAAATATTGTCTATACCTCTTGGTAAGTTGATGTTTAAGTTCAAGTGATCGAATCTATAATCTTTACCCGCATATTATTTCTTAGTTATAAGTTGAGCATGCTACTGGATAGTGTTAATGTCGGGGTTACTTGGTGAGTGTAACGTGAACGGCAAAGTTATCTATTGGAGTTGTGAAAATGGTTAAATAATTCTATGAGGTTGTTCTTAAGATTTATCGGGTTTACCGTCTAATAGAAAAATGGGATTTAATACTGAAATAGTTCTTGGATCTGGTATTGTTTCTAAGGCACCATATCATATGACACCTTTTTAGATGAAAGTATTGAATGAGCAGCTATAAAAGTTATTGAATGATGTTTTCATCCACCTTGTGGTTCTTCTTGAGGAGCACATGTTCTTTTGTTAGAATAAGGATTCATCAATCAGGTTTTCAATAGGCTATACCAAGAGCACTTACAAGGTCACCCTCATAAACAAGTATCATCTATATGTTGATCGTTCCAGTACGTGCTCGGCGGAAGCGTGTGGCGCGTGGCCATTTTAAAAAAATTAAATTTATTTTTAAGAAAAAACTGAATCTTTTACAATTTTTTTTATTGAAAACTCTTTTTCAATCAATCAGGATCCATTATATATTAATATATTAAATTAACAACATACAAGGTTAGGAATCATATACCTCTTATACTCTAAATCAAGCGTCCTCGTGAAACCGATCGATTCTCTGTTCCCACAAAATTGTTCCAACGATTAGCAGACTCCGAGATCCAAACCAAGATATTCCAAGTCAATCCTCAATGCACTAGGACATGTGTGGGAATGTAGAATATAACGAAGACACATTTCTGTCTCTAGATGTACTCAACATATGAGATTTAAAGATTTTACTGAGAAGGACTTTTATGAGACAATTCTCTAAAAGAACATGATGATGATTGAGATTTTGATTAACTCTTAATCGTAGAAAAATCACTTTTTAAGAAATTGTGTTCTTCTCTCAACTCTTGATTGATGAACTGATTCTCTGATTGATTGATCGATCTGATCAATTGATGTCTTTAGAATAAAATATGTGTCTTATTCTATATAATGACGTATCAGATATTTAAGGAGAATTAAAAATATAATATTTAATATGAAATTGCCCAATACAATGAGATCCACTGTATAATGATGCACAATTGTAATGCCACACACCGTAGTGTGACGTGAGGTAGCACAGTGCCTCACGACACCACCGTAGTGCCATGTGACACTACAATGTTTCACCCCTAATACTGCAGTGCCACGTGGCACTACAGTAATCCATGTCAATCTCTGATACCCAATCAAAGATTGACATGTGACAATTACTGTAAATTAAATATTTAATTTAATTAGATAAATATCTAAATAACAATTATTCAAAATTAACATATCTGATTACCCATATCAATAATATTATCTTTTATTTCACAAATAATAGATTTAGTTGATAAAAAATATTATCTAATAATAATTTAGTTATCTAATTCACAGATTAAAANAGAGGTGACTTGAGTACCATGGACCTATAATACTAAGCTCCAATAAAACAGATTATTAATTAAACTCTTTAATTAAATAATCTTATTTATTAATTTCATTATTACTCCACTATATATATGGAATTGAACTCTTAGTGATTATAAAATATATTTATAGAGTATTCTCATGTAGTCCAGTGATATAATCAATTCATGTAGTTCTGTCCTTCAATTATTGGTTCGTAAATTAGAATTGGTCAAAATTACTGTTTTATCCTTCTATTTACCTCTTGATCATTAATTACCATTAATCCACTAGTGAATGGTTAATTTATAATCTTATTATAAATTTGAGCTCAATAACCATTCAGTTTTTAAATTAACACTTAAGAAAACTAATATGAGATCCGTTAGGAAAACTTGGGTTCCAAATCTTGTAAGATCATGTTCCCAGCCATGCATATCACTAAATCTCCAAAACAAAAGTCATGAGAGCCTATTTTACAAACAAACTTTAATGATGGAATCAAAAGATCCAATAGACATGTATAGGAATTCATGACTACTAAGGATTCAGACTGATCTACATATGATCATCAAATTGATGTGTATTAAATTTTTATGATAAACGACACGTTGATAAATATATTAATTTATATCGGTACAGTGTTATGTAATCTCATTATATAAAGTACATTCACTAAAGTGTCTATCCACTTCAATGATCCGGATCTATATCACACGCATTCATAATACTTAGTGAACCGTACTAGCAACCATTCATTAAAGATTACATACTTTAATATGTTGCTGACTATTTTATTCATTATCTATGATCTTAATTCTCTCGTACTAATATAAGATCATAGTCTCATTAATGAAAATTAAATTTTTCAGATATTTATATAAATTACTCAACAATAATTTAAAATAATAATTATAAGAAAAATGTAATCCTCATTTAATTTCATATCAAAATGTCAATATTCATGCTTTGAGGACATAACCCCAACACTATCCTATATAGAAGACTTTTTGGTCAGCTTCACGGAGCATATGTACTATCCAAAATTGACTTGTGAAATAAGTATCATCCACTAAGAGTGAAGATATAAGACATTCTAAAGATTTCAATTCATACAAGTTATGGTCACTATGAATTTATCGTAATACCTTTTGGATTGATCAACACCCAAGCAGTATTCATGAATTTGATAGAATGGGTTTTTTAAATCTTTTTTTTTTCATTTGATGAGATGGATTTTTTGGGACTTTTTGATTAGTTGCCATTGTCTTCATTGATGAAATCCCAATTTATTCTAAGTCAATTGAAGAGCATGAGAAATACCTCAGGACCATGCCTTGGATTTAAAAGGACAAAAAGTTATATCCCAAGTTTGGTAATGTGAGTTTTGAATATCAAGAATTTCTTTTTGAGGCATGTTGTTTCTTATAAAAGATATTTGTTAGTCCTATAAAAATTGAACTAGTGGCGAATTGGACTCGCCAGAATAATGTCAGGGAAGTTAGTAGCTTCTTAGTGTTAAGAGTTACCATTGAAGGTTCATAAAAGTTTTATCTAAGATCTTTGCACTGTTGACCATGGTGACAAGAAAAAATGTGCAAGATACCTTTGGGTCCTAGGAATGTGAGAATAATTTTGAAGAACGCACGCAAAAATTGGTGATAGTTTGTTCTTATTGTACCCTCCAAAGTTGATGGTTTGTTATCTCACTACAAGAAAAATGGTTTTCCTCAACGGTTTTACAGCGGTGGTAATTCTAACCGCCGGGAAAGAAGCCGGTCAAACTTTTGGTGGCGGTTTAAAAACTGCCACTATAGATCAACATACAATGATGATTCTTGTATACCGCTGCAGAATGCTTGCAAAAATGTTTTGGTGCTTTTTCCTCGCTTTTAGCTGCAGTTTTTAAAATCGTCGACAAAAGTACCTTAAATCCCTAACCCCTAATTCACGAATTCACTCTTGCTCTTTTATTTTTTCTCTCATTTTCTTAGGCGATTCTTAGGCGATTCGCAGACGAAGCTCAAATCTGGTCACTTGTCACTTCCCTGTCATAGATCTTTGGTCATCCTCATTGTTTATTGATGCCAGTGAGTCTCTGTTTCTCTATCTCGTTGATGTTCTCTCTCTATCTCATTTTTGTTCTCACTCTCTCTGTCTCTCTTGTTTCCTCGTGTCAGATGCCAACGGGTTTATGATTTTACATGTGTATATATTAGTGTTTGTATGAACTATTATACAACTTATTGTCACTTTGTAAAGATATAGTTATATATCATGTCAATAATCGTTGATAACACTCTACAAATATGGGGTTGAGCTATTTTTATTGTAATGTATATATAGTTGTGAGTCGTATTATTCACAAGAGACCATTAAAGTTTCTTATCAATAAATAAAAATCATAAGAAATGAGTAAAGGACAAATAAGGGTTTGAATTGAACTGATGATGAGAAGAGATGGGAAATTGTGAGTTGTTTGCTATATCCAGTTGCATGGGCCCTCCAAAGCCCACAAAAGATCGAGTTGATAGCATCGATGTTAAATTTCTGTCAATGTGATAAAAATTCACCTATTTTGTTAGTCCTAACTCTTAAATACAATTTCATTTCCAGCAATGATAAAGTAATGCTATTGTTGAGAACAACTTAATTTTATCATGACTCTCATTTCATTGTGACTTTGATTTTCATTGTATTGAACTATCTATTATAATGTGTTCATATTGATTTTAGTATGGATAAAAGTTTAAATAAAAAATCTTGAGTTAGTCAAGATTACCTTAATGTAGTCGAGGTGTTTCTTGATTTTGCTTTTGAAAGAGTTTATGTAGAGGGTAAGATTTTGTATCCATGTAAATGTTGTGTGAATATGATGAGAATGAATAGGGAGAGTATGCATGGGCACAAGGTGTATAATGGGTTTTGCATTGGTTTTACATGTTGGTTTTTTCATTGTGAATCCATATTGTAAAATTCAAATAGAGAAGAGCTTAATGAAAGAAATGTGAACCTAAATCTGTGTATGAAACTTATGATTACAATATGCATGACTTGTTGCATGATGCATTCAGAGCTGTAGATAATGAGAGGAATAAATGATTTGCAAATAAAACCAACTGCTAATAATATGAATGAGCAACTAAATGTTGCTCAACACACAGAGGTGAATGATTTCTCTAACTTAGTTAGAGATAGTAATGAAACTTTATATCCAGGAAGCAAATTTTTTTCAAAACTCTCATTTATTGTGCATCTTTACCACCTCAAGTGTTTTTATTGTTGAGTAATGAGGCACTATTAGGGTTGCTTGAGTTATTGTGTAAAGCTGGATGGGAGTTGCCAAAACATTTTATGAAGTTACAATGATTATAAAAAAGTTGGGTCTTGTGTATGAAAAGATACATGCTTGTCCAAATGACTGCATATTATATTGGAAAGACAAAGTACAAGAACAATCATGTTCTACTTGTGGTACTTCAAGGTGAATAACCAAGGAGGGTGAGAGTACATCTCAATCTCAAGGAAAAAGGAAGAAGAAGCCAAAAGTTGTTAAGGTGATGTGTTACTTTCCTTTAAAAGGAAGGTTATAGAGATTATACATGTCATCTAAAACTGCTGACGATATGAAGTGGCATCATGTAGAGCGTACTGAAGATGGTGTTTTAAGACATCTTGCTGATTTGACTACTTGGAAATCATTTGACTCTAGATATATTGAATTCTCATTCGAACCACGTAATGTCAGACTTGGATTGGCTAGTGATAGTTTCAACCCATTTGGAGCAATGAGTGTTAGTTATAGCATGTGTGTTGTTCTTTTGATTCCATATAATTTACCTCCTTGGGTGTGCATGAAATAACATCATTGATTCTCTCTACTCTTATCCCTGGGCCTAAAATTCCTGGTAATAATATTGACGTGTATTTGCAACCCTTGATAGTAGAGAATTATGGGAAACATGTGTCGATACGTATGATGTATCAAGGAAGGAGGTTTTTAAGATGCGTGCGACATTGTTGTGGACGATTACTGACTTTTAAGGAGTAGATAATTTGTTTGGGTGGAGTACACATTCATGTTTTGCTTGCCCTTATTGTAATTATGAGATACATTATCAATGCTTGAAATATAGTAAAAAAATTTGTTTCATGGGCCATAGGAGATTTTTAAGGCCTGGCCATAGGTTTCGTCGTAATAGTACAAATTTTAACGGCACAATTGAGAATATATTGGCTCCTATTTCTCCTACGGGGCAAGATGTTTTACAACAAGTCCAAGGCCTTAATGCCACTTTGAGAAAAAGTAAAGAATCTGGCCGAAAATAAAGATCTGGTGATGATAATTGCAATATTGGAAGAAGAGAAGTATATTTTTTCAACTACCATATTGTGAGTTTAATCTTATACTCATATCTTGATGTAATGCGCGTCGAAAAAAATGTATGTGATAACATACTAGAGACAATTCTTAACGATCCACTGAAAAGTAAAGATAATTATAAGGCCTACCTAGACCTTCAACATATGAGTATAATGAGTCAATTTCATCCAATGAATCAAGGTGATACCACTTACTTACCTCCTGCTTTGTTTTCAATGACGAATGATGAAAAAGACATATTCTTTAATGTGCTGAAGTGTATCCGAGTTTTGGATGGATATACATCAAACATTTTTCGTTGCATCGATTTAAAGCAACAAGATTCAAGGTCTTAAAAGTCCTGATTGTCACAGTATCATGCAACAATTTTTACCCATAGCATTACGAGGTGTTTTGGCAAAGAAAGTGTACTCATATTTTATATGAATTGAGTTGGTTTTTCAGAGAATTATGTTCTAAAAGTCTACTCGAGATACCTTGAAGGAACTGAAACGATATTTATTCATCCTTCTAGAAATTGGGATGGTGAAGATGAGGAAAGCATGCATGATGGTATTTTTCCTAATATAGGATGACCAACAAAAACCGTAAAAGAAGGCTATCCTGATGAGAAGTCCTGGTTACAAGCACATAGATTTATATTATTCAATTATGAATTGACAGAACGTTTCTAACGGTAATAATTTACCCTTTACATATATCTCAACTACATTGTTGGGATGTGAAGAGGGAAAATCGTAGATGTTGACCTGCAGCAAACGAGATCCAATGTTTGGTACATGAAAAATTTGTTGGATGGCTTCAAACTTATGTAAGTTTAAGTTTGTTAGTTAACTTCATATGATTTTGGTAAGTTAATTTTGAATATAGTTTTATTGAATAGGCCAACAAGAATGAAGTGTCGGACGAAATAAGGTGATTAGCTTGTGGTCCAAATAGAGTGGTAAAAAAACTATGCGAGATTTAATATAAACGGATTTTTATTTCGCACCAAAGAATGCAACACTAAAGATGCAGAATTATGGGGTTTTAGTGACTAATCCAATAACATGAGAAGTTACACAAGTTTGGGGGATACAAATCCAATAACATGAGAAGTAAAATATTATGGGATTGAAGGAGATTATTGAACTGAACTATTACAATAAGTTCAAAATAGTATTATTTAAGTGTGATTGGACTGACACCACGAATGCTAGAATAACCATCATGGTTCGTGGTAGGCGTTTGCGCATAACTGAGGACAGGTCCGTTGGTGATCAAGATCCACCATGCGATGCTCCTACTGATTTAGTAGGTATAACATTTAGTTTATATTTCATACAAACCATTGTTCTTGTTCATATAATGTCTAACATACAAAAATAATGTTTTATACGTAGGTGAATCCTCCTCCTCTAGGTGAAAGGTTCATGGTCGGACATGATTAGCTCATATATGTAATCTACCTGAAGGGAAGAAAGTGAAAGTTGTACTCAACACAGCAGGACAACCGATCAAGGATCAAACATCTATGTATACGAGCTTTTTGACTTCACTAGGACACACCTACGATCTATTGTCGATCACCTATGAAAATTGGAAGAAAGTGCCTGAAATGTACAAGAACGTAATATGAGATATTGTGAAGGTATAAATACTTATTTGTAATTGTCTCTTCTATTATTTATTTATTAACTATACCTTTATAATTTTTCAGGCTAAATGGGAAGTTACTGACGCCAACCGAAAGTTTGCATTGTATTTAATTAATAAGAGTTAGAAGGACGGTAAAAGTAATTTGAGAACAGTGAATACGACAAAATATCCGAGTGAAGAAAAATGCCTAAGACATAACTTGAGGAAGTTCCACGAGATCAGTGAAATGCTATTGTCCATTTTTATTCTCTTATGAAGGAATGGTATTACAATATTTTATTTTGACATTGACTTTTGTTTATTACGTAGAATAAATACTAATTTTATTTCTCATATAACAAGATTGTAGTGAAACAAACACTGCGGTACAAGTAAAATAAAGTATACATCATTCTTTAGAAAGGAAAAGTTATGCTAAAAAATAAGATGAAATGATACGTAAATCTTTTTTTATTATAAGTAATATTTTTGTTTTTAGTATTACGATCAAATATAATTTTTTAAACATAATGATAGATAAATATGTTGGGAAGAGAGCCGAATGTGGTCGAACTATTCATAGAAATGCATAAACGCAAAGATGGAAACTAGGTAGATCAAGAATCTGCTTCTAGAGCTGTCAGAATTATTTTTAAGTCTATATTTGTCATTCAACTATATTTGTCACATATGCGACTGAATTGTTTATTTGTTTTGTAGGAGAAAATACAAGAACTTATGGCAACCCCTAGAGATGCATTTTCTGAAGTTATGGGTCCAGAGTATCCTGGATTAGTCCGTGGAATGGGACTAGGTCCAACTCCCACCAGTTTGTTGGTTTTCTGAAGAGGCGTTCATTCCGCATGCAGAACATGCGAGAGTTAAAGTTCATGAACTTCAAGATGGTAAAGTTCAACTTCAATCCCAAGTGGTGTGCCTTATGAAAATAATGCAGACACAAAATCCTTCGTTCTCATTCCCCGGTGGTGATCATGTAAGATTTCTAAGGAATATATATTTTATGTAATTATATATTATGTTTATTCCAACACTAATACTAATTTTGTTCATTTTTAATGTGTTTATAGGAGGATTTTGGAGATGCTCCCTCAACTTCATGATCGCATAAAGTTCGATGATGATGAAAAATACTATATTTGCTTAAGTTTGAACTTATATTATTTTTGTCTTTAAAATTTGTAAATGTTTCAATTGATGGATTCTGAATTTTTAAAATTTGTGATTGTTCGAATTTGTGAATATTTAAAATGCAAGAATTTGTGAATATTTAAATTGATGGATTCTGAATTATTGAAATTTTTGTATTGATAGATTCTAAACTCTGTGACATAGAATGTTTTCTGAAACATGTATTTTTAAAAATTATGGGATGTTTAAAAACAGAAAAAATTCTAGCCAAAATTTAAATTTATAGCGGCGGTCTTGAAGCCTATAGAGGCGATTTAAAACCGCGGGAAATAATTTTTTTTTTCCAGTTTCTGGGTATTTGGCGGTGGTTTGAACCGCCGCTAAATACACTTTACTGGTGGTTAGAAATCGCCGACAAAGAGAAAAAAACCGGTTGTTAAAAACGCTGTAAAAAGCGTTTGCAGCGGTGAATTTGGCGGCAGTTTTACAACTAGCAAAAAGCTTTTGAACAGCAGTTAAAACCGTTGTAGACTAAGAAAACCATCGGAGAAAACCATTTTTCTTGTAGTGTCTACAATAGTCCATTCAAAATGATTTAGATAGATTAAAATTGGAGATCTTTTAATTCAGAATGCCCAAGTTAAACTTGCTCAGTGAACTGTGCAACCTACAATCCAACGCAAGATTCGTGATGCCCAACATATTGATGTCATAGTGGTAAAAGTTAGACAAGAATGGGGATATGAGATATGAACTTTTCGGTTTATGGGATGTTGTACTGGAGTTCAACTAATAGAGTAGTAGTACTCGACATTGAGGATTTGTAGAGAGAAATTCTCTTAGAAGCACACATCACTCTTTGTTGGATCCTCTGAGGCAGTACAAAGATATATCAAGATTTACATAAACACTTTCGATGGAACAATATGAGGCATGATGTGGTAAAATTTGTAGAACACGATTTATTGCATGTTGAACAACTTACAGTGTGATTTTGGGGAAGTACCATAAAAAAGGGAAAAGGATATAATAAAACTGCTAGTTTTCATTTACTGAAAAAACCGTATGTTAATGGTTCTTTTAATGCATAACTAAAAGTAAATAAAGCTCGCCAACATATTGTTTTAAAATTTGGAAATGGTGATATTCGGCGCATAGCTCATGAGATGGCAACTTAAACGAAGAAGACGAACCACCAAGTCTGCGGTGCCAAATGGTTTCACGACCGTGATGCTATCAACAACGTCAAGTCCTTCACGGAAACCGAAGCTATGCATGATAATGACCATTTCGAAAATTTCATCGCCGCTCCACCTCCAATCCTCACATGGGTTTCATCAAAGAATGTGGAAGAAGGGTATATCGCCTGCCATTTATTAAATGGAAGGCACAAAAGTAAATTTTCATTAAACAGGCAGTTTCCAATTACGAAATCTAATTAGGCAATTTTTACATCTCAAAAATCTTGTGGACCATTCATGAATGTCACTTAAAATTGGGGCCATTTATTATTTTTTCCGTATTATATTCTCAACAAGTTTCTCCAAGAGAAATCTTTGTAATCAGTCTCGTGTCAAAGAAGAAAACGATTTCAAGAACACTAAATGTTTTTAGTAAAATTCAACTTTTTACGGAAGGAAAAATTAAGTTGTCCATTTGGTTGAAATTTTTTTGGTTAAAATTAGTCACTGATAGACCGAGATCTAGCAAAATATTTTGTTAGACCTTAGTCTAGCGAGTGTAAAATTTAATGACAAAACACTATTTAAATCTAACATTAATTTTTGCTAGATCAGAATCTAACGATGGATATTTTAATCTTCTCACCAGTAAAAAAAAGACTTTATTCCTTTAAAAAATCAAAAGGTTCTAATTTCATTTTTTTTCACTAAGAGGTTTTTTGAAGAAATTCCACTTCCTCAAAGCTTAGTGAGAACATCCTCCTGATTTATTTTATTACCTAAAATAAACTCTTGCAAAAAGCAAATATCTAAGCAAAACTCATTCTCTAATTTTTGTTGAATTAAATCCTAGGCCCACCATGCACTCACCTCCTCCCCAACAACCTAAAGCTTTTACCCATTTTATCATTCTTACACAACCATTTAATCAAATATCATTTTCATATTCCTAAACACTCAATAGCATCCAGAAAGAACTTATCTCATCTTCAAAATTCTCATTCTTTTATATTCAACATTAATCTTTCTCCATCTTCTTCTTCCTTTTATATTTTTTTATAATTTCCAACTAAAAGGTAAGCATGTATGCATTATTCAATTATTTTTCAACTTTTTTTGTTAATTAGATTTCTTAGAGGTTTTCTTCAGATTTTTAATAAGTTTACTAAAACAAAGTTGATGATGAAGAACTCAATAAGTAATATATTGAATATGAAGACTTTAAGACTTCACCATGTCCCAAGATCGATCTTGAAGTCTTCAAGACAATTCTTGAAGTCTTCAAGATCCATCTTGAAAACATTTTGAAATGTCTTGAAGACTTCTTGAAGATATCTTAACGACTTCTTGAAAATATCTTAAAAATATCTTGAAGACGTCTTTAAAACTTCTTGAAGATATCTTGAAAATATTTTGAAAACATTTTGAAGACTTCAAGAACCATTATGAAGAGTTCATGATCAATCTTGAAGACTTTGCGGTTTGTTTTGAAGACATCTTTAAGACTTCAAGATTATCTTGAAGACCTAACGATTCATCTTAAAGACATCTTGGATATATCTTCAAGAGTTTAAGACCATCTTCAAGTCTTCACAATCCATCTTGAAGACTTCACGATAGCTTCAAGATAGATTTTGAAGACTTCAAGAACTGTCTTGAAGCCATTTTAAGAACCTCTTGAAGACTTCAGGAACATCTTGAAGGCCTAAAGATTCATTTGAAGACATCTTATAAAATCTTCAAGATGGATCTTGAAAACATCTTGAAGGCATCTTCAAGATTTTACTATACATCTTGAAGACTTCACGATCCTTCTTAAGGACTTGAGGATCCTTCTTGAAGAATTCATGATCAATCTTGAAAACTTCACGCTTAAAATCTTCAACTTTAAGATACTTCTTGTTGAATTCTTAATCATTAACTTTGTTTTGGTAAACTCATTGAAAATATTAAGAAACATTCTAATAAAACACATTATGATATGGCCCACTAGCGCAACTTGCCCTAGGTAGCCTTGAATCAACGAGTTGACGCAAATCAAAAGGTAGGAATAAATCGATGTTGATCAGATTAGAACCCTAAGAAAAACTAAGCCCTTAAAACCTTAATCTTGAGACGCCATAAGGTTGATCAATCCCTTGATAAATCAAAATTATGTATTCTACTAAGAACGCAAAGCAATAACTCGCTGAAAAATATTATTAATGACCAAAAGTGACGTTTTTACAACATATGAGTCTTTATATAGAAAATCCTAATAATGATTTAAACATAGAAAATAAAATAAAACTAAACCCTAAGTGAGCTTAAAGGTCCAGACCCAACAACCCAACAAAACAATTTAAAAATCAAATAAAACCTTATTTAAGCCCACAACCCATGAAAACTCATAAAATGTGAATTGAGTCTCATGTCATGGATTCTAATATTTGTTCTTTCAAATCTAAGACTTGCACGTAAAGATAAGTGATTATCCTTTGTAACGTTTTAGAATCTTCTAGAACAACCTCTTTATCATGCAATTCCATGATTTCACCTTGTAAAACCTCTTTCATCCTCTTTGTTCTCGTCGAGTCATTGAACCGCCAATTTCTTATAACGGATCATGCGAGTATTTAGAAATAGCACCTCGATCTTCATCACATTAACAAAAAATAAAATAAAAAATCCTTGAATATTGTAGCGGATAAAAATGGACAATGAAGAAAAATATGGAAGGAAGAAAAATATTGGAGTTGAAGAGCAGAGTGAAAATGGAAGAAGAAAATTTTCAATATGAAATAAACTTTTTGAAGTAGTAATGACCATTTGAGTGTTGAATAAGATGAAAATGACATTTAATTTGATAGTTATATGAGAAAAAATGAGTTTAGTGGATTTACGAGAAATTGAGTGAATTGTGGACCGTGGTTTAGATTATCTAAAAGCAGAAAATGAGTTTTTTTAAACATTAGATTAGACCAAAATCCTTTCACAAAATCCTATATTTTTCTTTCGTAGTTACGGAGAAAGAGGGCCATAGAGAACAGAAACCATACTCATTGCACAGTTGTGAGGTAAATCCATCCACCAACAGAGTGCCAGGTGCGATAATGGCTTCGATGGCTTCCTATGGCACTTGCTGTCGCCACAGTAAGCCTTACAGCGAAGCCAAGAACAAACTCACCCTTCCCCGTATCCCCCGCATCCTCCTTTGCCAGCAGCCGCATCAAAGCCATGAAAAGTCCGCCGAACATTTCAACAGAAGGTCTCTCTCTCTCTCTCTCTCTCTCTCTCTCTCTCTCTCTCTCTCTCTCTCTCTACTTGAGTTGCACTCAAATAGTTTCCATAAATATTGTATAGAATATGTNCCCCCCCCCCCCCATGAAATGAAGTCTCCTAAACAAAATTATCTAATTCTGAAGGGAAATAATACTGAGGAGCAGCGAATTAGCTTTGATTGGAGCCATTTTTAACCTCAGGTGGGGGGGCCTTTCATTTCATCATCCCTTCACTGAATGATGTACGCACGTTTATATTGTACATATTCTAGATTGTTAAAGATGCAGAGTTCTTAAATTTAGTTGTAATCCCTTGAACCTATGCAGTTAGTGCTTGCTGGTATGAGATTGTGTAAATCAAATAATGTTTTAAAAATAGTAAAAAACTACAACTCAAGCCATTTTTTGCTTCTAGTGAATATAGACTCAACTTTTTTTATCTCCATGCAGTGGAAAAAAGCCTGATTACCTTGGGGTACAAAAAAACCGATCTGCTCTAGCACTGTGCCCTGCTACTAGGAACTGTATCTCAACTTCAGAAAATGTTAGTGATTCAACCCATTATGCTCCACCATGGTAAGTTCCATTTTAACTCATTCCAAACATACTGTCAGTTAATGGGTAATTGAAGATCTGAAGATAATTAGGGGGATTAAGAAAGTTTAAGTTTTCTTTTGACAAAGTTGTAAATTCTATTTGATTTGGGATACTATAACCTCATGGCTTAACCAGTGTGTCAACCTATCTAGATTCTAGACAAAATTTTAAGCATTTGTATTTCTCGTAGCCTTAAGATGTACAGTTGGTAGATACAACACGTATGATGTATGAGCTTGCTTCCACAAAGTAATACCTAAACTCACCAATTTGGCCTCCTGCTGATGACATTGCTTCTTTATCAGTTATAAAATGAATCTTTAGTTCTTTTTGGGACATATGAAATATATACATAAAATGTGCAAATACCTGGGGTGAGTGATCATGAGTTGGTGTTCGCTGTCATAGGAATTACAACCCAAAAGAAGGCCGAGGTAACAAAAACCCGGTAAGCAGAGAAGTGGCAATGCGAGAACTTCTCCAAGTGGTAGAACCTTCTACTTCTACAAATTTGTCAGTACCGTTCGCATCATTCAAATGACTCTTGTGATTTTGCGGTGTTTAACTTTCTTTTAAAGTTGGTTTCGGAAACGAAGTTACAAAAATTCACATTGGCAGATAAAATCAACCAAACCAGACAAGTTTTCACCGAAGATAGTCGAGCAGAGAGATGACTATGTCCTAGTGGAATATGAAAGCCCATTACTGGGGGTAGGTGTAAATCCTCTTAAAAAAAGACCTTCTGTGGCTGCATTGCCAAAGTTTTTAGTTCAGATTATACTATACAAGAGCAATGCTTAAAAACTGACTCTCTTGTGTGCAATTAGTTTGTCGATGATGTTGAGTTCTGGTTTCCATCGGGCAAGAACTCAATAGTAGAATATCGGTCTGCTTCTCGAGTGGGAAACTTTGATTTTGATGTCAATAGGAAGAGGATCAAGGTAAATAATATTAGAGCATCATCTTCTTGTCTTTGCTTTTACATTCACAAATTTGCAGTTAAACATCTGCAGAGAAATTAGCTAAAACTCTATGCGGTTCATGTCAGGCTCTGCGACTAGAATTGGAGAAGAAAGGATGGGCTTCCGAAGGCAGTTTCTAATAAGACGTGATGGCTTTTGAGCAACTCACCTTCGGTAAGCTTTTTACTATGGCAGAGATACAATCTAGTCCCTTGTAGCTTACTCTTCTTGTCAATTTGATCCATCAACTTCCAATTTTGTCAATTTGGTCCTTGAGGTTTTAAATAACAAGCAATTCAGTTAGGACTCGGTTATCAAGTGAAACTCACATTGTAGGCCTGTGGTTGCAAGTAGAAAATGTTGTCGTTCATGGAATGAATAAGAGAAAATATTGACAAAAGTTGAAACTCTGGGGACTAATTTGAAAAAAGAAAAATTGAAAGTTGAAGTTTGACAAATCGATGACGAGAGTGAACTCAAGGAAATCATATTGTACGTTTCCTTATTCTCTGCCTATATTACATTACAATATTGCTCCATTGATTTTCCAAAATATGAAAGGAATTTTCTGTATTGTCATCTGATAATTCTTGACGTAATCCAAAAATCGCATTTCACATTGAAAGCTGCCTAGGAAAAAGGCTTCTCAGGAGAATGCCATTTCGCACCAAGAAAAAATAAAGTGAACAAAATTTTACTGCCAGAATCATAAGTATTCTATAGTATGCGTACCAATCTAAAGTAAACTTCAAATAAATGAAATTTCACCATTCATGATCACATTTATGAACAGTATTTACTCACGAATCGTTGTATGAGCTGCATATGAAGGGTCAACATTAGCAGATATAACATTTATAAACTCCGTTTTGTTGCAGGAATTACGACCCTAGCAGATATATGACACACAATTGTAGCTGCACTTCTACAATGAAAACTCAGTTTGCAATTTTTCATGAAAATGCTGAAGCAATCACCAAGGCTATTACCATCCAAGGTAGTTCACTAAAGCCAAGCACCAATCTTAGTAGACATTTATCTTCCCTCAGATCTATCTTCACGGATGCCATCAGTATCTACAATGACGATTTCGAGATTGTGTACCTGCGAAAGACTAAAACTGCATTGAAATATAAATTTGTAGTAGCAATCTTGCAGTACAGGAAATTTTTTTTTTGTATAAACAATGTAGATCCCCTCTCAGTTGCAGATTCAGAATCAATTTTTACAAAACGAACTGATGCTTGATAGGTATCCTAAGTTCACGGCCATAGTTATTATTAGGTGAGTTTGAGTCACATTATCTTAAGTTCTCGTGGGATTTGTAATTTTGACAAAAAGTCTCCAATAATTTTCAGGAAAACGCCAGGTGGCATGTTGCTTTGTCTGGTACTCACTCGTATAATCAATCCTATAATTTTAGGTAAGATCACATGAATAGATCAATCATATATGGAGGATGTATTTGGGGATCCAGTACCGAATTTTTTGATTAAGATAAGAGGTTGTTTGGCATGTGAAATTTTGTACGACCGTGATAATTGAGTTAATAAAAATGATAAATAATAATTAAATGATAGAAAATATGATTAATATTTTTGATTGTATATAATAATTTATAGAATAATATATGAAAATTAAAATTGTTATATTTTATATATGTATCATTTTGTGTGAAATTTATGAAAATAACTTATAATTACATAAATGTGTCCTCTAAGTTTTCTCATGCACAAAAAACAATGTGATATATAACTTTACATTAATTCAATAATGTTGATTATTATTCAATAAAATTCAATGATGTATGTGAACAGAGAAAAAATCACCCAAGATACGTGTACGGAAATAACGTTGAAAAGGGAGACCTCGTCAGAACAAGAAAGAAGGAACAAGTAACTATCGCTTCTAGAACGGAGGACGATCGCTTCTGGAACGAGATGACTATCGCTTCTGGAACGGGTGTCTATCGCTTCTAGAACGGGGGACAATCGCTTCTGGGACGGGTGACCATTGCTTCTAGAACGGGTGACTATCACTTCTGGAAAGGGGAACTATCGCTTCTAGAACGGGGGACCATCACTCCTAGAATGGGAAAAAATAACAGAACGGGAACCGACATCTCGAGAATGGAAGATCATCACTTCTAGAACGAGAACCAATATCTCGAACGGGGAATCATTACCTTCTGGACAGGACGGAACATCATAACGGAAATGGGGGTTCAGACTAACAGTCAAGTAGTTGTGATTGATTGACCCGAACCACAAGCAACCACTAAGTGGCTATGACTGATTTAGTTGCTGAGGAGAAAACAGCTGAAAGGAATGAGTAGAGTAAATAAATCCACGTTTGAAAGCAATCCCATCAGCTGAAAGCATAAAGAATGTGATCATCTCATTTTTATTATTCTTATTATTGTAAGGCCCATAAGTACATGCGCTCATGTAAAAAGAAAAAGGAGAAGACCTGAGCAAACATCAACTAAAGACATTGCCCTTCCTCTCTTCTCTCATCAACAGTTATATAAAATCCTTTACATAAGTGAATATCAACGATCTTACCGTGGTTTTTCTTCCCTTTAAGAGTTTTCCACGTAAATGATGGTGTCTTTATTCGATCATTCTCTCTTTAAATTATGATATTTATTATTTGTTTGTAGAGGATTTTCCATACCGAAAAAAAATCCTTTACATTTGATGCTTTCATTGAGAGCGAGAGAAAAAATCGAAAAAATCCCTCCCAAAATGCCAAAACCAAATCAAACTCCCCCTCAACAACGAAAGCGGGAACGAAAACGGCAACAGGTTGGAAGCAGAGATGAGAATGACAACAAGTACGAAATTGGAAACGAAATAGAAAATGGTAAACACGTTTCTTGCATATTCGATTGACTTATTTTTTACATCATTATCAACTTCTAAACAAAAAAAAAGAGAGGAAGGATATCAGAAAGAAAATCCATTCGAAGGAAGAATCAGTTAAAAAAATCAGAGCGGATAAGAAAAGAAAGCTCTGATCAAAAGGGCTTAGAAAGCTCATAAAAAAAGTTTAGAAAAGTTGAAGTCAGAGCTTCAGAAAAGTCAAAGTTAGAGCTTCAGAATGAAAAAGTTAAAGTTCGGATCAAAGAAGTTTCACCTCTTCAGAAAAGAAAAGCTGAAAAAAGAAAAGCATAAAATAAGAGGTGAGTAAAGAAAGACAGAAAAGAAAAGCTCAGTAAAGAAAAACTGAGTAAAGAAAAGGCCAAGTAAAGGAACGCCGCGACTTCAACGCTTCATTTTCTGACGGCCCTGCTGAACTTCTTGTTTGAAGGGCCGTTAAAACTACACTTCCTTAGTCTGTTAACGTGCACCATGGACTTACTTGACCAGCTCTGGGATGACACCATTGCCAGTCCTCGGCCGAAGAATGATGACTCTCCGGAGGATCTGGTGAAGGTTACTCGGAGTATCATGATAGTAAAACCCGTCAAATTACAGTTCGGTTCGCTTGCAGGGTCTACTCCTCAAGTGTCTCCCTTCTCTAAACTTGCTTTGGATCTCATGAAAAAAAGGGTTATGACAATTTTCATGAAGATTGCTGAGAAAAGCAGATTATGTAGAACGGTCAATTTCTGAAACTAAACTGTATTTATTGGAAGTCAATTATATGGTGAATCTTATATCATCAGGAAGATACAAAAGTCTACATATTAAAGAATCTCACGGAATTCGATTTTAGAGCTCTTAATCAAACTTATGGTATGATAACGTGCAGGTTGTTAACTCTATCTCTTCTTCGACAATGGAACTAAGGGCGTAAGTCCTTAGGAGGGGAGTTCATAAGTTCTACTCTCAGAAGAAACTAAGGCAATTCATAAATCTTACTCTCAGAAGGAACTAAGGGCGTAAGTCCTTGGGAGGGGCAATTAATAAGTCCTACTCTTAGAAGAGAATCAAAACCAGGTCATGGTCCTTAGGAGCGTCTACGGCCAGGAAAGTCTGGAGAACGAAAAAAGAAATGTCTTCAGAATGGGAAAGTTTAGAGAACGAAAAAAGAAATGTCTTTAGAGTGGGAAAGAAAACATCTTCAGAACGGGAAAGTCTGGAGAATGGAGAAGGAAATGTCTTCAGAACGGAAAAGGAAATGTCTTCAGAACGGGAAAGTCTGGAGAACAGAAAAGAAAATGTCTTCAGAACAGGAAAGTCTAGAGAACGAAAAAGAACAAAGCTCTGAGCAAAAGACGGCCAAGAGTAAAAGAAAACGAAGCGAGAAAAGGAAGGAAAAAATTGAAAGCAAAAAAGAAAATATGAAAACACCAGAAACTCCACCAACAAATGCGGATCGTCAAACTCAAACTCATGCGATGAAATTATGTAACAGTATACTTGCTTCTTATTCATTTCAATAAATTATTATTGTTATTGTACAACATTCTTGTCACAGATCTATCACTGAACCCATACTGAAGAAAATGAGAGAACCTCCCCGATGAGCCCATAATTACCAAACGGGAAAAACTCTATCAATAAGCTCGTAGTAAAAAGAATGGAAAGACAATACAGTGAATGAAGGGAAGTAGTCATCATCGACAGCGAGCTGGCAAAAAAAGTTAGTCGACAAACGCAAAGTATTCATGAATGTAGAGGAACGTAACAACAGAAAGAAAAGGAGAAGCCATCACTAACAGCGAACAAACCAAAAAATTGTTTTGAAAGATCACATCGCATGTTTTTAAGAAGCACGTGAGAACAGAAATGGGAAGACGTAACGACAGAATAAGAAAAGACAAATCATTACACCTCAATAAATGAAACTTATTGAGTGTAACAGGCAACAAATGAACAGGAAAAAAATACCCAAGACACGTGTACTGAAAGAACACTGAAATGGGAGACCTCGTCAGAACGGGGAAGAATGCTGAAACGGAGAACTATCGCTTCTGGAACGGGGGACAATCGCTTCTAGAATGAGTGTCTATCGCTTCTGAAACGGGAGACAATCGCTTCTGGAACGGGTGATCATTGCTTCTGGAACGGGTGACTATCACTTCTGAAGCGGGGAACTATCACTTCCAGAACGGGGGACCATCACTCCTAGAATGAGAAAAAATAACAAAATGAGAACTGACATTTCAAGAACGGGAGATCACTGCTTCCAAAATGGGAATCGATATCTCAAGAACGAGGAATCATTACCTCCTGGATGTGACAAAACATCAAAACGGAAATGAGGGTTCAGCTTGACAATCAAGTGGTTGTGATTGATTGGCCCGAACCACAAGGAACCACCAAGTGACTATGACTGGTTTAGTTGCTGATGACAAAATAATTGTAAGGAATGAGCTGAGTAAAAGAGCCCACGCTTGAAAATAATCTCATTAGCCGAAAGCATAGAGAATGTGAACATCCCCTTTTTATTATTCTAATTATTGTAATGTTTATAATTACATGCTCATGTAAAAAGAAAAAGGAGTTGACCTAAGCAAACTTCAACTATATACACTGCTCTTCTTCTCTTCTTTCATCAATAGTTATGTAAAATCCTTTACATAAGTGAATATCAACGATCTTCCCGTGATTTTTCTTCCCCTTTAAAGGGTTTCTACGTAAATGATGATGCATTTATTCTCTCATTTTCTCTTTAAAGTATTATTTTTATTATTTATTCGTAGATAATTTTCCATACCAAAAAAATCCTTTACAGTTTAGATAAAAGATAATTAAATAAATTTTTATCAACACACAAATGTAATCATATGGTCGGTACTAAATTAAAAAAATTATTGCAATTTTAAATAATGCTATGCTATTCTTCATGACAATAAAAAGAATATTGAATGATAAAATGCAACTTTACTATAACGTCCACTTTTCGAAATGCCAAAATAAATCTAGGTTGACTTGATTTTGGGGGAAACTCAATTACCTACTGAAAAGTAAACTGTATAATAAAATTTCTAACATACATGAAATTTAAATTACGAGAGAAACAAACATGATTTATTTGAATAAAAAACGACCTCAAGAACAAAACGACGGCGGCAAAATGGGGGCTGCAAAACGCCGAAGTGGGCTGGGTTGCCTGAGCAAGTAAATCCTCACCCTTATTATTTACGCGAGACTACGTTAATCACATTTATTCTTCTCAAGTCTGCTATACATTGCTTATATGACTCCTAGCCCGAGTTGATTGTGAAGTACCCTCTGACCCCTCTAGAGAAAAACACAAGATTGATGGTGTTTGTCGGCGTGGGAGCTAGCTAGTGGTCTGTCCTTGGAGGAGATGAGTACGAGGAAGAGGGCCAAGAGACCGTCTAAGGCTTCTGCGACTTGGTCAGTACATCCCTTGCTGAGGTTTATTGAGAAACCTCCCTTGTCTCCATCTAACCTGTTTGATCCTAGTTCAATCATCGCCTCACCCAATACTTTCTCTACATCTGGCCCTTCACTATTCCCGTCAGACCTCCGACTTCCCTGATTAGGTTATATAAATGTTGCTGCTTTTATGTCCAATCAAAAGTCGTTCCATCTTTCACATTTAACACGGAACTTCGTGGTCTTTTAGCAGTGTAAGAACCAAACTGTTAGAAATTTCAGTTGATTGTACTTGTTACGAGCTCTCTTGTAGCTTATATGATGGACTTCACACTAATACTATAACGTACAATCTTTTGATGAAGTTTTTATAGTACTCATGTTCATTGTCCTCCTGATGAAATATTGAACGATTGAGGTTTCAAAGTTTTTCGTTGATGAAAATAAATCTAAAGTGTTTCGAACCCCTTTGTGTGCATTGCCAAATCCAAATGCAGCCCAACTCAGAGTCAGGTTCCTGAAATTACACCGTCAGAGCAGGATCGACATCAAACCAGTCAAATTTGTGTTCCTAAAATTGCTCCATCACAACAAGATTGTTATAATCAATATAATGACTCCTTTTCATTTACCAGATAATTATCGTGGAATATATGATGATTATTGTGAGAGGCATGATGTTTATCTTGGGGGAAATGATGATGAATGTTTTCATAACGCTTGTGATGATGTTGTTGATGATGAACATTTCGATGATGAGGACAATTTTGATCTTCGTATGCACAAGGATGCACTTAATAGAAATGATTCTCTAACCTTATTGGATTAGAGCCTACGAACCGTTCATGGTTCTAATCTATTTTTTTTTTAATTTTTAAAGTCAATCGATCTTAGCAATTGGAATCAGAGCGTAGATTTAAGATTATGCATATAGATAATTAAAACGAACGTATCGTGAATTTTATGAATATTGGCATATGTTTGTATGGTAGATTCAAAATTATTTTGAATATGTTTTGTGATTGGATCCCGAACTATTGGCTCTAGGCATTTTTTATTTAAAATTGATGTACGCCGAATTTGAGGCGTATGATTGTACGCCGAATTTGAGGCATATGAATTTATGTAATTTAATTATTGCATTTGTTGTAAATTTTGAATTTATTGTAAATTCATCGTCACCTTGAAATTGTCGCAAGAAATAGCTCAAAACCGCCACCGAGAAGTCGCCGGACAGCCACCGAGAAGATGCCAGAAACACTACTGTTCACACAGTAATGTTCACCGTGGTACTATTCACGTCGGTACTGTTCATCGGTGGTACACTTCATGTCGATACTGTTGACCGTTAGTCGCCACTGGCCGTCGCTCACTGCTGCTGCCATGTGTTGTCCCTTGCACAGTAGAGTCCTATCGGATTAGGAAAGATATAAGTTTTGGAAACCCGTAGTTCTAGGAAACCTAGGGTTTTTGAAATATGATTTTAAAATCAATTTTAGTCTCTTATTTAATTTTAATTATATTTGGTAAATTTTTCAACACTTGTATAATTGTAGTTTTTTTAAAAATTATTTTAAAAATAAATCAATTTACTAATTAATTGGTAATTTGTTTATCAAAGTAAAAATATATTGGAAAATTAAAATTTTTAAATTGAAAATTATTTTTAAAATGGGAATAATATCTTGTAAATTGTTACAAAATGGTGGGACAACATGGAGACGAATGAGCAAATTGGAGGCGCCATGATGATTAGTTCATAAATTCATTTTTAATTTATTTATTATTCTTTTATGGGTTGTATTTAGAAATGAGCCAATATGGAGATTAAATTTGAAAGTATAATTTAATTTTAATGGTGCATCATCATATAACATGCCATATAGATTAGGGATATGTAAATATCAAATTGTCATGTAGCATGTATACGCATTATTGTAGATTAATTGATAATGAGTATTATTTAATTACAATGCGAAATTTATTATGGTTATGATTTTAAATTGAGATTTAAAATTAATATATGATTTATAAATTTCATCACACTTCTCAAATTAATAAAAGTTATGTTTTTTTGAAAAACAACCAAAAATCCATTTTTAAAAAATTAAGTGGGAGGGTCGTTTACGTTGAAAAATTCCCAAGGTCTCCATCATAAACTTGATTGTGCCACGAGGAAGGGTTTTAGAACCGCCCGTAGCGGTCCTCACTTGAATGTGAGAAACTTTAGAATCGTGTCGCTTTGAGTCATCGAATTGTTTCAGAAGCGAAGACTTCTAAATGGAGTGGTGGGGCAGGGTCGTGCCATAAACGGACTGCTAGTCCATAGCAACCTTTAAGAGTCGATGCATTGGTTAAACAATTAGACTGAAGCCCATTGGAATTTCCCCATAGGGGCTAGTCAATGGGGCCAAGGTGACCAAAATCATTGGTGATTGGTTAAGCTAGATATGGAGACATTTGAGCGTTAACCAAACGAGAGGAGTTTCGATGAGATAGGAGATAGTTTGGACTTCATCCCTCGATGAGATAAGCTACCATTTTTTATCGTAACATCATGGAGGACATATTTTTTAATGGATTTTAAAATATTTAGTAGTTTCACAATGTATCATACTTTCCTAAATAATTGAGCATTTATTTTCACCGATTTATTTATTATTTTCAGTAATCATGCCGCTATCTCCTCTCTCAACTATTCCTAACGTGAACAAATTCAACAGTGAAAGTGGGGAAACAAAATCTTGATATCTTGCTGACGGTAGAAAAATATAAGTTCGTGCTCGATACCCCATTGTCTTCTTGGGCCTATTGTTGAATCGACTCAAGAGAAAAATGATGCTTATGCTTTTTTGCTGCGTTCTGATGAGAACGCCAGATGTTACATCTTGGCATCTATGAGCAATGTGTTGTAACATCAGCTCAAAACTCTGAGACCGCCTCTGATATGATTTTAAACTTCACCGAAATGTTTGGGGATTAGGGTCGTCAAGCCAGACAGACAGCTGTGCGTAACATCATGAACTGTAAAATGGAACCTGAAAATCCTGTCAGAGAACATATGCTGTTGATCATAAGTTATCTGAACTTGATGGAGATCATGGGTGCTCAGGTCGATGGAGAGACTCAAGTGGATATGATCCTAGAGACTTTGCCTAGTACCTTTGAGAACTTCAAGCTTAATTATTCGATAAATAAGCTGAACTACTTATTTCTTAAGCTCATGAAGGAGCTGCAAGCTGCTGAGACCCTGATATGAAGGGCAAGAGGAAATCTGGAGAGGCTAACTTTACTGAAAGTAGACCTTCCACCTCAAGCTCTAAGAAGAAACAGAGAAAGGGTCCAAGGAAAGTGAAGAAGCAGAAGCTGAGAGCTACCAAAGGCAAGAGCACCACGAGAGTAGACAAGTCGAAAGACAAGTGTCATCACTGTGGAGCTGCTGGTCATTGAAAACGTAACTGCCCAGAGTATCTTAAAGGGTTAAGATCTAAAGGTATAGTAATGGTTACTAAGGCATGTTATGTAGCTGACTCCACTTTTTCTTGGATTATAGACTCTGCAGCTACTAACATTGTTGCAGGGTTTAGGGAAATCAAATGGCTTGACGAGGGTGAATGCAGCTTTTAAATTATGTTTTGAGAAGCATTTTATTATTTTGTGTGACATTTATTATGTCCCGAGTTTTAGGAAGAATTTGATTTTTATTGGTGCATTAATTGAGTAAGGATTGATCTCAAATTCAGTGATAAAGATATTGGTATTTTTAGAAATAAATGCTTAATTATTATTGTACGAATGATTAATAAATTGTATCACGTAAAACATGTAGTACCCATGATTTGTGAAATTGAAGTGAATATCGAATCACATAGGGATAGTAAAAGGTTGAACTATGACTCAACCGATCTAACCTATCTGTGTCACTTACGTCTTGGAGATATTAGCCTAGACAGGATTAAAAGACTTGTGAAGGATGGTCCTTTGTAATTTTTAAGTGTGGGTCCATTACTCACATGTGAATCCTGTATAGAAGTCAAAATGACCAAGAGACATTTTTCTACAAAAGGTGAAAGAGTCACTCAATGTTTTGAACTCATACATAGTGATGTTTGTGAGCCATTGAATATCCAAGCAAGAGGAGGTTATTAATACTTCACTTCACTGATGACTACTCACATTTTGGTCATGTTTATCTAATGCATCAAAAGTATGAAACCTTTGAAAATTTCAAAGAATATAAGGCCTTGGTTGAAAAGCAATTAGAAAAATAAATCAAAACACTACAATCTGATCGTGGTGGAGAGTACTTGCGAGGTGAGTTCAAGAATTTTCTTAAGGAATAAGGTATTCTTTCTCAGCTTATAGCACTTGGCACGCCATATCAAATGGTGTGTTAGAGAGAATGAATCAAACTCTGATGGATATGCTTAGATCCATGATGAGTTACTCATCCCTCCCAGCCTTACTAACAGCGACATATATTCTGAACCAAGTTCCTTCAAAGAGAGTGCCTGGAACACCATATGAAAGATGGTATGGGAGAAAGTCGTCAGTTCACCATTTTAGAATATGGGGTTGCCCATCACATGTTCTAAGACCGAAAATATGCAAGTTGGAAAGTCGTTCAGAATTGTGCATGTTTGTAGGATTTGTAGGATATCTTATGGAAACGAAGGGGTATATCTTCTACAGTACGACTGACAAGAAAACATTCGTTAGCACGAATGATCATTTTCTCAAAGAAGATTATATAAAAAGTGTATAGCCGAGAAGCATAGTTGTGCTAGAAGAATTATTGAGTGGGAGAACACCGACTTCCCAATCAAAAAATGTTTCTGATTCAATAATGGAAGAACCACGACAGGAGACAGAGAATATGGAGTCTCGACGTAGTGGGAGAGTTGTGAGACAACCTAAAAGGTACATGTCCTATGTATAAGCTTTGATAGTTGTCTCAAACAAGGACCTAGATGAAGGAATCTCTTACTCGGAGGTCATGGCTGGTCCTGAAACAAACTTATGGCAGTAAGCCATGAACGTTGAGGTACATTCAATGTACTCGAACGAAGTCTGAAAACTTGTAGATCTTCTTGAAGGGATAAAACCCGTAAGATGCAAATGGATATATGTGAAGAAAAGAGGTCCGGATGGAAATGTAGAGACATTCAAAACTAGGCTAGTAGCCAAAGGCTACACCCAAAAGGAAGGTATAGACTACGAGGATAACATCTCACCAGTAGCCATGCTCATTTCGATCTGAATCATTTTGTCCATTGCTATTGCCCTTGATTATGAAATCTGGTAAATGGACATTAAGACTGTGTTTCTGAATGACAATCTTGAAGAGCGCATTTATATGGCTCAACCAGACAGGTTCATGGAGAAAGACCAAGAAGGTAAAGTTTACAAACTGTAGAAGTCCATTTATGTACTTAAGCAAGCGTCACGGTTGTGGAATATTAGATTCAACGAAACTGTTAAGAACTATGGTTTTGAATAGTTGGTGGACGAATCCTGTGTGTATAAGTTGATACACGAAGGGAATGTGGTTTTTCTAGTCTTGTACATAGATGATATTCTACTCATTGAGAATGATGTAGGAAAATTGTCTGATATCAAGTTTTGGCATGCAAAGTAATTTGACATGAAGGATCTTGGAGAAGCTGCATTTGTCTTATGTATTCAGATCAATCGAGATTGGAAGAACAGACAATTGCACTTTCTCAAACATCTTATATTGATAAGGTGTTGGATCGCTTCAATATGCAAAACTTTGGGAAAAAAAATGTCCCATTTGGTCTTTTTGACTAAGTATGGCACTAGTAGAAATTAAAATGACCACATAACTCCAAATTCTTATGCTAAATGTGTAGTGGGTGTCAAAAGTAAGTTCGAGTACATGTCATACCCAAAAGATCCAAGTTTAGCGAAGTTCATCTAGTTTCAAACTAATTATGTTCCATTGGATATTTTGGACTCCGTATGGCACTAGAAGCACCTAAAACAAACACAACACTCCAAATTATTATCCAAACCAATCTTGGAAGTCAAAATTCAGTTCGAGGACATGCATGCCCAAAAGATCCAATTTTAGTCAAGTTCATCTAGTTTTGGCCTAAACACGTCCTATTAGGCCTTTTTGATAACGTTCGGCACTAGAAGCAATTAAAATGACCACACAATTCCAAATTTTTATCCCAAATGTGTATTGGGTGTCAAAAGTCAGTTCGAGTACATGTCATGCCCAAAAGGTCCAAGTTTAGCGAAACTCATCTAGTTTGGAACTAAACACGTCCCAATGAGTCTTTTTGACTCCGTATGTCACTATAAGTATCTAAAACAACCATAACACTCAAAATTATTATCCTACACGTGTATTGGGTATCAAAAGTCAGTTCGAGTACATGTCATTCCCAAAAGATTCAAGTTTAGCCTAGTTGACCTAGTTTGGGACTAAACACATCCCATTTGGTCTTTTTGACTCCGTATTGCACTGAAAGCACCAAAAATGATCAAAACATTCAAAAATATTATCCCAAACATGTATTAGGTGTCAAAAGTTAGTTCGAGTCCATGTCGTGCCCAAAAGATCCAAGTTTAGTCAAAACCATCTAGTTTGGGCCTAAACATGTCCCATTGGGTCTTTTTGAGTCAGTATGGAACTAGAAGCACCTAAAATGACCACAACACTCTAAATTCATCTCAAACATATATTGGGTATCAAAAGTCAATTCGAGTACATGCCATGCCCAAAAGAGTCAAGTTTAGTCAAGTTCATCTAGTTTGGGCCTAAACACATCCCATTGGGTCTTTTTGACTATGTATGGCACTAAAAGCAATTAAATCGACCACAAAACTCTAAATTCTTATCTCAAACGTGTATTGAGTATTAAAAATTAGTTCTATTACATGTCATGAACAAAATGCCAAAATTTAGTGAAGTTCATCTTTTTTTTTTCTGTAAATAAAAAATTTATAAACCGAACTAAAAAACTTATAAATATACAAGGGTCATACCCTAGGATATCACAAGAGCAAAAAGTGAGACTATAGGGCAGCAAAAAAGACAGAAATCCAAGAACGCTAGCAAAGTGAAGCCCTACTAGGCTATAAAGTTACACAATAAAGCTTAAGTATAAAAAATAGTAAATCAAACCCCCAAGCTAGTTGGATAGATTTGTTTTGAGGAGAATCAGTAATGCCTTTTAAGCTCCAAACCCTAGCCCTAACAACACTAGCAATATTAGTCAGAACCATTTTTTATCTCAGATTTTTCCTTTAAACACTCTAGAGTTCCTCTCTCTCCACACATGGTAGATAGAAGAACAAAAGAGAAGCCTCAAAACAAGCCCCACAAGAATCAGCTCCCTTTGTTTTCACAAGAAGCCAAGAAATCCATTGGGACCAGTTTCTAGGATAAGAAGTCAAACCACACCAACCACACATAACCTGCCAAATGTGCTTGGAGAAGGGGCAAGTAACAAATAAATGCTCTGAAGTTTCCAAAGGCTCCATGCAAAAGACACAAGAAGTATTATGAGTAGAACCAGAAGAGGGTAACCAAATAGCCAGTTTATCACCAGTAGCTAACCTATTAAGGACAGTAAGCCAAGCAATGAAGCTAAATCTCGGGATATATTTTTTAAACCAAATAAGAATAGCTCATCTCACTTTCTCACAAGCTGGAGCAAGGGCCCTATAAGTATTGCCCATAAAGAAAAGACTAGTAGGAAAAGGAGACCATATCCAAGTGTCCAAATTGTGCTACCTAAGGGGAGTGAGAGAAATCTCCCTAACAGTAATAAGCTTGTGGCAGTTAGAAGAGGGCTAGTTCTAAGCACCATTGGTAATAACAAAGCTCACCTTGGTAGTTCTTCTAGTTTGGGACTAAACACGTCCCCTTGGGTCTTTTGACTCCGTATGGCACTAGACGGAAATAAAATGACCACAACACTCTAAATTATTATCTCAAATGTGTGTTGGGTGTCAAAAGTCAGTTTGAGTGCATTGAGACTTTTTGACTTCGTATCAAATTAGAAGCGCCTAAAAGGACCACAACACACCAAACTCTTTTTGAACATGTATTGCGTGTCAAAACTTAGTTCAAGTACATGCCTTGCCCAAAAGAGTAAAGTTTAACCAAGTTTGTCTAGTTTGGGCCTAAACACATCCCATTGGGTTTTTTTTACCCTATATGGCACTAGAAGCACCTAAAATGACCACAACACTCCAATTATTATCTTAAACATGCATTGGGTGTAAAAAGTAAGTTCGAGTACAAGCCATGCCCAAAAGATCCATGTTTAGCCAAGTTCATCAAGTTTGGGCCTAAACACGTCTCATTGGATCTTTTCGACTTCGTATCGCACTAGAAAAACCTAACATGACCATCACACTCCAAATTCGTATCCCAAATGTGTATTGGCTATCAAAATCCAATTCGAGTACATGCTATGCCCAAAATAGCCAAGTTCATCTAGTTTTGGCCAAAAAATGTCCCATTGGGTCTTTTTGAATCTATATAGCACTAGACACAATTAAAACAACCACACCACGTTAAATTCTTATCCCAAACGCATAGTGGGTGTCAAAATTCAGTTCGAGTACATGACATGTCCAAAAGTTCCAATTTTGACGTAGGTCATCTAGTTTGGGACTAAACACATCCCATTTGATCTTTTTGACTCCGTATGGCACTAGAAGCACCTTGAACAATCACAACACTCCAATTTCTTATACCAAATGTGTATGGGGTGTTAAAAGTCAGCTTGAGTGCATGCCGTATAAAAGATCTAAGTTTAGCCAAGTTCAGCTAGTTTGAGCCTAAACAAATCCCATTAGGTCTTTTTGACTCTGTATGGAACTAGAAGCACCTAAAATGACCACAACGCTCTAAATTCTTATCCCAAATGTGTATTTGGTGTCAAAAATCAATTCGAGTGCATGTCATGCCCAGAAGAATCAAGTTTAACAAAGTTCATCTATTTTGGGACAAAACACGTCCCATTGGATCTATTTTACTCTGTATGGCACTAGTAGCACTGAAAATGACCACAACACTCCATGTTATTATCCAAAACATGTATTGGGTGGAAAAAGTCAATATGAGTGCATTCCATGCCGAAAAAATTCAAGTTTAGCCAAGTTCTTCTAGTTTCGGACTAAACACATCACATTAGGTCTTTTTGACTTCGTATGGAACTAGAAGCACCTAAAACGATCACAACACACCAATTTTATCTCAAACGTGTATTGGGTATTAAAAGTCAGTTCAGTATATGTCATGCCCAAATGATCCATGTTTAGCGAAGTTTGTCTAGTTTGAGACTAATCACGCCCCATTGGGTCTTTTTGACACCGTATAGAACTAGAAGCAACTAAAATGACCACAACACTTCAAATTTGTCTCAAACATGTATTGGGTGTCAAAAGTTAGTTTGAGTACATACCATGCCCAAAAGAGCCAACTTTAGTCAAGTTCGTCTAGTTTGGGCCTAAATACATCCCATTGGATCTTTTTGACTATGTATGGCACTGGAAGCACCTAAAAAGATCAAAACACCACGAATTCTTATCTCAAACATTTATTGGGTGTCAAAAGCTAGTTCGAGTACATGCATTGCCCAAAGAGATCCAAGTTTAGCCAAGTTCATATAGTTTGGGCAAAAAAATCCCATTGAGTCTTTTTTTACTCCGTTTGGCACTAGAAGAAATTAAAATGACTGCAACACCCCAAATTCTTTTCCCAATCATATATTGGGTGTCAAAAGTCAGTTCGAGTACATGTCATTCCCAAAAGATCCAAGTTTAGCAAAGTTCATCTAGCTTTAGACTAAATACTTCTCATTTGATCGTTTTGACTCCGTATGATACTAGAAGCTCCTTAAATGACCTTAACACTGTAAATTCTTATCCCAAACGTGTATTAGGTTTCAAAAGTCAATTCAAGTACATGTCATGCCCAAAATATCCAAGTTTAGCCAGGTCCATCTTTAAATGACCTTAACACTACAAATTCTTATCCCAAACATGTATTAGGTTTCAAAAGTCAGTTCAAGTACATGTCATGCCTAAAATATCCAAGTTTAGCCAGGTCCATCTTTAAATGACCTTAACACTACAAATTCTTATCCCAAATGTGTATTAGGTTTCAAAAGTCACTTCAAGTACATGCCATGCCCAAAATATCCAAGTTTAGCCAGGTCCATCTTTAAATGACCTTAATAACACTACAAATTCTTATCCCAAACGTGTATTAGGTTTCAAAAGTCAGTTCAAGTACATACCATGCCCAAAATATCCAAGTTTAGCCAGGTCCATCTAGTTTGGGGTTATACGCATCCCATTGGAACTTTTAGATTCTATATGGCTCTAGAAGAATCTTAAACAAACTTAACACTCCAAATTCTTATCCCAAGCTTATATTGGGTGTCGAAAGTCAGTTTAATTACATGCCATGTCAAAAAAGAGCTACATTTAGCGAAGTTCATTTAGTTTGGGACTAAACACGTCCCACAAGGTCTTTTGGGCTCCGTATGGCACTAAAAGCACCTAAAATGATGTCAACCCTCAAATTATTATTCCAAATGTGATTGGGTGCCTAAAGTCAATACGAGTGCATACCATGCCCAAAAGATTAAATTTTAGCCAAGTTTGTTTAATTTGAACCTAAACATGTGTCATTGGGTCTTTTTGACCCCGTATGAAACTAAAAGCACCTAAAATGACCACAACACTCAAAATTATTATATCAAACATGTATTGGGTTTTAAAAGTCAGTTCGAGTGCATGTCGTGCCCAAAATGTCCAAGTTTAGCCAAGTTCATCTAGTTTGGTCCTAAACACATCTCATTGGGTCTTTTTGACTCTGTATGTAAATAGAAGCACAACAAATGACCACAACACTCCAATTCTTTTCCCAAATGTGTATTGGGTGTCAAAAGTCAGTTCGATTGCATGTCATGCCCAAAAGATCCAAGTTTAACTAAGTTCATCTAGTTTGGGCCTAAACATGTCCCAATGGATTTTTTGATCCCGTATGGCACTAGAAGCACCTAAAATGACCACAACACTCCAAATTTGTATCTCAAATGTGTATTGAATGTCAAAAGTCAGTTCGAGTACATGCCATGCCAATAAGATCCATGTTTAGCAAAGTTCATCTAGTTTGGTTCTAAACATATCTCATTGGGTCTTTTTGACTTCGAATGGCTATAGAAGAGCCTAAAATGACCACCACATTCCAAATTCTTATCCCAAACGTGTATTGGGTGTCAAAAGTTAGTTCGAGTAGATGTCATGCCCAGAAAAGTCAAGTTTAGCCAAGTATGTCTAGTTTGGGCCTAAACATGTCCCATTGGGTCTTTTTGACTACGTATGACACTAGTAACAATTAAAATGACCACAAAACTCCAAACTCTTATCCAAAATGTGTACTGGGTGTTAAAAGTAAGTTCGAGTACCATTCATGCCTAAAAGGTCCAAATTTAGTGAAGTTCCTCTAGTTTGGGACTAAACATGTCCCATTGGGTCGTTTTGACTCTGTATGGCACTATAAGGACCTAAAATGATCACAACATTCTAAATTATTATCCCAAATGTGTATTGCATGTTAAGAGTCAGTTCTAGTGCATGTCGAGCTCAAAAGAAGCAAATTTTGCCAAGTTCATCTAGTTTAAGCTGAAACACATCCCATTAGGTCTTTTTGACTCTGTAATGATCACAACACTCCAAATTCTTATCCCAAACATGTATTGGACATCAAAAGTCAGTTCGAGTACATGTCATGCCTAAAATATTCATGTTTAGCCAAGTTCATCTAGTTTGGTTCTACACACGTCCCATTGAGTCGTTTTGACTGTGTATGAAACAAAAAGCACCTAAAATGTTTACATCGCCCCAAATTCTTATCCAAAATGCGTATTGGGTTTCAAAAGTCTGTTCGAGAATATGACATGTCCAAAAGATTCAAGTTTAGCGAAGTTCATCTAGTTTGAAACTAAACACGGCCAATTTGGTCCTTTTGACTCCTTATGACACTAGAAGCACCTAAAATGACCACAACACTCCAAATTATTATTCCAAACGTGTATTGGGTGTCAAAAGTCAGTTCGACTACATGCCATGCCCAAAAGATCCAAGTTTAGCCAAGTTCATTTAATTTCGGCCTAAACACATTCTATTGGGTCTGTTTGATTCTATATGACACTACAAGCAATTAAAATGATAAAAAAATTCCAAATTCTTGCACCAAATGTGTATTGGGTGTCAAAAGTTAGTTAGGTAAGTTCGTTTAGTTTGGGACTAAACAAATCTCATTTGATTTTTTTTACTCTATATGACACTAGAAGTACTTAAAATGATCACTACATTCCAAATTCTTATCTTAAATGTATATTGGCTTTCAAAAGTCATTTCTACCAATAAATGACCGTTTGATCTTTAGCACATGAGGAACCCGTGCAAGACAAACAAGCGCCACCTAAGGAGAAAGGACAACTTGCTTTGTCCTTGCAAGGTACTTCTCTCAATGCTATGTCCCTTTCCCGCTTTAATACCTGTCCTTTACCTATTAATGCTTGTAATACTACTACTAATGCCATTCAAAATGAGACCAAAAGTAAGGACATGTCCACATGTGATAAGGACAAGGCCAAGCTGTTCGTAGTATTAAACACGGAGCAAGGACAACACGCTTTGTCCTTGTCCTCTTCACAAGGTACGGGTGCGTCAGCTTCAATAAACAAGCCAGATGGTTGGGGCATAAACCAACGATTAAAGGAGCTCTTAAGCCAAACAAGAGCCGTTTGAATAGAAGCGATAAGACATGACTGTACGGGATCAGGCATCACAAGGGAAAAATGCCTTACAATGTGTACTAAACCCTTCATCCTCTTTCCCTACCTTACATGAGTGTCCTTCACATGATGCCAATGCCCATGCTCCCAAAGATGGCCATGCATCCAAGGTACAAGACGAAGTAGAAGAATTTAAGGGAAAAGGACAATACGCCTTACAAAGTGTATCAAATGACAAGGAGAAAGGACTAGATAAAAGTAAAAAAGGACAAGGTGAAAGAGAAAAAGATGAAGCAAGAACAAGAGAGGAGATGTTTGTCCGTTGGAAATTGAAGGCCAAGCTGACCAACCTAAGCCTGATATTGCATGTGATATGATAGTACAAGGCATGGCAGCCGAATTTAAGGGAAAATGACAACACTCCTCTCAAAGCATACCAAGCTCTCATGCAATGTCTCTTTCTCACATTAAGAGGAAAAGACAATCTGTTTGGGTAAAAGGACAAGGTACTACACGCATTGCTCCCTTTGACTTGGCTTTGTCCTTCCTTCCTCCCCTACAGGTACTTTGGCTCATGCTAAGTCTAGATCAACTTTGAATGAGCTTACTATAATTGGTAGTAAGGCTAAGGAGACCCAAGACATAGGTCAGCTCCTTCCACACCTAAGGACAAAACGCCTTACAAGGCTTACCAAACCCTTCGTCCTCTTTCCCTACCCTACACTCAAACCATGCCACATCTCTTTCACCCTTTAATGCTTGTTCTTCACATGCCCTTGCTCCCAAGGACCCCTATGCACCCAAGGTATAAGACAACCTAGCGGATTCCAAAGGAAAATGACAACACGCTCTTCAAAGTGTACCAAATAACCATGCAATGTCCATTTCATACATTAATGCTTGTACTTCACAAGCTGCCAACCTTAGAGACGCCCATGCACCAAATTTTCAAGGCATGCAAGCTCATTGTGAGGGAAAAGGATGACATCACGCCAAAGGGTAAAAGTATGTGTGTGTTTGTGCATTTAATGTGTCTGAGGTGCTTGATGCTCGTATTAATGGACCTGAAGGAGTGAATGTTACTTCTTTGGGAGCTTCTATCTACACCATACCTATTGTTAAGGATACACCTAGTTTGGTTAAGGATACTCCTAGGCCAAGGTCAGTATCTCCCACGTCGACCACCCCCTTCAGCCTTCCCCTTTATGATCAAGTGGTGGAAGAATTCGAACTCTATGCTTTCACTCAAGTATTTAGATGCAATTGTGGGTATTATCCTGATCCTAGACCTACTGACAATGTATCTTGTGTACCAGTTAAAAACGTAAATAACGTTTCCTAAGCTCTCGGGTCAAACCAAGTTTACAAGAAACTTTGTGAGGCTTCTCATGCCCCCTATGCAAGATGGATCTTGGGTTCATAAGGTTAAGAAAAATGAGAAACAAAGATTATCTTTGGCACATGAGAACACTACTATTATTAATTGTGACTGAAATACAGTTATGTTGCTGGGGAGTGTGACTAGAGATAGTTTCACTAAATGGGATTGTTGCTTGGTTGGTTTCTTTGTTGGGAAGATAACCCCACTTCACTTAGTTAAGAAGCTTTTGCTTGAAAAATAGAGGACTTTTGGATGTGTCAGTGCACAAAGGTTTATTCTATTTTAGATTAAACTCAATTGAAGAAATGAACACCTTCTTAGTTGAGGGACCTTGACACCTTCTTGGGAAACACTTAATTTTGAAGCCTTGGCAACCTAACCTTGTTTTTAGTAAGGAAATTCTTGATGTTTTACCTATTTGGGTGAAACTCTAGAATGTCCTAGTGGAATTATGGTATAAAGAAGCCCTTGGACATATTGCAAGTGTTGTTGGAAAACCTTTATACACTGATTCCCCTACTTCCAAAGGAGTTAGAAAGGATTTTGCAAGAGTATGAGTTGAAATTAGTGTCCAAACAAGATTGGTGGACTATTTATATGTTGATTTGGGTATCGTAGGATGGGATCTGATTATGGTTAAGGTGGATTATGAAGGTCTTCCTAAAAGATGCCAATAATGCTCCATTTTTTGCTATAATTGTGACTACAAGCCGAAACCCAACCCAAAAGCACCAACTCCCCCATCCTCGTCCAAACCCATTCACCCCATCCCCACCACCCCAACCGTTAACCCCACCCCCTCTCTCTCCCCATCAGATTGGTTCCCCACCCCTAGATCAATACTTGATTCCCCCACCAACCCTAACCCACCTATTCTCCCTTATGAGGAACCTTGGACTATGGTGACCTCAAAAAAATCAAGAAGGAACTTATTCCAAGCTGAAATTCTAACCCCAGTAACAAACTCTTCCCCAAATGAGCTTGTTGTGATTCCCTTGTCGAAGGACGGAGAAATTGTTACCCCACTTCAAGTTGAGGCTATCTAATCTGATCAAGAGAAAGAACCTGACTCAGGTGACCAAGTTTGGTCTCCCCTATTCTTTTTTCCCTTCCTCATATCTCCTCTTCTAGATCTGGTAAGAAGAAGAGTAAAAAGAAGAAGAAAAGCACGATTAACCTCACTCCTCACCCAACAAAAAAGGGTGGGAAATTAAAATCTATAAAGGGGGTGACCCTACCTCACGATGATTAATATAACCACTTGGAATATAAGGGGGCTCAATGGTTCTCTCAAACATGTTGATGTGAAGAAATTGTGTAGGAACTTCAACCTCTCTGTGTGCTCATTTATCAAGACTAAGGTCAAATATGGTAACTTCGGTAGTATTTCTAGCAATATTCCCTAATTGGGAGTGTATTGTTAATTATGCATCTTCTTCAAGTGATAGAATTTGGGTTCCTTGGTAATCCAAATGGACTCAAATCAGCACAAACCTAATATAGCTTTTCAATTCTTTAACTTTTGGATGGACAGACAATGATTTTGGGAACTTGTTGAACAAGCATGGTGTACCCAAGTGTCTGGTTGTGCAATGTACAAGGTTAGCAAAAAGCTTTGAGCTGTGAAAGTGGCTTTAAAAGAATTTAATAAACACTTCTGCAGTGATCTACCTTCTAGGACCAAGCTAGCTAGGGCTAAAATTGACCAACTTCAGATTGAGTTAGCTTCTGATTCAACCAATGGAGCTTTAATTAGATAAGAAAAGCTTGCAAACAGTGAGTATATTGAGCTCAAACATGCTGAAGAAAGCTTCTACAAACAAAAATCAAGATTTCAATGACTAAACCTTAGAGACCAGAATTCTTCTTTCTTCCATCAAAATATAAAAAAGAGAAGAATCAGGTCAAGAATCACACACTTGACACACCATGTATCTACCATTTCTAACCCTAAGGAAGTTAAGGATCACATCTTGCAATACTATGTTGACCTTTCGGGAACCCCTAACCCACCCCTATATATAAATTGAAGCATATTGGATGTCTCCCAAAATAATTAGATGTCTCACAAGGTAACACTTTGATCTCACCTATCACTGTTGATGAGGTAAAAAGCACTATCTTCAGCATGGGAAGTGACAAAGCCCCAGGCCCTGATGGGTTCCCAGCTAGTTTCTTTACAAAACTTGACATATGTAGGGTGTGATGTGACTCAGGCTATTTAGGAATTCTTTCAGATAAGGAATCTCTTGACATAAGCTAATTCTATATCAATCTCCCTCATTCCTAAGGTCCCAAACCTCATTTCCTACTGTAATGTCATTTACAAATACATTACCAAGATCCTCACTGAACGGATGAAGCCATTGCTCCCTAGTCTCATATCTCAGAATCAAAGTGCTTTCATTCCAGAAAGAAGGATAGCTGACAATATCTTCCTTTTATAAGAATTTCTTAGGAGCTTTCATAGATATTTGGGAATTCCAAGGTGTGCATTAAAAATGGATTTAAGGAAATCATATGACAGTGTGAATTGGGTTTTAATTGGGAAAGCTCTACAATGCCTTAATTTGCCAGATCCTTTCATCTCTTGGATAATGGAGTACATCTCTTGGCACCCCTTCGATCATTTGCTGCCCAAGTTTGGGCAACGCATTTTGTCAGGTAGTGCATGGCAACTTGGCTCAAAAGTAAGTGAAATTATTCTTAATGGACAATGGCACTGGCCTACAACCAATACAATGGAGCTTATAGAACTCAAAAATATCCAACTCCCTTTACTTCAAGTGGCTAGACCTGACTCTTGGGTTTGGACTCCCAACCCGAGTGGATCCTTCTCCTCCTCTCATACCTATAAGATTTTGGCCACCCCAAAAGATAAGGTATGATGGGCAAGACTACTCTAGTTTAAATACATTATTCCAAGGTGTAGTTTTATCACTTGGCTTGCTACCCTTCACAAGCTAGCCATAGGGACAAAATTGCTCTTTGGAGCCATCCTCCAGTTGGTAGCATGCTAGATTATGTGTTTTCTGTGGGTCATGTTTAATCCCATACTCACCTTTTCATTGAATGTGAATACGCCGAGACAGTTTGGGACTCCCTAATGAGAAAATGTGATTTAACATGTAGAGCTTCTAATTGGACACAATTGATCTCTTGGTTACTTGTTTGGAGTAAAGGGAAGTCTCTAAGAGCCTGCTTACTTAGGATCATCTTCTCCTCATTTGTGTACTTCATTTGGAGAGAAATAAATTCAAGAATCTTTAAAGGAATATGAGTGATAGGTCAATTATTGCGAAGCTTATCAAAGACAATGTTAGAGGAATGCTCTTCTATGCTAAAGGGTTTAAAGAAGACTGTTTAGGGCTCTCCCTTATGGATGCTTGGGATTTCTAACCTAGTATCTCTGATTGAGATTCATTGATTTGGTATTGTAATTGGGTATGAATCCCCCACTACCCCACACCACACCCCCAACCACCACCCCATCCCCCTCCCACTCCCATTTCTTCCCTTCTCCCTTTTTCCCACTCTTTAGCTATATTGTTTCACTTACATAGAGCCCTATTAGGGTGCTGCTATGTATTGTTTTACAATGGCTCTAGTTTCCCATTTATGGTTAAGCATGTTATCCTTTGCTATTTGGGTTTTCCCCACCATTGCTACATTGTTGCAGTTCACTTAGGCTTCCTTTAGAGTGCTATGTGTTTGTTTTTCAATGGCTCTGGTTGTTTGCAGGTGCTAGGGGCTTGCTGCTCACTCACATGGTCTCTCTGGCTCAGATCTTGCCTTCAAAAGAAGACCACCGTGTTGATGTTTATTAATGTCTTTATTGCCTTATTTACTTTCTTTGTAATTGAAAGGGCTTTATGCTATAAAGGCCCTTCACTAATTTAAGTTTTAGTCCTTTGGTGCTAAGTTACACTATGCTATCTTTGGTGCTAACCCTCCATTGCTACATTTCACTTAGGGCATCTTCATGGTGTTGCTTTATGTTTATTTTGGCTATGGCTATGGCTTTTTGCAGGTGGTTCGGATTTCTATTGAGGGCATCTCACTGGACACTACTAGAGTATCACTTTTCAGCCTACCTATGGACTTCTGAGCTTATATTCAGGCAAATTATTTGCAATCATTGTATGATAGGCTAATATATAAAGCAAAATCTAGCATTTTGTGCTCTTTCATAGGATAGTGTCATCCTCTTAGTTTGTAAGGTTGATATGGCTATTTATAAAGATGTTAGCCCTTAGTTAGATTTTGGAGCTTCTTGGTTTTCCATGTTGCATATTTTGGAGTTGACCTAGGTTCCCCAGAGTTGATACTATAGAATCACTTGTAAATTCTCATAGTTTAGATATAGGTTTATTTGCTGGGGTATGTCCCTTCTAATATATTATTCATTTATAAAAAAAAAAAGATGTGTTTAGGCCCAAATTCGATGAACTTGGCTAAACTGGGATCTTTGAGGCATGGTATGAACTTGAACTGATCTTTGACACCTAATACACATTTTGGATAATAAATTGGAGCTGTGTGCTCGTTTCAGATGCTTCTAGTGCTATATGTAGTCAAAAACATCCAATGGGACGTGTTTAGGCCCAAACTAGATGAACTTCACTAAACTTGGATCTTTTGGACATGGCATGTACTTGAACCAACTTTTGACTCCCAATACATGTTTGGGAAAATTATTTGGAGTGTTTTGTTTGTTTTAGGTGCTTCTAGCTCCATACGGAGTGAAAAAGACCCAATGGGACTTGTCTAGTCCTAAAGTAGATGATTTTGGCTAAGCATGGATCTTTATGGCACGACAAGCACTCTAACAGACTTTTGACACCCAATAAACTTTTGGGATAAGAATGTGGAGTGTTGTGATCGTTTTAGGTTCTTCTAGTGCCATACGGAGTTAAAAAAGACCGAATGGGATGTGTTTAGTCCCAAACTAGATGAACTTCACTAAACTTAGCTTTTTTAGGAGTGACATGTACTCGAATTGACTTTTAACACCCAATACAGGTTTGGGATGATAATTTTTTAAGTGTTGTGGGTGTTTTAGGTGCTTCTAGCGACATGCGAAGTTAAAAGACCCTATGAGACGTGTTTAGTCCCAAACTAGACGAGCTTCGCTAAACTTAGACCTTTTGGGCATGACATATACTTGAACTGACTTTTGAGACCCAATAAACGTTTGGGATAAGAATTTAGAATTTTATGATCATTTTAATTGCTTCTAGTGCCATACGGAGTCAAAAAGACCCTATAGGACGTGTTTAGGCTAAAACTAGATGAACTTGGACCTTTTGGGCATGGCATGCATTCGAACAAATTTTTGACACTGAATACACATTTTGGATACCAATTTGGAGTGTTGTGGTAATTTTAGGTGCTTCTAGTGGCATACAGAGTAATAAAGAACCAATTGGACGTGTTTAGTCTCAAACTAGATAGATAAACTTTGCTAAACTTTGATCATTTGGGCATGACATGAACTTGAACTGAATTTTGACACCCCATACACGTTTCAGTTAAGAATTTAGAGTGTTGTGATCATTTTAGGTGATTCTAGTGCCATAAAGAGTCAAATGACCCAATTTGACGTGTTTAGGCCCAAACTAGATGAACTTGGCTAAACTTCGATATTTTGGGCATGCACTCGAATGGTGTTTTGACACTCAATACACGTTATGGATAATAATTTAGAGTGTTGTGATCATTTTAGGTGCTTCTAGTGTCATACGGAGTAAAAAATACTAATGCGATGTGTTTCATCCCAAACTAGATGAATTTCGTTAAACTTGGATCTTTTGGCATGGCATGTACTTGAACTGACTTTTTGAAACCCAATACACATTTTTTTTTGTAAATGGATAATATATTAACCAAAAGATAGTTACACAATCAGAAGGGGCATGCCCCAGTAAATAAACTTATATCTAAGCTATGAGCATTTACAAGATAGTCAGTAGTATCAATTCTGGTCAAGCTAGGTCAAATCCAAAATAAGCCACCTGGATAACCAAGAAGCTCTAAAATCTAACTAAAGGCTAAGGGCTTTATAAATAGCAAGATTAGCCATAAAAAATAAGAGGTTGTTACTATCCTATCAAAGAGCATAAAATGCTAGATTTGGCTTTATAGTGTAGCCCTTCAAATAATGATTGCAAACAAGGTGATACTCTAGTAATGGTCAAAGAGATTCCCTTAGTAGAAATCTGAATCACCTACAACAAAAAACCAGAGCCATTACAAAACAAACATAAAGCAGTACCAGGAAAGAAGCCCTAAGTTAAATGTCGGAATGTAGCAATCGGGGGGTTAACACCAAAAGATAGGGTAGTATTAACTAACATCAAAAGGCGAAAATTTGAACTAGTAAAAGGATTTTATTGCATACAACCCTTTCAATTACAAGGAAATGAAATAAAGTAATAGATAAATGAAGCATAAGCATGGTGGTCTTCTTTAAAGGTGAGATTTGAGCCTGAGAGACCATATGAGTAAGCAGAGAGCCCCTAGCACTTGCAAAACAACCAGAGCCATTGAAAAACAAACACAAAGCACTCTAAAGGAAGCTCAAATGAACTGCAACAACTTAGCAATGGTAGGGAGAAGCCCAAAATAGCAAAGGATAGCATGCATAAACCCAATGGGACGTGTAGTGGTCATTTTAGGTGATTCGAGTTCCATACAGAGTCAAAAGGCCAAATAGGACGTGTTTAGGCCAAAACTAGATGAACTTGCATAAACTAGGATGTTTTGGGCATGACATGCACTTGAACTGACTTTTGACACCCAATACATGTTTGGGATAATAATTTAGAGTGTTGTTGTAATTTTAGGTGCTTTTAGTGCCATACAAACTCAAAAAGACCCAATGGGTCGTGTTTAGCCCCAAACTAGATGAACTTGGCTAAACTTGACTCATTTGGGCATGGTAAGTACTCAAACTGACTTTTGATATCCAATACATGTTAGGGATAAGAATTTTAAGTGTTCTAGTCATTTTAGGAGCTTGTAGTCCCATAGGGAGTCAAAATACCCAATGGACGTGTTTAGAACTAAACTAGATGAACTCGGCTAAACATGGATTTTATGGGCATGACATGTACTCGAATTGACTTTTGACGTTTAGTACTTGTTTAGGATAATAATTTAGATTATTTTGGTCATTTTAGGTACTTCTAGTGCCATACAGAGTCAAAAAGACCCAATTGAACGTGTTTAGTCCCAAACTAGATGAACTTGGCTAAATTTGGATCTATTAAGCATGACATGCACTCGAACTGAATTTTGAGACCCAATACATGCTATTGATAATAATTTGGAGTGTTGTGGTTGTTTCAGGAGGTTCTAGTGCCATACAGAGTCAAAACGACCAATGGGACGTGTTTAGTCTAAAACTGAATGAACTTCACTAAACTTAGATCTTTTGGGCATGACATGTACTCGAATTGACTTTTTGAAAACAATATGCGTTTGGGATAAGAATTTGGAGTTTTATGGTCATTTTAGTTGCTTCGAGTGCCATACGGAGTCAAAAGACCCATGAGATGTGTTTAGGCCCAAACTAGATGAACTTGGCTAAGTTGGAGCTTTTGGGCATGGCATGCACTCAAACTGACTTTTGACACTAAATACACAGTTTTTATAAGAATTTGGAGTGTTGTGGTTATTTTAGGTGCTTCGAGTGCCATACGGAGTCAAAAGACCCAATGGGATGTGTTTAGGGACAAACTAGATGAACTTCGCTAAACTTGGATCTTTTGGGCATGGCATGCACTCGAACTAACTTTTGACACCCAATACATGTTTGGGGTAAGAATTTGGAGTGTTGTGATCATTTTAGGTGCTTCTAGTTTCATATGACGTAAAAAACCCAATGGAATGTGTCTAGGCCCAAACTAGACGAACTTGGCTAAACCTGGATCTTTTTGGCATCGCATGCATTCGAACTGACTTTTGACACCCAATACATGTTTGGGATAAGAATGTAGAGTGTTGTGATCTTTTTAGGTTCTTCTAGTGCCATACGGCTTCAAAAAGATCAAATGGGACGTGTTTGGTCCCAAACTAGACGAACTTCGCTAAACTTGGATTTTTAGGAATGACATGTACTTGAACTAACTTTTGACACCCAATATACATTTGGGATAATAGTTTTATGTGTCGTGGGCATTTTAGGTGCTTATAGTAACATATGGAGTCAAAAGACCCAATTGGACTATTTAGTTCCAAACTAGACGAGCTTCGCTAAACTTGGGCCTTTTGGGAATGGAATGTACACGAACTGACTTTTAACACCCAATACATATTTAGGATAAGAATTTGGAAATTTGTGATCATTTTAATTTCTTCTAGTTCCATACGGAGTCAAAAGACCCAATAGGACGTATTTAGGCGAAAACTAGATGAACTTGGCTAAACAAGGCTATTTTGGGCAATGCATGTACTCGAATTGGCTTTTGACATCCAATGTATATTTGAGATATAAATTGGGAGTTTTGTGGTTATTTTAGGTGCTTCTAGTGCTATACATAGTCAAAATGACCCAATGGGACGTGTTTAGGCTCAAACTAGATGAACTTGGAAAAACTTGTCTCTTTTTGGCATGACATGTACTCGAACTGACTTTTGACACCCAATACATGTTTGAGAATAATTCTGAGTTTTATGGTCATTTTATGTGCTTCTAGTTCCATATGGAGTCAAAATACCCAATGGGATGTCTTTAGGCCCAAATTAGACAAACTTCTCTAAACTTTAATATTTTGGGCATGGCATATTCTCTAATGGACTTTTGACATCCAATACACATTTGGGATAAGAATTGTAAGTTTTTTGGTGATTTTAGGTGCTTGTAGTTCCATATGGATTCAAAAAGACCCAATGACACATGTTTAGGCCCAAACTAGATGAATTTGCTTAAACTTAGATCTTTTGGGCATGACATGCAGTCGAACTGACTTTTGACACCCAATACACATTTTGGATAATAATTTGGCGTGTTGTGGTCATTTTAGGTGCTTCTAGAGGCATACAGAGTCAAAAGCCCAATCGAACATGTTTAGTCCCAAACTAGACAAACTTCACTAAACTTGGATCATTTGGGCATGACATGTACTTAAACTGACTTTTGACACTCAATACACGATTGAGATAAGAATTTGAAGTGGTGTGATCGTTATAGGTGCTTCTAGTGCCATACATAGGCAAAACGACCCAATGTTAAGTGTTTAGACCCAAACTAGATGAACTTGGCTAAACTTGGCACTTTTGGGCATGGCATGTACTCGAATTGAATTTTGACACCCAATACATGTTTGAAATGAATTTGGAGTGTCGTGGTTGTATTAGGTGCTTCTAGTTCTATATGGAGTCAAAAAGACCCAATGAGATGTGTTTAGGCCCAAATTAGATTAACTTTGCTAAACTTGGATCTTTTGGGCATGACATATTCTCGAACAGACTTTTGACACCTAATACATGTTAGGGATAAGAATTTGGAGTGTTGTGATCATTTTATGTGCTTGTAGTTCCATACAGAGTCAAAAAGACCCAATGGGATGTGTTTAGAACCAAACTCGACGAACTTGGCTAAACTTGGATCTTTTATCATCTAGTACACATTTGGGATAAGAATTTGGAGTGTTGTGGTCGTTTTAGGTTCTTCTAGTGCCATACAGAGTCAACAAGACCCGATGTGTTTAGTCCGAAACTAGATAAATTTCGCTAAACTTGGATCTTTTAGACATGGCATGTACTCGAACTGACATTGTGATACCCAATACATGTTTGGGATAAGAATTTAGAGTGTCGTGTTCGTTTTAGTTGCTTCTATTGCCATACGTAGTCAAAAAGACCTATTATGTTGTGTTTAGGCCCAAACTAGAAGAACTTGACTAAACTTTGCTCTTTTGGGCATAACATATACCCGAAGTGACTTTTGACACCTAATTCATGTTTGGGATAATAATTTAGAGTTTTTTAGTCATTTTAGTAGCGTGTAGTGCCATACGGAGGCAAAAAGACCCATTGGAACGTGTTTAGTCCTAGACTAGACGAGCTTCGCTAAACTTGGACATTTTAGGCATGGAATGTACCCGAACTGATGTTTTTACACCCAATACATATTTTTTATAAGAAATTGGAGTGTTTTAGACATTTTAGGTGTTTTTATTGCCATACGGAATCAAAAAGACCCAATGTGACGTCTTTAGGCCCAAACTAGATTAAGTTGGCTAAATTTGACTTTTGACATCCAATACATTTTTGAATAAATATTTGGATGGTTGTTGTCATTTTATGTGCTTGTAGTTCCATACAAAGTTAGAAAGAACCAATGGGACGTGTTTAGAACCAAACTTGACAAACTTCACTAAAGTTGGATCATTAGGTAGGAAATGTACTCGAACTGACTTTTGATACCTAATACAAGTTTGGGATACGAATTTGGAGTGTTGTGGTCATTTTAGGTACTTATAATGCCATACAGAGTCAAATAGATCCAATCTTACGTGTTTAGACCTAAACTTGAAGAACTTGGCTAAATTGGGCTCTTTTAGGCATGTCATGTACTCGAACTGACTTTTGACACTTAATTCAGATTTGGGATAAAAAAATTGGAGTGTTATGGTAGTTTTAGGTGCTTCTAGTGCCATACGGTGTCAAAAAGACCCAATGTGACGTGTTTAGAACCAAACTAGATGAACTTGGCTAAACTTGAATCTTTTGGGCATGGCATATACTCGGACTGACTTTTATCATCCAATACACGTTTGAGATAAGAATTTGGAGTGTTGTGGTCTTCTTATGTCCTTCGAGTGCCATACAGAGTCAAAATATCCAATGGAATATGTTTTGGCCCAAACTAGATGAACTTTGCTAAACTTGGGTGATTGGGGTTGGCATGCCCTAGAACTGACTTTTAATGCCCAATACATATTTTGGATAATAATTTGGAATGTTTTGGTCATTTTAGGTGCTTCTAGTGCCATACAGAGTTAAAAATACCCAATGAGACGTGTTTAGTCCCAAACTAGACAAACTTCGCTAAAGTTGGATCATTTAGGCATGACATGTACTCGAACTGACTTTTGACACCCAATACATGTTTGGAATAATAATTTGGAGTTTTGTGGTCATTTTTGGTACTTTTAGTGCCAAACAGAGTCAAATAGGCCCAATCTGACATGTTTAGACCCAAACAAGAAGAACATGGCTACACTTGGTTCTTTTGGGCATGACATGTACTCGAACCGATTTTTGACACATAATACACATTTGAGATAAAAATTTGGAGTGTTGTGGCCATTTAAGGTACTTCTAGTTCGTTACGGAGTCAAAAAGAGCTAATGTGATGTGTTTAGGCCAAAACTTGATGAACTTTGTTAAATTTGGATCTTTTGGGCATGGCATGCTCTCGAACTGACTTTTGACACCCAATCTTATAGATAATAATTTGGAGTTTTATGGTCGTTTAAGATGCTTTGAGTGCCATACCGAGTCAAAAAGATGAAATGGGACATGTTTAGTCCCAAACTAGAAGAAGTTCGCTAAACTTGGCTTTTTTAGGAATGACATGTACTCAAACTGACTTTTGACACCCAATACGCATTTGAGATAATAATTGTGAGTTTTTTGGTCGTTTAGGGGCTTCTAGTGATATACGGAGTCAAAAAGACTCAGTGGGACATGTTTAGTCCCAAACTAGACGAGTTTCGCTAAACTTGGACCTTTTGGGCATGGTAGGTACTCGAACTGACTTATTACACCCAATAACTATTTGGGATTAGGTTTGGAATTGTGTTCATTTTAATTGCTTCTCGTGCCATACAGAGTTAAAAAGACCAAATGGGACGTGTTTAGGCCAAAACTCGATGAATTTGGTTGAACTTGGATCTTTTAGGCATGCATGTCCTCAAACTGTATTTTTATATCCAATACAAGTTTAAGATAATAATTTGGTGTGTTTTAGTCATCTAAGGTGCTTCTAGTGTCATACGGAATCAAAAAGATCCAATAGGACGTGTTTAGTCTCAAACTAAAGGAACTACGCTAAACATGGATCTTTTGGACATGACATGTACTCGAATTGAATTTTGAAACCCAATGCACATTTAGGATAAGAATTTGGAGTGATGTGGTCATTTTAATTGCTTCTAGTGCCATACGGAGTCAAAAGACCCAATGTGATGTGTTTATGCCCAAACTAGACGAACTAGGTGAAACTTGGATCTTTTGGGCTTGTCATGTACTCCAACTATCTTTTGACACGAATACACATTTGAGATAATAATTGGGAGTGTTATGGTCATTTTAGGTGCTTCTAGTGCCATACAGAGTCAAAAAGACCCAATGTGATGTGTTTAGGCCTAAACTAGATGAACTTGGCTCTTTTGGGCATGGTATGTACTCGAACTGAGTTTGTACACCCAATACATGTTCGAGAAGAATTTAAAGTGTTGTGGTCGTTTTAGGTGTTTCTAGTTCGATACGGAGTCAAAAAAACCCAATGAGACGTGTTTAGCCCCAAATTAGATGAACTTGGCTAAATTTGGATCTTTTGGGCATGACATGTACTCGAAGTGATTTTTGACACCTAATACACATTTGGGATAATAATTTGGAGTGTTGTGATCATTTTAGGTGCTTCTAGTTCCATACGGAGTCAAAAAGATGCTATGGGATGTGTTTAGTCCCAAACTAGATGAACTTCGCTAAATTTGGATCTTTTGGGCATGACATATTCTTGAATGGATTTTTGACATCCAATACATGTTTGGGATACGAATTTGGAGTTTTGTGGTCATTGTAGGTGCTTTTAGTGCAATACGGAGTCAAAAAGACTCAATGGGACATGTTTAGAACCAAACTAGATGAACTTGGCTAAACTTGGATCTTTTGGGCATGACATGTACTCGAACTGACTTTTGACGTCCAATACACGTTTGGGATAAGAAATTGGACTGTTTTGGTCATTTTAGGTTGCTTCTAGTGCCATACAAAAAAAATATCGATGTTTAGAAAAAAAATGTTCTTCTAGTAAGAGAAGCTCTCCCTTCTCTCTAGAATTTCTTATTTTGGAGCTCTTACCTCCTCCTCCATTTGGGGAAGTTTGGAAGATTTTACAATGGTGAATGATGGGTACTTTTCTCAAGATTCAGGTGTGGGTAAGGTCATTAGAGGAGCTACAAGGGTCTTAGTTGAGCTTTTTCTCATGCTAAGTCAGTGTTGAAGGACCAAGAGAGGAGGAAACTGATTCTTAATGTCTAGGAAGTTAGAGAAGTAAATGCTCCTAGGAATGTCCTAAATTCTCAAAGTAAGAGCTCTGAAAGAGCTATTTTTACTTCATATTTTAATGGGAAGAACCAAGATCCATATGAAATTCTCATTCTTCTCGAAGGGGAGAAAATCAGAGTGGGTCTTATGACTGAAAGAAACTAAATTAGAACCTTGGGTCAATCTCTAAAGCCAAGGTAAACCAAGCTTCTCTTACTAACCAACTTAGGAATAGCCATAATCAGAGCCGAGTTGTCCATGGAGGAGCTAAAGGAGTGCTATAAGATCCGTATGCTTGCCCAAGCTTCGTGAGGTTGAAGAAAAAGCCAAAGATCTTTTGGTCCTTCGAGAAAATCCAAAATCTGGAGACAGATTGTGTGCAGTCTGCCATTCTAAGTTTTAGAGGAGCTTGTCTCCTTCCAATTAATGCTAGAAGTGACCTTCTTGTACCTAGAGCGACTCTCTAAATCAAGGAGCCTTTTGACAGCCTTTTTGATATGTCCTCATTTGATATACGAAATAATCAAGCTAGGGGAAATGGGATATTAAATCTTGAGGATATTTCTCTCTTATGACAATGATGTGACTTTAGGTGGAGTTCCAAAGCTGGTGGCAGACTCTCTCTCCTCCCTTAACTCAAGCTTAGCATTAATTATGAGTGATAATGTGGATGTGACATCTCTTAAGGGAGCTAAGGGTGGCCATGGTCGTGCTCTTAAGCTAGGAGAAGTTTCTCTCTCCTATGATAATGATGTGAGTGCTGGTGGGGTCCCAAGGCTTTTGACAAACCCTCTCTCCTCTCTTAGCTCCACCTTAGCATTAATTGTGAGTGACAAGGTGGATGTGACCTTTCCCAAGGAAGCCAAAGAATTCCATGGTCGTGCCTTTGAGCTTGGAGAAGCTTCTCTCTCTCTTAAGTCCAAATCAAGTGGAAAAAAGAAGGTGAGCTCTTCTCCTTCTCTGATTTTTTCTCCTAAGAAGCTTCATGAGAACAGAGTTTATCAATACCTATTATCTGATAAGAGTGTAGCTCAAGAGAAGCCAACTGGTTCATGGGCTAAAAAAGTTAAGGGTATCCTTAAAAAGAAGTTAAGTTTAGGATATGTAAGCTCCTCTTATGTGGAAAATGGTAATGTTATTGTGAAGCTCCTTGATTACATTACTAAGGTGAATTTCTCTACTTCTTCATTTAGTTAAGAAAATTTTTATGCAACTTTGGACTAGAAGATGAATTCATGAGGTCTCGGCTGCTAGAGGTCTCTTCTACTTCAAATTTAGTTATGTGTAGGATAGAAACTCAGTCTTAAAGGATGGTCCTTGGCACCTTTTAGGTAGGCCCATTGTGCTACAATAGTGGAAGCCAAATGTGAAATTCTCTAGAGTGAAATTCTCTACCCTTCCAATATGAGTTAAATTGTGGAATGTACCTATTGAATTGTAGACTGAAGAAGCTTTGAGTCACATTGCAAGTATTTTCGGTATCCCTTATCACTCTGATAATGCTACTACCTCTGGATATAGACATGACTATGCTAGAGTATGTGTGGAAATTTTAGCCTCTTCTGATTTAATCAAATTTTTCACCATTGATCTTGGCCTTGAAAGATGAGATCTGATGATGGTAGAAGTGGAGTATGAGTGTCTTCCTAAGAGAGGAGAAAAGTGTTATCTTTCTATACATGATTGTGATAACAAATGGCCCCAAAACCTTATCAAGCTACTGAGAAAGTTACTTCTAGTAGAGATCATTCTCCCCATGATAATATGGAACCTTTGTTTTTTAAGGAGCTATAGGGTGAAAAGTGTCCTCTTGATATTCTTCTTATGTATGACCAAGATAAGGAATGGACTCACGTGGTGTGTAAAAGAAAGGTTAAGGGTCAAATTGAGTCTCAGGAGGAGAGTAGAAAGCCTCATGCTCATTCTGACACTCCTTTGATTTTTGCTCCCCTAAAAGCTGGTCCAATGGGTACTTTGGCAATTCAAGATGGTCCATTCCAAAGCTCTCTGAATCAGCCTTGAGGAGGTTGAAAATGAAGCAAAAGGCAGATGACTCTCTCTTTTGTTGATCAAGTTGCTCAGGCTTCCCCTAAGGATAGTGACTCTTTCTCTCTCCATGCTTATGACTAACTTAGCTTCTTGGAATATAAGAGGCCTAAACGGCCTTGTAAAGTAAGATGAAGTTAGGAGACTTTATAGAGACTTCAAGTTATCTTTATGTGCCTTGGTTGAGACCAAGGTCAAGTGTTCTAAATTTGCTAGACTTTCTAGCTTTATTTTTTCCAATTGGGTGAGCATTTCTCACCATTCTCCTTCTAGTAAAGGTAGAATTGTGATAGCTTGGGATCCCAAGGCCTTGGATGTTCAATTAATTGATGCTTTTGATCAAGCTATGTTTTGTAAGCTGACTATTCTTCATGATAGGGTAGATTTTGTTATCTCTGTGGTTTATGTAGCTAATGATGCTATATCTGGAAGGAATTTGTGGAATAAGCTTTGTTCCCATAAGGTCTTAAGTTAGGGAAAGCCTTGGCTTGTTCTTGGTGACTTTAATGCTATTTTGAAGCCTGGAGAGAATTGTGGTGGTAACTTCAAGTGGAAGGACAATTATGTTGACTTCGTTGCTTGTCTTAATCATTTAGAGGTTCTTGATCTTCCTTATATTGGTTGTCAATTCACTTGGTGAAATGGTCAGGTATGTGGAGGCAGCAAGATGCGCAAACTTGATAGAGCCTTGCTTAATGGTGATTTGGCTTTGGAGTTTCCTGCCACTTCTTACCACTTTCACACTCCAAGTATCTCTGATCACTCTCCCATTATTATTCAGCTTAGGGATAATTCTGCTAGAGGTAAGCTTAAATCTGTAAAAATTACTCTTAAGAAGTTTAATGCCTCTTTTTGCTAAGATATTACTAAAAGGGCTTTTATTGCTAGAGAAGCTCTCTCTAAAGTGCAGACTGACCTTGTTGCCTTTCCTAGGGTTGTTTCTCTTCAAGAAGAGGAGAAAATCATATTTTTAGAATTAACTAAGCTTTGAAAAGCTAAAGAAGACTTTCTAAGGTAAAAAGCTAGAGATTGATTGGCTTGCCTTGGGTGATCAGAATCACTCTTACTTTTTTCAGAAGCTGAAGAATAATAAAGTTAGATATAGAATTAATCAGTTAGTCAATGAGGAGGGTGTGCTTATGACTGATGACCAGGCTATTAAAGATAATATCCTATCTTATTATGTGAATCTCCTTGGGACCTCTCACCCTGATCAAGAGGTGGATTTGAGTGTCCTATCTCAGATCCTCCCCACCAAGCTATCTCAAGCTCATTTGGCTTTCCTCAACCAGCCTTATTCAGAGGGGAATGTGCACACCACCATGCTTAGTTTAGGGAGCTAGAAATCTCCTGGTCCAGATGGCTATTCTACTGGTTTCTTTAAGAAAAGTTGGCATATTGTGGATAGTGATATGACTAAAGCTATTTTGGAGTTCTTTAGCTCCCAATCCTTGCTGAGGTAGGTTAATTCTACTGCTATTGCTCTTATCCCTAAGGTTCCCAATGTTTACAAGGTTGGAGACTTTAGGCCTATTTCTTTTTACAATGTTATCTTTAAATGATCCACTAAAATGCTTGCTGATAGGCTTAAGAAAGTGTTCGTTGATCTTATTAATAGCAACCAAACTGCCTTTGTGCCTGGGAGAAGAATTGCTGACAATATTTTCTTATCTTAGGAGTTGGTTAGAGGTTATTATAGGACTTCTAATAGTCCAAGATGTGCTTTCAAGGTGGATATTAAAAAAGCTTATGATAGTTTGAATTGGGAGATTATTGGCAGAATCTTTGATTATTTGGGTTTTCGTGACCATTACTCTAATTGTGTGATGGAGTGCATCTCTTCTCCTTCTTTTCTATATTGTTGTAAATGCTAATTTGACAGGGTACTTCTCTAGTGATAAAGGGCTTAGACATGGTGATCTTATCTCCACATATCTGTTTATCTTGGTTATGGAGGTTCTCGCTGGTATTCTAAAGCTTCTGATCATAAGGCTGATTTCGGCAATCACTAGAGGTGTAATGATCTTGGCATTGTTAACTTGTGCTTTGCTGATGATCTATTTATCTTCTGTAAGGGTAACACTTCCTCTGTTAAGGTTATAATGGAGAGTTTAAGCTTATTTGAGGCTCTTTCTAGTCTTCAGCCAAATATTTAGAAAAGTTAGGTGTTCATGTCTGAGGTCCACCCCACTACTTATCAGGTTATTGTGGATTTGTTTAACTTTAGTATTGGGGATCTCCCTATGAGATATTTTTGGGTCCCTTTGATTACCTCAAAGCTCACCAAAACAGATTATGTCACTTTGGTGGATCATGTTACAGCTAGAGTGAAGTCATGGGAATCTAGTTACCTTTCTTATGCTAGTAGATTGTAGCTGGTGAAATTTGTTCTTTATGCCATTTTTCAGTATTGGGCTGGTTTGTTTATTCTTCCCAAGAAGATTTTGCATATGATTCAGGTTGTTATGAGAAACTATTTGTGGAATGCTTCACCTATAAAGCACTCTAGTTCTAAGGTGGCTAGGAGTGATCTATGCTATTCTAAGTCTCAACGTGGATTGGGCCTTAGAGAGCTCTCTTTAGCTAATAAAGTGGTAGTGGCAAAACACTTATGGTTTCTAATCTCGTTGGTTAAATCTTCCCTTTAGAAGGATCGGTGCAAGGTCTTCTTCATCAAGAAGATTTCTTGGTTAAGCTTACCTCCAATCCTTCTTGGAGTTGGAGGAAGATTCTGAAAGTTTAAGACAAGTTTGCTGGGTTTTGCAAGGCTCGGGTCGGTAATGGTAGCATATTTCTCTTCTCTTGGACCCTTGGCACCCTTTGGGGCCATTGGCTCAAAGGTTTAGGCCTAGGATTCATTTTGGTACTGATTGAGATTGGACTATAGAAGTGAGCTCAGTTATTCATAATGGGGCCTCGAATTGGCCTACTTCTAACTCCCATGAGCTTATCACTATTAGGGAGGTCCCTATCTCTCCCCTAGGGAGCACTCCTTGGACTCCTCCTTTTGGTCTTTTCTCTGTGGGGCATACTTATAAGGCTCTTGCTCCCCCTAGTGATCAAATGAGATGGACGCCACTTATTTGGTTTAAGAAGCACATTCCTAGATATAGCTTCATCGCTTGGCTTGCTGCTCTTAATAGGCTTGCAACTAGAGAGATTGGCTGTTTGGACCTCCACTTCTAGTGTTCCCCATGTCACCTCTTGTGCCCTTTGCTTGTATCCAGTGGAGACTTCTGAGCACTTATTTGTTTCATGCACTTTCTCTAGTCATATTTCGCAGAGTTTGGTTAGTTGGTGTGGTTTGTCCACCTCTCCTGGGAGTTGGAATCAGTTGATATCTTGGTAGCTTGTAAAAGCTAATAGTGGTGACCTTTCGAGGCTTTTGCTGAAGCTTATGTTCTGCACCTTTGTCTACCATGTATGCAGAGAAAGGAATGCTAGAGTTTTTGAAGGTAGAATGAGGGATAAGAAAGTAGTTTTTGGTTGTATTGTTAATGCCATTAGGGGCAAATTTTGGAGTCTTAAAGGTTTTTCTGAGAATGAGAAGAACAAGAAAATCTAGCTTGCTTGGGGGTTGAATGCTTCAATTTTTTATACTTAAAGTTTAGTGCATTTATGTTATCTTCGCTTGTTTATAATCCTTTAGGTGGTTGAATTGGCTCCAATCTGGGTTTAAATTGCTCCCATCTTTATTGTTTGCCTTGTTTTGGTTTCCTGAGGTATACCCCTTGTATATTTGTAAGTATCTTCTTCGCTTTATACAATTTTTTTAATTTACTGAAAAAAGTGCCATACAGAGTCAAAAGATCCAATGAGACGTGTTTAGACTCAAACTAGATGAACTTGGTTAAACTTGAATCTTTTGGCCATGGAATGCAGTCGAACTGACTTTTGACACCCAATACACATTTTGGATAATAATTTGGTGTGTTATGGTGCTTCTGCTGGATGAATGGGATCCCAATCTCGATTTCCTAGATATGTTTGCCCTGTTAAAAAACTGAAGCTAGTTTTTCTCTTTCACTACACTAAACCCACGAAGTTTCACCCAAATGCATACAGTTGATTCCACATATACCATGGGCATGCTACTAATGCATGTTGGACTTTGAAAAACTTATGCTTCTAGGGGCATAAGGAGTTAAAATGCCCAATCGGACGTGTTTAGTCCTAAACTAGACAAATTTTGCTAAACTTCGATCATTTGGGCATTACTTGTACTTAAACTAACTTTCGACACCAAATACACGTTTGAGATAAGAATTTAGAGTGTTATGATCGTTTTAGGCACTTCTAGTGCCATACAGAGATAACAAGATCCATTGTGACGTGTTTAGGCCCAAACTAGATGAACTTGACTTTTTTGGGCATGGCATGTACTCGAACTGACTTTTGATATCCACTACATGTTTGAGAAGGATTTAGAATGTTGTAGTTGTTTTAGGTGCTTCTAGTTCCATATGGAGTCAAAAATACCAAATGGGACATGTTTAGAACCAAACTAGATGAACGGTTAAACTTGAATCTTTTGGGCATGACATATACTTGAACTAAGTTTTGACATCCAATACATGTTTTGGATAAGAATTTGAAGTGTTGTGATCGTTTTAGGTGCTTCGAGTGTCATATAAAGTCAAAGACCAATCGGGACGTGTTTAAGCCCAAACTCGATGAACTTTGCTAAACATAGATATTTTGGACATGGCATGCACTCAAATTGACTTTTGACACCCAATACACTTTAGATAATAATTTGGAGTGTTGTGGTCCTTTTAGGTGCTTCTAGTATCATGCAGAGTCTAAAAGACCCAATGGGATGTGTTTAGTTCAAAACTAGACAAAATTTGCTAAAGTTAGATCATTTAGGCATGACATGTACTTGAACTGGTTTTTGACACCCAATACATGTTTTTCCATATGGAGTCTAAAATACCAAATGGGACGTGTTTAGAACTAAAGTAGATAAATTTGGCTAAACTCGGATCTTTTGGGCATGCATGTACTCGAACTGACTTTTGACGTCTAATAAATTTTGGGACTAAACATGTCGTGTTCGAGTGCATGTCATGTACTTGGAGTGTTGTATTCGTTTTGGGTCCTTCGAGTTCCATACAGAGTCCAATGGAACGTGTTTAGACTCAAACATGATGAACTTTGCTAAACTTGGATCTTTTGGACATGACATGCACTCGAACTGACTTTTGAAACCCAATACACGTTTCGGATAATAATTTGGAGTGTTGTGATCATTTTAGGTGCTTCTAGTACCGTACAAAGTCAAAAAGTTCCAATGGGACATGTTTAGTCCCAAACTAGACAAACTTCACTAATGTTTAATCATTTAGGCATGACATGTACTTAAACTGACTCTTAACACACAATACATGCTTGAGATAAAAAAATGGATTGTTGTGATTATTTAAGGTGCTTCTAGTGCCATACAGAGTTAAAAAGACCAAATGGAACGTGTTTATTCCAAACTATACTAATTTTGTTAAACTTGGCTTATTTCGGAATGGCATGTACTCGAACTGACTTTTGACACCCTATAATTTTGAGTTTTTTGGTCATATTTAGGCGCTTCTAGTGAGATATGGAGTAAAAAAGACTCAATGGGGCGTGTTTAGTCCTGAACTAGAAGAGCTTCACTAAACTTAGACCTTTTAGGCATGACATGTATCCGAACTGATTTTTGACACCCAATACACATTTGGGATAATATTTTGGATTTTTGGGTCATTTTAATCGATTCTAGTGCCATACGGAGTCAAAAAGATCAAATGGGACATGTTCTGGCCAAAACTAGATGAACTTGGATATTTTGGGCATGAATGTCCTTGAACTGAATTCTTACATCCAATACAAGTTTGAGATAATAATTTAGGGTGTTGTGTTCGTTTTAGGTGCTTCTAGTACCATAGGGAGTCAAAAAGTTCCAATGGGACGTGTTTAGTCCCAAACTAGACAAACTTCACTAATGTTTGATCATTTAGGCATGACATGTACTTAAACTGACTTTTAACACACAATACATGCTTGGGATAAAAAAATGGAGTGTTGTGATTGTTTAAGGTGCTTCTAGTGCCATACGGAGTCAAAAAGATCAAATGGAACGTGTTTAGGCCAAACTATACTAATTTTGTTAAACTTGGCTTATTTCGGAATGGCATGTACTCGAACTGACTTTTGACACCCTATAATTTTGAGTTTTTTGGTCGTTTTTAGGTGCTTCTAGTGAGATATGAAGTCAAAAAGACTTAATGGGGCGTGTTTAGTCCTAAACTAGACGAGCTTCGCTAAGCTTAGACCTTTTGGGCATGACATGTATTGGAACTAATTTTTGACACCCAATACACATTTGGGATAAAATTTTGGATTTTTTGGGCCATTTTAATCGATTCTAGTGCCATACGGAGTCAAAAAGATCAAATGGGACATGTTTAGGCCAAAACTAGATGAACTTGGTTAAATTTGGATATTTTGGGCATGTATGTCCTCGAACTGAATTCTTACATCCAATACAAGTTTGAGATAATAATTTAGAGTGTTGTGTTCGTTTTAGGTGCTTCTAGTACCATAGGGAGTTAAAAGTTCCAATGGGACGTGTTTAGTCCTAAACTGGACAAACTTCACTTAGGCATGACATGTACTTAAACTGAATTTTAACACACAATACATGTTTGGGATAAAAAATGGAGTGTTGTGATTGTTTAAGGTGCTTCTAGTGCCATACGGAGTCAAAAAGACCAAATGGAACGTGTTTAGGCCAAACTATACTAATTTTGTTAAACTTGGCTTATTTCGGAATAGCATGTACTCGAACTGACTTTTGACACCTTATAATTTTGAGTTTTTTGGTCGTTTTTAGGTGCTTCTAGTGAGATATGGAGTCAGAAAGACTCAATGGGGCGTATTTAGTCCTGAACTAGATGAGCTTCGCTAAACTTAGACCTTTTGGGCATGACATGTATTCGAACTGATTTTTAACACCCAATACACATTTGGGATAAAATTTTGGATTTTTTTGGTCATTTTAATCGATTCTAGTGCCATACGGAGTCAAAAAGATCAAATGGGACATGTTCAGGCCAAAACTAGATGAACTTTGATATTTTGGGCATGTATGTCCTCGAACTGAATTCTTACATCCAATACAAGTTTGAGATAATAATTTAGAGTGTTGTGTTCATTTTAGGTGCTTCTAGTACCATAGGGAGTTAAAAGTTTCAATGGGACGTGTTTACTCCCAAACTAGACAAACTACGTTAAACTTGGATCTTTTGGCGATGGCATGTATTCAAACTGAATTTTGACACTCAATACATATTTAGGATGCAATAGGACATTTTTTATCCTAAACTAGATGAACTTTGGGACGTGTTTAGGTCCAAACTAGATAAACTTGGCTAAACTTGAATCTTTAGGGCATGGTATATACTCGAACTGACATTTGAAATCCAATACATATTTGAGATAAGAATTAGGAGTGTTATGATCATTTTAGGTGCTTCTAGTGCCATACAGAGTTAAAAAGACCCAATGGAATGTGTTTAGACTCAAGCTAGACACATGTTAAACTTGGCTCTTTTGGGCATGGCATGTACTCGAATTGATTTTTGACACCCAATACATCTTTGAGAAGGGTTGGAGTGTTGTGGTCATTTTAGGTGCTTCTAATTCGATACGGAGTCAAAAAGACCTAATGAAACGTGTTTAGGCTTAAATTGGAAGAACTTAGCTTAAGCTTGGATCTTTTGGGCATGTCATGTTCTCGAACTTACTTTTGACATGTAATACACATTTGGGATAATAATTTGGATTGACGTGGTCATTTTAGGTACTTCTAGTTCCATACAAAGTGAAAAGACCCAATGGGACGTCTTTAGTCCCAAACTTAATGAACTTTACTAAACTTGGATATTTTGGGCATGACATATTCTCGAACGGACTTTTAACATCCAATACACATTTGGGATAAAAATATGGAGTGTTATGATCATTTTAGGTGCTTATATGCAATATGGAATCAAAAAGACCTAATCGGACGTGTTCAGAACCAAACTAGATGAACTTGGCTAAACTTGGATCTTTTGGGCATGGCATGGACTCGAACTGATTTGTAACATCCAGTACACGATTGGGATAAGCATTTGGAGTGCTTTTGTCATTTTAAGTGCTTCTTGTGCCATACGGAGTCAAAAGACCCAATGGAACGAGTTTATGCCCAAACTAGATGAACTTGCTTAAACATGGATCTTTTGGGTAATAGTTTGGAGTGGTGTGATTATTTAAGGTGCTTGTAGTGGCATATGGAGCCAAAAGAACAAATGGGATGCATTTAGGCCAAACTAGATGAACTTGGCTAAGCTTGGATCTTTTTGGCAAGACATGTACTCGAATTGACTTTTGACGTCTAATACACGTTTGGAATAAGAATTTACAGTGTTGTGGTCATTTTAAGTGCTTCTAATGTCATACGGAGTCAAAAGATCCAATGGAACATGTGTAGGCCCAAACTAGATGAACTTGATTAAACATGGATCTTTTGGGCATGACTTGCACTCTGACTGACTTTTGACACCCAATACATATTTTAGATAATAATTTAGAGTGTTGTGGTCATTTTTTGTGCTTCTAGTGGCATACAGAGTAAAAAAGACCCAATGAGAAGTGTTTAGTCCCAAACTAGACAAACTTGACTAAACTTAGATCATTTGGGCATGGCATGTAATCTAACTGACATTTGACACCTAATACATGTTTGGGATAACAATGTTGCGTTATGATTTTTTAGGTGCTTCTAGTGCCATACTGGGTTAAAAGACCCAATGTGACGTGTTTAGGGCCAAACTAGAAAACCTTGGCTAAACTTGGAACTTTTGGGCATGGCATGCACTTAAACTGACTTTTGAAACCAAATTCATGTTTTGGATAATAACTTGGAGTGTTGAGGTTGTTTTTAGTGCTTCTAGTGCCATATTGAGTCAAAAAGGCCAAATGGGACTTGTTTAGTTCAAAACTGGATGAACTTCGTAAACTAGGTTCTTTTGGGCATGACATGTACTCAAACTGACTTTTTGACACTCAATACAGGTTTGGGATGAGAATTTGGAGTGTTGTGATCATTTAAGGTGATTCTAGTGCTATACAGAGTGAAAAAGATCCAATGGGATGTGTTTAGGCCAACACTAGATGAACTAGGCTAAACTTAGCTCTTTTAGGCATGGCATGTACTCGAACTGACTTTTGACTTCCAATACAAACTTAGGATAAGAGTTTGCACTGTTGTGATTGTTTTAGGATCTACTAGTGCCATATGGAGTCAAAAAGACCAATGAGACGTGTTTATGCCCAAAGTAGATAAACTTGGCTAAAATTGGCTCTTTAGGGCATGACATGTACTCGAACTAGATTTTGGCACCCAATACCCATTTAAGATATAAATTTTGAGTGTTTTGGTCATTTCAGGTGCTTCTTGTGTGATATGGAGTCAAAAAGACCAAATGAGACGTGTTTAGGCCCAAACTAGATGAACTTGGTAAAACTCAGATCTTTTGGGCATGTCATGTACTCGAACTAACTTTTGACACCCAATACACATTTGGGATAAGAATTTGGAGTGTTGTGGTTGCTTTAGGTGCTTATTGTTCCATACGGAGTCAAAAAGACCCAATGAGACGTGTTTAGGCTCAAAGTAGATGAACGTGGCTAAACTTGTATCTTTTTGGCATGCATGTCCTCGAACTGAATTTTGACATGCAATACAAGTTTGGGATAATAATTTAAAGTGTTGTATTTGTTTTAGGTGCTTCTAGTGCCATACAGAGTCAAAAAGATCCAATGGGACGTGTTTAGTCTCAAACTAGACGAACTATGTTAAACTTGAATCTTTTGGGCATGGCATGTACTTGAAATGACTGTTGACACCCAATACATGTTTGGATTAATAATTTGGAGTGTTGTGGTCATTTTCATTGCTTTTAGTACCATACAATGTCAAAAAGACCCAATGGGACGGTTTTTGGCCCAAACTCGATGAACTTGGCTAAACTTGGCTATTTTGGGCATGGCATGTACTCAAACTGGCTTCTGAAAGCCAATACACATTTGGGATAAGAACTTGGAGTGTGGTGGTTGTGTTAGGTGCTTCAAGTGCCGTATGAAGTCAAAAAGACCCAATGGGACGTGTTTAGGCCCAAACTAGATGAACTTGGCTAAACTTGGATCTTTTGGGTATGACATGTACTCGAATTGACTTTTGACACCCAATACACGTTTGATATAATATTTTGGAGTGTTATGGTCATTTTAGGTGCTTCTAGTGCCATATTAATTCAAAAAGACCCAATGGGACGTGTTTAGGCCCTAACTTGGCTAAACTTGGCTGTTTTGGGCATGGAATGTACTCGAACTAAGTTTTGACACCCAAATATATTTGAGAAGAATTTGGAGTGTTGTAGTCGTTTTAGGTGCTTCTAGTTCGATAGAGAGTCAAAAAGATCCAATGGGACGTGTTTAGGCCCAAAGTAGATGAACTTGGATCTTTTGGTCATGGCATGTATTCGAACATACTTTTGACACCTTATACTCGTTTGGGATAATAATTTTGAGTGTTGTGGTCATTTTAGGTGCTTCTAGTTTCATACGGAGTCAAATAGACCCAATGGGACGTGTTTGGGCTCAAACTAGATGAACTTGGCTAAACTTGAATCTTTTGGGCATGACATGCATTAAAACTTTTGATACCCAATACACGCTTGGGATAAGAATTTGCAGTGCTGCAGTCATTTTTGGTGCTTTTAGTGCCATACAGAGTCAAAAAGACTCAATCGGATGTAATTAGTCCTAAACTAGATGAACTTCGTTAAACTTGATTCTTTTGGGCATGGCATGTACTCGAACTGACTTTTTGACACACAATACACGTTTGGGATAAGGATTTGGAGTGTTGACACAAATCTAGGATCTGAAAATGGATGTGGGGTTGAGCATACACGCGAGAATGGAGCGAAAACTTGCACAATACCCTTTATCACTCTCTAGTGGTCCAATTACAAGACTTAGAGCCTAAAATTTCAAGAAAGCACATATTGGGCTAATTCAAGAGAATTGTAATGATTCTGGAAAATTGAAGCCCTAATCCGTGTACAAATGAAAATCAAGGCCTAATCCGTGTCATCAAGGCCATTGAAGAGTATAATTAGCATTAAAAAGCAATTGAAAAGGATAATGAACCTATAAAAACGTGGTCATCAAGATAAGGTCATCAAAGGGCAGGACTATTTTCAAGGCTATTGAATAGGGGGTGAATCTAGTTTGGATTGGTTATGCTTAAATATATTGTTCATAGTCAATTAGTGATATTTACTTATTATTATTAGTCAAAAAAGGTCTAAAAACGCGTGAACTTGTTTACTTTAATGTTGCTGTTGTATCAAAGCTGAAATTAATGTTTTTTCCTATTCTTGAAGGGTTGTTCCAAGTATAAAACATGGTACGCACAGAATTTGTAATGATGTTATGAATATTGAAAACAAGTTTATGTTATTGTGAGATGTGTCCTCTTTGTTCTTGAAAAAACTCTTTGAACTTATCAAGTCACTATTGTGACGTTCAAATAACCAAATTTATCACCTTGATTCTTAACTGGTCCTTAGGTTTCTTGGTGTGACGTTTCTATCCTTCGTAGTCTTATTCTTATCTTGCTAGATAACGGGTAAAGCTCAACAATCTTGTCTTTCACGTTCTTGGGATTCTTGAACCATCATTGTTATCGGGTTTCGTCATAAATCATCATTGGGGTTCATATCATTTGGTATCAGAGCTTTGGTTATAAGGCAGGTTTGATTATTCTTTATCTTTATTTTTTTTATTTCTTTCTGTATAAAAAAAAAAGAAAACAAAAAAGTAGAAAAAAGCAAAAAATACAGAGAGAAGAATAGAAAAAAACAGACGAGGGGTCTACAAAAAAAGCAATTATCAAAATCTGTTACAAACTTATGTGAATTTCGGATAATTATTGAAACCATAGAAACCGTGCATTCCATTCCTTTTCTATTTCACTCAAATTTTTTACCCTTTTTGAGGTTTGGTTTTTTCTCATTTTGAATTACTGCGGGATATTTTGATTTGGTTTCTTGAGTTCAATTAAGGGCTAAAGAGACATAAAAGAGTGGAAAACATAAGGGTGTGTGAGACCATAAGAGGGTAAAAGTCATTTAGAGTAAAAACACGAGAGTGAGTGTATCATTCTTGAGTGAAACACATGAGCGAATGTTTGTGAGGTTTCTAATCTTATTTTCCAGATTCTAAATATGTCCAATAATCAAGATGAAGACGTATTCGAAGAAGTTCAACATAAGCCATTTTGAACCTTCAAATGCAAGTGATGTTGGGGAAATGATGCGTATGCTGAGGGCTGAATTAAAACCTGTTCAAGAGAGGTTGGATATGGAAGAAATGGAAACACCTAGGGGCAACAACATGAAATTCCCAATAGGCAGTGGGTGGGCTTGTTCATTGGGATAATGTTGAGGAAGAAGCAGAATTGGAGGAGTTTGAAGAGCCATATATGAACAGGGGCAGGTTTGAGTGTGGTTATGGGAATAGAGAAGTTAGGATGGGTAGACTTAGGAAGGATAATGATCTAGGAAACATAAAGATCAAAATCCCATCTTTTCAAAGTAAAAATGATCTGGAAGCTTACTTGGAGTGGGAAACTAAAGTGGAGATGGTGTTTGATTGTCACAACTATTCAGAGATAAAGAAGATTGAGTTGGCAGAAATTGAATTCACTGATTATGTCATTGATTGGTGCGATCAATTAGAAAATAATAGAAGGAGGAATAGAGAGCCACCCGTGGACACACTGGGAGGAGATGAAATTGCTTATGAGGAGGCGTTTTATACCAAGCCACTATTATAGGAGTTTGTTTAAAAAACTGCAGAGGCTAACTCAAGGTTCCAAGAGTGTAGATGAATACTACAAGGAGATGGAGGTAGCTATGATCCGGGAAAATGTGGAAGAGGATCGTGAAGCCACCATGGCTAGGTTTTTTCATGGTTTAAACCGTGAAATTGCAGATATAGTTGAGTTGCAGTACTATGTTGATTTGTCAGATATGGTGCATCAAGCCATAAAAGTGGAGGAACAACTCAAACGGAAAAGATTGGCTAGGAGAGGACAACTTGTGGCTTGCAATAGTGCATGGAAGACAGCTCCTAAAATGGATGAGGAGCAACAAAGCAAGTAAAAAATTGAACTCTCTAATAATGCCAAACTCGCTACAGACACTTCTCTAGGTAACATCAAAACTTCTACTTCTAAAACCCGTGATATTAAGTGTTTTAAATGTCAAGGGCGGGGTCACATAGCTAGCCAATGTGTAAACAAAAGGGCGTTGGTGATAAATGCCCAAGTTGAGCTTGAATCGGAGGATGAGGAGGAAGTCGTTGATGAAATTCCACCTTTAGAAGATGTTGATGATGAGCAAAATGTTGTGGTTGGAAAATTATTGGTAGCAAGACGAGTTCTCAACATGCAAGTTAAGGAGGAAGAAAGTAACCAAAGGGAGAACTTGTTCCATACCCGGTGCTTTGTCAAAAACAAAGTTTGCAGCGTAATTATTGATGGGGGAAGTTTCACAAACGTGGTCAGCACTGATTAGGTGGAGAAGTTGTCATTAACCAACTTGAAACATACTCGTCCTTATCGGCTTCAATGGCTGAATGAATGTGGCGAAATCAAGGTGACAAGGAAAGTGTTTTTTAGCATTTTCCATTGGCAAATATGAGGATGAGGTTCTTTGTGATGTGGTTCCTATGTGTGCATGTCATATATTGTTGGGGAGACCATGACAATATGATCGAAGGGTTACACATGATAGATTCACTAATAAGTATTCTTTTACTTTCAAAAATAAACTTATTACTCTTGTTCCATTAACTCCAAAATAGGTTATGGAGGATCAAGTAAAGTGTGTCTTATGTCACGATGTAGTGGGATGTCAGCTACTCTTATGTCATCAACGGTCGCTCTAGCCGACCCTGATGCTCCTGGTACTGCTGTGGTTGTTGAGGTTTCGGTGCTGCTGCCTATACATAGTACATTACAAAATTACATTGTATAACAAGATGAGTAATATGCTATATTTAAAAATCACTTAGAGACGTTTAGCACCTGCGAAGATGAAGATGCCCCATCATAATTGTAAGGCAACCACTTTTTCCAGAATTCATCATATGTATCTTCACCATCGCTAAAGTGTGTCGCTCTAAAACCTCCAAGACCACTAGACAAATCCTCTCTGGTGAATGGTTGATCATATAACATTGGACTTGGGGTCTGTATGGGATCAACGGCGCCTCGGTTCCCATACTCTATCGTAAGACGCGCTCACCCAAGTACCATGCTCTTCCAGTAGGTCCTTGTAGCAAGATTCTCATGGTGGTAGGAGGTATACTTCGATGCAATAGTTATGCAAGTATGTACGTTCTCCCCATGGGTACCAATTGATCTGCAAGTTCAAAAATAAATAGTTTGTTAGTAAAATAGTATTCATACTCGGGGGGGGGGGGGCAATATAAGAATTGATATAATAAAACACATACCTCATTGGGACTCACGTATCGAAGTTTAACATGAAATTCTTTGAGGCAGTGACTAGCATTCCTTGATCCCGACTCAATGTCTATCCAACGTGCTACTCTCGAGAACGTGTCTGGACCACCCAATGGTCTGCTCAGTGCCAATCACAGAAAGTACTCATAATCTCATACCTCCCATGCTCTCCAAAAACACCCTGTCCCTACACTTTTTCCTCGGCATATAGAGTCCATATTGCAATACAATACGAACAACGCCGAACCACCCCAATCATACTCATGTATCTCATCTATTTTCTTTAGGCTCGGGAGGAAGTACAAATAAACTTTATTGCTCTTGTCACAAAAAATTGTACTACTTAAAGCACCACCAGAAATACTCTGGTCAAAATTTTATCCTACTTAGGAGTAGTACACTCATACCTAGAATAATTATCAAATATCCATTGATAACTAACTTTTTTTCTCCAACCTCCGACAACGGTTTACCAACTACCTTTTGCAAAAGCCTTCTTGTTCTTGTAGAGTTCCAAATCATAGTCTAGTTGACGACCGTCAACTTTCAGGCCAGTTATCGTAGCAAAGTCCAATGGGGTCATTGTCATTTCACCCACTTCATCTATATGAAAGGTTTAGGTTGTATCCCACTATTTTCAGCCAGACTTTTCCATAAAACGCAATCCACCTGACTCTTTTTCAATATACTTTTAAAATACCTAAACCCGAAGGCATCGACATTCCTTCTCACATTTTTAGGAAGGCTACTACACCATCGAGCTACTAGTGTAGTGTTCCCAAAACAACAAATTCCAAGATCATAGAACTCAGCCTAAGAAACCAAAATTTAAGTATGACTCAGTGAAAAAGTTGTATGAAGACAAGTGTACTATAATCCCTATTGTGACATTTCGTCGAACATTTTACGGGCAATAAACATACACTATAATTTTTCATCCAAAACATATATTGCTACCAATTATCATACATTTCTATAAGCATCACATAAAAAACACCTAGTTTTCAAAATGATTTAAGTGTCTATTTGGTGTTTTAACAATATAACACATAACAACCAAATTTTTTGTTAAAGAAACTTACATTTTATCCTTGGATGGGATATAGCATTTCATTGAACATGTTACGGGCATTCATATAAATATGGCATAAACCTCAATATCAAATTTTATCAAACACCTTACGGACAATGAAAAAAATACACCATATAATTCATTATGACATTTCGTCGAACATTTTACGGGCACTCATGAAAATACTATAATTTTCCATCCAAGACATATATTTCTACCAACAAACCATACATTTCTATAATCATCACATAAAAAACACCCAATTTGCAGATCAAATCAAGTATATATTAGGTGTTTTAACAATATAACACATAAAATTCAAAATATTCAAAGAAAACCTTACATCTTGTTTGCTTGGGTGAGATATATGCTCCGTTGGAGCAATATGAAGAATATGGGTACTAAGATTTTGATTATTTTGATGGAATCTTTCAACCCTATAACCGGTGGCATCGTACGGCCCTTTCGAGACGCTCGAGCTCGAACTTGGTTGCGTCGTTAAACTCAATGTTCCCTTTTATAACTTTATGTTTTCCTCTAGCCATTATTGGTAAATATACAATATTAGAAGAATACGGGGTTTGGGGTCGCGGGTTGGAGGGATTTGGCTCGTATTTGGCACGGGATTTGACTCGTTTGTTGCAAGGGATGTGTTCAATGTGAGATTACGAGTTTGACTCGTGTGTTGCAACGGATTTGGTGAGATTTTGATGAATTTTAGGCTATGAAGAGAGAGATGAAGATGAAGAAGAAGGAGAATAGGGTTTGAGTGAAGAGAAATGAAATGTTGAGAAAGAGGGGGAAGGGTTGGGTATCGATTTTTTAAGAATAAGGGGAAGGGGTTTTTTAATGTTGGGGTTAATTTTGATAAGAAATAAGGTTAGATTTTAAAATTAATTCTATAGGGATCAATTAATTAAAACGTAAAAGGTTATTTTCCAAAGATTATGAGGTTATTATTATAAAACAAAAAGGTTAAATTTCAAATTTTAATATTTAATTTCAAACTTTTAGCGAATATGCTCGATTTAACAGTAGAATACGACCTTAAGTGTTACACATGGTCGCCAAACTGATAAATAAGATTTACCGATCATCATAATATCACAACATATAATTATATTTGGTGAAAACCCGTCTCATTCGATACTTGTCACAAAAGCACAACAACATTATTAATGACAACTTCTATCGAGTTTATGATTAAGTGTTCAATTGTCTCAGGAATCCTTAATTAATCCAATCTAATTTCGTAAAGTAAGTGAGTATCATGAATGTTTACATTGAAATAAAGAGTTTTCTATACTTTTATCAATGATTTTCCCGGTGTACCATAAATAATTATAAACATATCATTTTAAAGGAAAAATGTGAAGAATGGCGATTAGAGCCATATAAATGATGATTAGGAGCAAAAAAGTGGCGATTGAGAAGGAGACTGACGATCGTCTATTTCAACATGGCGTTAGGAGACTGAAACAGGCGATTGGAGGCAATAAACTAGCGATTGGCTTCGACAATGGCGATTGGCACCTTCAAGATGACGTTTAGGGGCTAAAAATAGGTGATTCCCCTATTAGGTATGGCAATTAGGTTTTAGAGGTTCACCAAATATGTAGTAGTGTACAAAAAATTCTTTAGGGTTCACCAAAATTTAAAAATTCTTGTTTTTTTGTGAACCCCAACACGTAATTGGTGAAACCCAATACGTATTTAGTGAACCCATCCAAAAAATATTATTTTGTACGTATTTAGTGAACCCACTACGTAATTGGTGAACTCCACTACATAATTGATGAACCCACTACGTGACTGTTGAACCCCTCCAAGAATTATTTTTTGTACGTATTTGGAGAACCCCATTACGTAATTGGTGAACCCCTCCAATAATTATTCTTTTGTACGTATTTGACGAACCCCACTACGTAAGTGGTGAACCCAACTACGTAATTTATTAACCCCTCTACGTAATTGATGAGCTCATCTAAGAATTATTCTTTTCTACGTATTTGGTGAACCTCACTACGTAATTGGTGAATTCCACTACATAATTAGTGAACCCCTCCAAGAATTATTCTTTTGTACATATTTGGTGAACCTCACTACATAATTGGTGAACCCACTACATAATTGATGAACCCCTCTAAGAATTATTCTTTTCTACGTATTTGGTGAACCTCACTACGTAATTGATGAACCCTTCTAAGAGTTATTCTTTTGTACGTATTTGGTGAACCCCACTACGTAATTGGTGAACCCCTCCAAGAATTATTCTTTTGTACGTATTTGGTGAACCTCATTACGTATTTGGTGAACCTCACTACATAATTGGCGAACCCCTCTAAGAATTATTTCTTTCTATGTATTTGGTGAACCCCACTACGTAATTGGTGAATCTCACTATGTAATTGGTGAACCTCATTACATATTTGGTAAACCCAAAAAAAACAACTGCTACATATTTGGTAAAACTTAAAAACAACTGCTACCTGTTGAGCTTTGTGTGGCCCAAATTGCTCCAAATGAAATCTAAAAACCGCAAATACCCAGCATGGATGCCAGGAATTTCTACCCGGCATCATAAAACAATCCTGTTTAGCCTAGTTTATTTGGCTTTCTTTGGCTTTGCACTCTCTTAGTGGCTTAGTCTTTGTCAAGTTTCTATTTTTTTACCCTTGACTTTAAGGGTTGGCTTTGACAGATTGTCCATGTAAAATAGCCTTTGTCTGCCTTATAAAGTCAGCTCGGCTATTTGATTCCTTTCCTTTTTTAGGTTGTTTGGTATACTTATTTGTATATGTTTTGTTTATACTTCATGAGGTATGTCTCTTATATTTTTGTAACTATCTTTTAGTTTATACACATTTATTTACAAAAAAAACATAATGAAATGTATTATTGAAATGATAAAGTATAGCTTGTTTGGATAAGATTACCCATAAAGTTATTCTCATTCCAAGTGACCTTTTAATACATTATAGATTAGTCATGTATGCTTATAAAGACTCTCAATATAATATTTAATTTGTATAATCTTTTATTATGTAACTTAAAACTATAACAATAAAAATAGTTTTTGTTTCTAAGTTTAAATTAGTAAAAAGAAATATAAAAAATACGTGAATGTTAAAAAGTCATTTATGCAAAATAAAAAAAATTTGAAAAAAAAATAGGAATTAAAAAATATTAGTCAATCTAAATTAATAACTAATATACTACTAAGTTTAATTAAATATTATATTAAAGTTTATTAAGTAAATAAATTAAATGAAAGGTTAGTTATTTCTGGTTTATCCTTAATCTTTAATATATTAGAAATGAGATAAGAATGAGAATCATTTTATCTATTTATTTTACAATTCAAAATTACCCTTGAGTCTATTAATGTACATCATTAATTGATGATTCTTCTTCTTCTTTTTTATTCCTCGAAATGATGTATATATTGAGCAAACTTTTTTTCTATTTCAAATTTGAATTTTATTTTTAGACATGATATATATTAAGGTATTTCATTCTTAAGAAATATAATGGAAAAATCAATCAATAATCTATAAAAGAGTAAAACATTTTTTAGTTCATTTGTCACATAATTAAAAAGTAAAAAATATATAAAAAATATTTATCACATAATTAACGTCCATTGTGTTTTTGTAGGTTACTATGTGAAGTGTATTTTCTTATTTTTTTAAATAGAAGAATAATAGTTAGATTGATTTGTCAAAATAAATATTTTATATCTTTATATATTTCATGAATTTAGTTTGGTAGATTTTAAAAAGAAAACATATAATTGGGTAGATATATAAAATATAGATAAATAGTCAATTAAATTCACAATACAATGTCATTAAGAAGGGAAATTAAGGATTAGTAAGAAAATCATAAGGGCAACATGGTCTAAAAAAGTTTTCTAAATTTTGGCACTTTTATATATGTTCTAGATAAGCTACTCATCTCACATGTTTTTTCATCAAAAAGCCGACCACAAATTGCATATCCCTCTTCACTTATATATCAAAATTTTGACAAGTTTTTCTCTGGTTTCAACAATGGTTCAGGTCGGTCTCCTGCAGGTTTGGTTTTGGGTTTAGAGGAAATAACATTTATTCATAAAGGAGAAAAATAAATATGATTGATAAAAAATAGTGATGGATCAAGTTTAGAAAAAATAGCAACGGTTCGGGTTTAAAAAAATAGTAACATTTATTCATGCTAGAGAAAAATAAATCTAATTAATAAAAAACAGCAATTGTTTGGGTTTAGAAAAATAATTTGTCATTTATAGTGAACTATACAATTAATAACAGACACATCGCTTGGTCAATAAAAAATGACTGAATCAAATCAAACTGAACTAAAATTTGACTGGTTTACTCAACTTTTTAAAGGTTTATTATATGATTTTATTTGATAAAGTTAATGAATTGAAGTTTCGTTTCAGTTCAAAAACTCATTTTGAACCAAAATGAGCCGAAACTTAAAAAAATTTACTTTTTATTCATACCAGTAGAAAATATGTGTGTATTGTACGTGATCAGTCTAGTTATATGATTTTTTTTTAAAATTATAGGTAAATAGTAGGTTTTCAAAATGGTCAATAACAAAATGACATTCATCTATATAAAGCAAATATACTATTAATACGGGTCAATCGAATTAAAATTAATGATATATCAATCTATATACCATATAATCAAGGAAACAACATATTTTCAAAATATTAAATTTAAATTTACCCCATAATAAAAGTCTACCGAAATAAATGTGATAATAATATAATTAGAGATAGATTACAAACTATAATGTAAATCAATTTTTCCTAAAAAAATTCGAGATTGAAAATGTAGAAAATCACGCTCAAACATCAAGCAAAAGGTAAATCAACTTCGATCTCCATTGTTTTAAGAGAAATTACTCCAAAATTGTAAATAACTAAATTCAGTTAAAATTAAAAGAATAAAATCTAGAAAATGAAAATTATAGTTCGTGTAATAAATCAATTATTAACGATGTACTAATTAAAAATTGTATAAGGATATAAGGAAACATTATTGATTTATAAAATAAAAAAAAATCTAAAATATTACCATACAAATTTAAATTTTGAAAATCTCCTAAAAATCAGCCTCAACCTAATCACTTCTCAACCAACTCGTTATGGAAAATTTATATAATTAAAAAATTAAATAACAATCAAATAGTATTAATCATAAATAACATGAAATTTAAATTTATATATAACTAAAATCCTGCCCAAATCATCAACAAAATAGGTAAATCATGTTCAACAAACTAATAATAAATGCAGTAAATACGAATTTGAACTCCATCAATGAGAATTCAGATAAAAAATCAAAAAGAAAAAAGTTAAATCATGGTCTCTAACTACAGTAAAACCATAAGAAAACAGGTGAGCTCGACCCTAAGTTCCTGATTTTGGTTGTAAATCCGTATTTTGTTTCAGATCTAATTTTAGATTTGGGATTTTTTTAGGGATTTGGTTATTCAAGAGGAAGCAAAAACCAGTTATATTTATTGACACAGGTTGATGAGATGCATTCTATACTGTTTTGAGGTTTTTCTTGCCCGTCTGTTCAAATTTTGTTAGTGATTAGGGTGCTTATATCGTTCGTTTTCCCACCAATGACACAATGCCTGCCTATGAGGTAAAAGATAACAAAGCCGTGAACAATCCCATTGAAGCTCACATTATTGCGGAGGTGTAATCTTCACTTAATACAGTTTATAATGGTTAATGCATAACAAAAAACAGTCGTTAATTTCAGTTTAATTTTAAGTTTTTTATGTAATATAAGCATGGAGTAATAGATATATATTATATTAATTGGAGGTATGTACTGGGTAATTTCCTTGACTGTATATGTGACACAAAAAATTGACTGGATTAGTAGAATAGAGCACCTTGTTTTTATTTTTGCCCTCTCTTCTCTTACTTTAGAACAATATTTGAGGCTTACTTGTGTATCTGAACTACTTATCTTGGCATATTTCCACCAATGCAATATGCTAGTCTTTGTCTGCTTTTCGAGAACAATGATAATAATATCTTGGAAGTTTATTATGCTTAATCATAATGCTTGCTAGTTGATCTCTTGTATGAGCGGATCTTTACTTTTTCCATCCCATCTTCTGCTGATGCGAGAACCTTAGTACAACAGGCAAGAAATGAAGCAGCCGAGTTTCGTTTCAGATATGGTTATGAGATGCATGTGGATGTATTGGTATAATGGTACTTTTTCTATGTCATGCTACATTCAAGTGCAATGAAAGTTTATCATATTGTGTACGCTCCATATCTCCTGCATCAAGCTCCTCATATAGGGCATAATTAATCATACATTACATGTAAACAGTCGGCAACAATCAAGCACACTATATCATCCTCTATCCATTACCTATCACCATACTATTTCTCGAATGCAACAAACTTCCTATACAAATCTTCAGCTCTGCCTTTTGGAATATGATCCAAGGTGAGCTTATAGTTGCACCTGGCACGCTCAATTTCTTTACACCTTTCTTCCAATCCTGAAAATGCAACAAAAAGTTGTTCCGCCTCTTCATTGTCCGCGAGCTTTTCCACTGCATGCTCATAACACGTCTTGCCCTTGCAATCTCCCCGTTTTTCGTCTCAAATTTTGCATATAGTATCCAGGACCCGACCTTCGGATGGCATTGAACGAAATGCCTAAAAACTCATCTCGCTCATTCGACTTCATTGTACTTGAGCTCAAACTTGATATAAGTTGTTCCGCCTCTTCATGTCAATGCTTTTCTTTGTTGGAGCAATTTGCTGATTTTGAGGTTTTAGGGTTCATGGATTTGATTTTGGGGGAGATTGAGGGAACTATGGGCATTAATTCGGGTATGAGTCTGATAGTGGGTCGGGTAAGGGTCTTGGGTAAGGTGGAAACTTAAGGTTATTTTGATCATTTTACTTAAAAATTAATCTCATTATATCATATTGGACTTATGTATCTTTTCTGAAAATAGAGGGGGTGTCCGTGTCTTTTAGGCATATTTCAGTGAGTGTTAGTATACTTTTGCGTAAAATTTATATTAGACATTGAATAAAATAAAGCACCAATTTTAACTTCATGGTTACACAAAAGCAGATCACCAAAGCATGCCTTACGTTGTATATAATAATTAGTTATGTTGTAACTCATTGAAAATGTAATATATATATATATATATATATATATATATATATATATATATTATTTAGTGCTCGAACATATAGTACATATAGTAAAATGTGAAACTAAAAATAGATTTATGAAATTATACTATATAGCATTGCTTTTAGATAGTATAGAAAATGACTTCAATTTATCAAATTGTAAAATTCTTAAGAAATAATTATAATATTAATAGATTATTATGAAATATATGAACTTCTTCTAAATTCATTTGTATAAATTAAATGTTGCTAATCATATAAATATTATATATTGTAAATTTTACAAGTTATTACAAACAAATGATTAATGACTACAAAATAATCATTATTGTATATAAAAATAAGTCTTGAATTTGATGTTTATGGACATTTAGGTTTCTAACAATATTGTAAACATATACAATTTACAAAGTATTTGTAAAATTTATTATAGAAATAAAGTAAACAAAAAAAATATGTGAAATACCTAATTTGTATGATATTTTAAAGGAGCTTAAAGGCTGAAAGGGGAAATAAAAATTATCTCTCCTTTAAGTCTCTTTTAATATTGAAGTGTAAGTATGCATATATATACACATATATTAGAAAGATCATTTCTATTCTTTTTAGCAATTTCTGTTGAAATTCTTAAATATGTTAAAATTTCACTCCAAAAAATAATAATTTTTATGTATGAGTTATAGTGGTTTATTATGTAAGAGTAAACTTATTGAAAATGATTGTAACCAGACAATCCATTATCATTCCAGATAAGATAATAATTATTTTTTACCATTATCTTAAGAAAAAAAATAATAGTTGTTTCTTGTTAATGAAAAACTAAGTTAAGATGACAAACTGAATGATCGCATTCATGCAACTATAGATGACCGCTCATGTAAGATTCAATCATTATCTTTCTTATATTTTATAGTGATATTTCTAATCTTACAAAAAAGTGTCTTCGTGAGTAGGTAATGTGATTTAAATTCTTAGATATTAAATCAACTTTTAAATATACATTATCTTTGTAGATACATATATCCATATAATGATATAATTAACCAAGCGAAATACATGGACATGGATAAGTACAATGAATGTCTTCTAACATATACAAAACAAATATTAACGTCCATTGTATTTTTGTAGGTTACTATGTGAAGTGTATTTTTTTTTTAAATAGAAGAATAATAATTAGATTGATTTGTCAAAATAAATGTTTTATATCTTTATATATTTTACAAACATATAATTGGGTAGATATATAAAATATAGATAAATAGTCAATTAAATTCACACTACAATGTCATTAAGAAGGGAAATTAAGGATTAGTAAGAAAATCATAAGGGCAAAATGGTCTAAAAAAGTTTTCTAAATTTTGGCACTTTTATATATGTTCTAGATAAGTTACTCATCTCACATGTTTTTTCATCAAAAAGCCGACCACAAGTTGCATATCCCTCTTCACTTATATATCAAAATTTTGACAAGTTTTCCTCTAGTTTCAACAATGGTTCGGGTTGGTCTCCTGCAGGTTTGGTTTTGGGTTTAGAGGAAATAACAACATTTATTCATAAAGAAGAAAAATAAATATGATTGATAAAAAATAGTGATGGATCAAGTTTAGAAAAATAGCAACGGTTCGGGTTTAAAAAAATAGTAACATTTATTCATGCTGAAAATAAATAAATCTAATTGATAAAAAATAGCAACTATTTGGGTTTAGAAAAAATAGCAATGGTTCGGGTTTAGAAAAAAGTAATAACATTTATTCATGTTGGAGAAAATAAATATAATTGATAAAAAATAGCAACGATTCAAGTTTAGAAAAATAGCAACAGTTCGGTTGTAGAAAAAATAGTAACATTTATTCATGTTGCAGAAAAATGAATATGATTGATAAAAAAACAGCAATGGTTCGTGTTTTGAAAAAACATCAACGGTTCGGATTTTAAAAAATAATAATGGTTCAGATTTAGAAAAAATAACAACATTTATTCATGCTGGAGAAAAATAAATACGATTGATTAAATGGTAGCAACGGTCTTTGGATTAAATAAATTAGCAACATTTATTCATGTTACAGAAAAAATAGGATTGACAAAAGTAGTAACGGTTCAGGTTTAGAAAAAACAGTAACGATTCGGGTTTAAAAAAAATAGCAACGGTCCGGGTTTGGAAAAAATAACATCATTTATTCATGTCAGACAAAAATAAATATGATTGATAAAAAATAGCAACAGTTCGGGTTTAGAAAAAATTGTAGCATTTATTCATGAAAAAGAAAAATAAATATGATTGATAAAAAATAGTAATGGTTCGTGTTTAGAAAAATAGCAACGATTAAAGTTTAGAAAAAATTATAACATTTATTCATGAAAGAGAAAAATAAATATGATTGATGAAACTGAAATCGAACCTGTAGAATACTAAACCGAAAGAGATAAAATTGGAGAAAAAAATAGACACGTGTCATGCATGTGATCATTTAACAGTCATTTAACGGTCAGATGAGTAAATTGATAGATGGAGAAAGTTGGAGCGTCAATTAGAAAGAAAAATTAGTTTAGAGGGCAAATTAATTTTGAGGTAAAGTACAAAGGGGTCCTACGATATCAACCATATATATATATATATATATATTACCTTCCAATCAAACAGTACAATATCAATTAACAGCTCCAAACTAAAGCAAATTCCTANTTGAGAAGTAGCAAAGTCTCTTTTTTATGAAATCTAAAGTAATATACTATTTCATATATATATATATATATAATAAACACAAATTAGTATGATAAATTAATAGATATATCATTAGATGAGAAAGAGTCAAACTTTGTAATTAAAATGAATATAGCTATGGCATTTTTAAGTTAATTACTCATTAAAAAAATCGGAGTTACAATTAAGATCCTAACAAGAACTATCGGAACATGACTATGGAAACCCATCATGGATTACGATCTAAGTAGACTAAAAACATGCACAACCAGTAGGATAATAATAATAATATATAAAACCTCATTCACCGAAAGAATTAGGAGAACTTTGCAGAACAAAAATACAAAACAAGAGAAAATGAAAAGAAGTCATGAAGTGTGGATATCTTAAATAATTTGGATATCTTAATTTTATTTTCACATTTTGAAATTGAGATTTTAATACTCTTGAAATTTTGGATATCTTAAAAAAATATTCTCACACCTGTCAATTACACTGGGACTGTTTTCCAATCATCCATTTACAATTTTGTGAAGCGAATTTAAATCAGGAAAAAACCTGTTAGTTTTGATTTTTAACTTAAAAAAATATTTATGTTTATCCCCAAATGCTTTTAACACAAAACAATTCAACCTTTTCATTTGGATTAGTAATTTTAGGCTACAGATTAAAAAGCTAACAATTATCTAGTTGGTAGAATTAAAATTTAATATAGCTGCCATGTTATACTAATGATGGTATGTATATGATAAACTCACGCAAAGAGAAAACATGTTGAATATAAAAAAACATTCAAATTGCGATTAGAATTAGAAATGTTCACTGACTCTGAGTCTGTTTTTTTTTTTTTTTTTTAAAAAAAGAACTAAACCGTAAAACAAACCATTCATAAAAATGAAATGAACCAACTGAGAGGCGTAAGCCTCTTTCTTTTACCTCGAGACTTAAACATTGAAGCACTTTTTTATAGCCTCGAATTGAGGCGAGCCTCAAGGCCTAAGCCTCGATAACTTTTTTAAACATTGTTTTTGGTCTCTCATACGAGGAGGGATGACATATTTTAATGAACAAAATGTCGATAAGAGATGGTGTTGGTATCATCTCTCTATCAGATTGCTGATATGACGGAAATCTGTTTACAATCTTGTAGGGTTGGGTTGCCATAGGTTTTCAAGTCAAGTTTCGATAAAGCTAACCGAACATCGTCAAAATCATTTCGTGGTCCTGGAATGATTGAAGGCTTAAAAGGTGTTGTTTTGTTTATTTTCATGAAAGTTGTACAAGGTTTAAGTTATGGCAATTTAGGTTGTATAAACTAAAAAGCAAAGAAATGCGTGGAGAAACCTATTCTGGTGCATTTCCATACGAAATATGTATGATAGCTGCAAATCCATACGTGTTAAAATTACAACCGTCCTGAGATTTTGGTAAAATCTGCAAGCAAAAATTCTACAAGCGTAACAGAACTGTTATCTAATGTAAGCACTCATAGATACAAATCCATACCATAACCGCATGATCTTGAATTTGCAATGCATATGATGATCATGAAAGACATGTAATCCGCAGTATTGTCTTTTCTTGTCCAATAAATGGCCGCAGATGCTAAGAATGGTGATTCTTAGCTGGTATTCTCAATCGTGATAAGAGACAAGTTTGGCTTCCTTTCTGTGTGTATACACCCATCACTTTTTGCGAAGACTTCTTTTGTTACTTGAAGATATATTTTAACTTGTACTTATGATTCTGTGTTCAGTAAGGGATTTACAAAGTCAATGTGGAGTTTAGATTGCTTGGATTTATTATAAATAACTGACACTGAGAGTTCTAAATACTTTTCCTCATTTTTCTTTCTGGTTGCAGATCCTTGAGAAGGTTAAACTAACTTATGACATCCCTATTGTGACTGATGTTCACGAAGTTGTCCAGGTGTCTATCAATATTTCCTCTTTGCGAAGATTCTGTTAATTCAGCTTTTGTTTTATTTTTTGTCAAAATACACCAAAAAGATACTTGGGGGGTGTGTTAAGTGTATTTAGGTTGTGTTTTCTAGATCTTCTGTCTAGATGATTCTATATTTTGTGTGGAACATGCAGACTCATAGTAAAATAGGTTTCTCATGAAAATTGGCCACTGGACCTATTGCACGCTGAAAATGAGAAATGTAATAATCTAGTGCTTGTTGACGCTGTGTTTGGTTACTGAATACCATCTGAAGAAATGCTTATCAGCTCTCAAGAATGAAGCGTGGAAACTATATAAGTAGTGTTTATGGTCACTACAAGAAAACAGCTCTGCGATGACGTTTTTTGGTCTATCGTTACGATTGTGAACCATAGAGATAGCTATTCCGACGGTTCTCAAATCGTCGAGATTTTCGCCGTCGGGAAAACCCTCGCAACAGTTTTTGCAACCGTCGGAGCAGCGTCATCATAGACAACCTAAGGTGATGGTTAGGAAATGTCGTCGTAGACCACCTATCAAGACGGTTAGAAAACCGTCATCGTATACTACCTAACACGGCGGTTAGAATATCATCGTCGTAGACTACCTATCATGACGATTAGAAAACCGTCGTCGTGGACTTCTTATTCCGACGGTTAGCAAACAGTCGTAATAGAATACCTAATGTTTAAAAAAGAAATATTTTTCATAGAGGTTTATGTTATCTAGGCTTCCACCAACAACTTCATACTCTGCCGGTTGAGTATTTGGCTGCCACGAACTTCTCTCCAACTGTTTTTATGTAGCTAACAAAGGTTTTGAGAATTTTAATATTATCCTTTTAGCCAACTAAAAGAATAAAACATTCAAAGACAACAAACATCTGGAGTTACAAAAATTTTCTTATTTTCAACTCTGAATCATGGCCATACAAATTGAACACAAATATATCACAAAGACATGTTGAAATCCAACCCAACCTCATCAAATAACCAATTTCTAGCTCACATCTTACATATGTTCTCAGAAGGATAAAGTGAAAGCTAAAAGTTATAGCTGTATCTAAAATTGAATTGTATTAAGAAAAAAAATGGAAAAATTGAATTATAAAGCATATAATTTAAGACACAAAGTTCCTATCTCCTACAGGTTAAGCATCAAACTGCAGATTCTAATCATACAAAAAACATTCATATTCTTATTATAATAGAATAAGTTATTTTGGGTTAATAATAACATAAGTCACTCATGTATGCCGATGTTCCAAAAACTAATTAGTTGTGAAGAAAAATCAAACACATATTCAATTCTAGAATTATATGAAAAGAGATGAGAAGTAATGAAAAACAACGTGTTCTTAAAATAGGTTCTTAAATATTTCTATCTAAGAGAACACAATCAAGAGATAAACAAATAAATTTATTAAACAAATTTATTTGTAATAGAATGTAATATACACTAATTGAAATAGTTAATCTAATACAACAAATTTTTGAAGCAGTTAATCTAATACAACGAATTTTTGTTTCAAAGATGACACTGCAAATCAGCCATATAACCTTTGCTCACAAAGTAAGGCAGATTGAGTAGTGAATAAAAACAACTATAAACATATTCTACAACCTACAAACACAAATAAAAATATTCATCAGCCATAATTAATTATACATAATAACACTAAGCACAATTTATACAACTAAACACAACAACAAACATCTGTAAATCAGAAACTTTCGCAAAAGCAAATAATAGCATCAAATGAAAAGAGTAGTCAATAAAAACATATTAAAGTCATAAAAGTCCTACATTGCTATCCAACATCCTTAGCTATTGGAAAAATGATTGCAAAAATCTAGAATGTAATAATGCTTAATTTTGTAACTTAGCCTAGAATAAAAAAATGACTGATATGAAATAGCACAAAAGTAGCATAATATATCCACAAAATACTACACAAAGAACACCATCACATACCTATAACAATATCAAAAACACCATCACATACTTATAACAATATCAAATAATCATGAAAAAAGCATAACGAGAAGACAATTTGGAATTTTACTTTTTTTACGTTTATCTGTAAAGGCCGCGAAATACTAAAGTGCTTAATTTGGGACACAAAGTTCCTATGTCCTACAGGTTAAACATCAAACTGTAGATTCTAATTTACGTCTTAAAACAAATACAAAATCAACCAAAACAGAAAATTTATCAAGTTCCGACATGGAGAAGATGCAGCTGAAAAAATAGAAAATCAAACTATATGTCATCTGAAATCACAGCTTTGGCTGCAATAACAGATTCCATAACAAGAATTTCGTCCAGTTCTCTATAGATTTTATAAGATTACAAACTATAAGCTTTTAACAAACATATGCCTAGACGTAACAACTATCACCTTCAGACATAAATAGATAAATAACCAGAAACATTTTTTTAATGTGGTATTTCAAAGTTAGCTACGTTAAGTATAGATATTATCTTTTCATAATCAGCGTAGAGTAGTACATTAATAATTGACTTGTCTAAGGTATTTAATCAAAATAGCCAACCATGCCAAATTTAAGCAAAAGATCTAGGCCCTCAAAAGACCAACAAACTTGTTTGGAGACCAACAAGTGTGTTTGGAATTATCCATGTATAACTAATAGATACACTTATTTATTAAAAGTACCATTGACAACACACGTGTTGGGGATTTCTCTAATAATAAGGATTGTGTTTAAGAAACTACCAACCTGAACATATTTTACTGTGCGTCATTTTAATTGCTTACAGATTACAAATTTGGGTTTATGAAGAATGTGAGAACAACAATACCTCAACTAAACCATTTGTTTGTTTCATCTTAGTTTTTTGCAAAGTAGATTTTTCTCCGTCTTTCTCAATGTTTCCATTTACCTTTCCATCAAGATGTTTGACTGATGTCTTTTGAGACTCATTCAAATTAACTTGATCACTTTTCTCTCTACATTCTTCACTAGCATTTTTACAATCGTCCAAAAATGCATTCAGCTCTGCAGGTTGCTTATTTCTCTTACATTCTTCTTCGCATTCTACCTTTTTACGGAAAATGCTTGTTCAGTATAAAGCAATCAACGAGTAGACTAGGAAAACATTAGATCACCATGATCAGATATCAAAAATCCAAAGATAAATCAAAATTAAAGTATCATAGGCTTCAAATTAGATATATAGTTGATTAAAAGATATCACTTTTGATCTGATGATAGCCTAATGATACCTTGATCACACTCATTTTTTTCATCTTTCTCTCTCTGGAAAAAAATAGGCAAAAAGATAGAGAAAAGAAACACCCCCGAAAATCCTACCTATCTGCCATTTAAAATCAAATAATGAAGAATAAAAAACTCTACCTAAGTGATACACGGCGACAAAGAGCATGCAACCTCTTCAAACCCTAGACCACCTCAACCATCCCCATCTTCACTATTTTAATCCATTACACAAACCCAAAAGAGATTCTCACAGAAGAGGGAATCAGATCTGTGCGAGAGAAACCCTAGGTGAGAGGGGCTCAGATCTGTCGTGAGAAGAGACTACTCTTGAGAGGAGATTAGATCTGCATAAGAGAGACCCTTGGGCTGCGAGAGATACACAAAGTGAGAGAGAGACTGCTCAAAGAGAAAGACCTGCTTGTGAGAGAGAGAGAACTGAAAGTGGAATACTTGTGTGAGAGAGAGAATACTGAAAGAGGGATGCGTGAGAGAGAGATCCAAGAGGGGGGAAACCTACATGCAACAGATCCAAAAAATTAAGGAGAATATGGAAAGATCAAACGACGCCATTTAACGGGTTCTATGGCGACGGTTCAAGTGAATCATCGCAACATACCCAACAAAATCGACAGTTCACTTGAACCATGGAAAAAATCCTTTTTGTTAAGGTTCGGGAATCATACACCCCTTGTCTGTGAGTCGAGAAGGATTTCCATCGGTGGCGAACTTGATGCAGAAAGCAAAATTCAAAGAGAGGGAAAACCCCTCGATAGAAGGAGTGAGCTATACCCTTATCTATGAAAAGACCGGTTTAAAGGGAAGCATCCACCCCTTTCTTCAACATAGGGGACATTGAATCCTATATTTCCCTATCTACTTTCCCATTACTTCTTACCAAGAAAAGGCTAATTGCACTTCACGCTCCGCGCTCTTTACGTATTTTGGTCTGCCACCAAGAACTTGGCTGAACCATCAGGATAGATGGCAACTGTATTCATCGATGCCTCCAAAGACACCCAAAAACACACAATTGTGACGGTTGAACCAAACCATCGCAATAGGGAAGGTTCTGTTGCGACGGTTCAAGCAAACAGTTGCGATGGTTCAATCAAACAGTCGCTATTGGTAAACCTGTAGCGACAGTTAGAGGAGAAATGTCGCCATTGTTGTTTCTATTATGATGGTTTTGATGGTTTACGAAACCGTCACCATATTTCTCTGCTCAACCTATTGTGACGATATATCTAACTATCACCGTTTAACCATCGCGAATGACCGTTTTATTGTAGTAGGTAGTGAATTAGCATCATCTATCCACATCCCAGTTAATCAATTTTTTTATCATTAAAAGAAGGCGGTAATATGGCAGAACCCCTTAAAAACATGGGAGAATATAGCCTTAAGAACTACTAAAAGAAATATCAGAATGAAAATATTACCCCAGAACTTTTCCTGGTCACACACATCGCGCTAGAAGAATCTCAAGTCATTCTACAAAATCCCAAACAAACCAAAACGAACTTAAGAGTAAATCCCAGTCCTTAAAATTTTATGATTTATTTCCTTCCAAATAGACAAAAAGAGAGCCAACGAAATGGTATCCAAAACGTCAAACCATGCTGGAACCTCTACCTGATTTGTTTTTTTATTTTTAGTACTTGTTTGCTACTTATCCATTTCACACTGTGTCTATTTTTTTCAGTTGAAATTTGATCGTGGGTGCCAGAATGAACTATCAGAGAAACTGTAGTCCTCAAAGTCTAGAACCTATCTTTTACACTTTTTTTCTCTTGACAATGTGAACCAGTTGGCAGAGTTGCATATATTATTCAGATTCCTGCATTTTTATGTCGCTAGGTGCAATCAGTCTTTGCTTATCATGAAAATTGTATCTTTATGCTCAAAATTTTCAGGAGCTTGTGTCTTAAAGATATGATAGTTGACAAGTTCATTTGTCTTAATTTATGCAATGTATTGTGACAGACAGATCTTCTAATTGCAGCAGCCAGAACGGGAAAGATTATAAATATCAAGAAAGGCCAGTTCTGTGCTTAATCTGTGAGTAAATTCTCTTTACCAGAGAAATTATAATCTCTACTGTCTGCTGAGAAGGTTAGGCTGGCTGGAAATCCAAATGTGATGGTTTGTGAGAGAGGAACTATGTTTGGCTATAGTAAGTTGTTTCACCAGCGTTATAGCTATGCACTTTAAAGCACTATTTAATTTCATTTCCAATATTGAAAATGCAGCATATAGAGAAGATATATAAATACTTCAAGTTTTCGCCCTAATCTTCAATAGCATATGATTGGAATAAAAGAATGATAAATGTGCTATATTGGCTTTACTACAGAGTTTCTGTAATCCATTCTTTGTTTTTTTTCATCCAACACATAATTTCGGACTAGACGCTCTTGAGCTTTATACTTGGAAAATAAAAATCTAAGATTTTCTATACTTTAGTATTTCATCAATTAAATTTATTGTTCTTTTCGGTATTTGAGATTTAGCATTTCAACAACTTAGTGTTTGACTCACTCGCTTCTCTTTTTCCATTAAATTTTGTGTTGTGCTTGTTGGAACAGATGGCTTGATTGTTGATCCTCGCAATTTGGAGGGGATGAGAGAAGCATCTTGCCTTGTTATAAGTTAATTAACCAAAGTTGTTCTACTTTGCAATGTACTTTAAGTCTAATAATCTTGTTTAATTGAAGTATCATACATCCATTGAACTTTAAACCTTGAATAACTTTGTGAATTCGCGTAAAATCAAACATCCGTGGACAATGCCAAATTGAATAAGTTAAAAGTGTGAGTAAACATGGGTTCATCCATAGGCTTTCTAGGCCCATTGGAAGCATAACCTGGTTGAACTCTTACAAAATCTTGATAAAGAAACATTAGTTGATTGGTCTGCAATAACTAGCCTGCTGCTTAGAAATGTTCTGAAGATTGTCCTCTATATGATTAAGTAATTTACATTGATCTTAGTGGATGCATTTTGTTTTTATTATCTAGAACAAGGTATGGCTTATTGAATTATTCTACTATAGGTTGCTGATGTCACATATTCATTAGAGCAGCTTGCTGGGAGTAAGGTATAAGGGCTTACACTGAATGTTTCAAAATCAACATGTTGCTTGGCTTTGGCTAGCGTTGTTTTCTAGGTCATTAGTAACTATATATTTTGTAGCTTTAAATTACATTTATGATGTAGTTATGACCTATTTTTGAACGACAAGATCAACGTTAAATATTTATATTTTAACCTATATACTTGTTTGGTGATTGGTAAAAGTATAGAAATAATACAAGCACGTATGCAAATCGCAATGTATATACCAAGTGTCAAAGACGTGCTTTCAAACAATTTTATGTGTCGTCTTCTTCAAATTTTATATATGTTATTTATTGGTTTCTTTAACACGTGCAACGCACGCATTGGTTCAAACTGATTACAACAATTTTTTAATGTGTGTGTATTAAAACATTAGAATGTACATACAACTTTAATTAAACATTAAATAAAATCTAATATGGCACATGGTTTGTTCTCATTGAGCCACGTCAACGATGAGAAGGAGTTCTTCCTGACCTGTGAGGATGAAAGTATTGTCGCATTTGAAATATCTAATTAAATGGGCCGAAGAAATTAGATTATTAAACTATAATCAAAGGTTTAAATTGTCAACAATAAATTTGTCAACAGTTGATTGATAACGTGACATAAAAAATTACTATTTATCTATAGTTAAAAAATCTAATATTTCTTAAAATGACTTTTAAAACTTGTCTATTTAGAGCAATCACTTTTAAAAAAGTCTGATAATTTTTAAACTTGCTTTTAAAACTTGTCTATTTGGAACAATTACTTTATCACTACTATTTGTAAATGAAGGAGAGAAATAATTTTTGATACAAATTACCTTATTATTTTGTGAAATTCCAAATTAATAAGTATTTTGCTATTCTCTCTACCAAAATTACATTTATCATGTCAATTACTAACAATATATTAGTTATGAAAAATTAAGAGATAAATTAATTTAAATAGATCAAATTTTGTTGAAAATTTGGATAGGTGAATAAATTGAAACTAATACTTTAGATCTTTTTTACCTTTTTAAAGTCTATAGTATATATAAATAGGACTAAGAAGGGAAATCATTTTTTAACATACGCCCTCACTATTATATAAAATTCTGAATTGATACGCCTCCTGATATTCTCTATACTAAATTCACATTTACGATTCAAATTATTAAAAGTATATTAGTTGTAAAAAATTCAGAGATAAATTAGTTTAAATATATCAAATTGCATAAAAATTTTGTATAAGTGAATAGTTTAATATTAAATTAATAGTTCAAAACTTTTTTTTTTACATTTTTTAGGGAATAAAAATTTTCAATATAATAGCAACAAGAAAACTAATTAATAAGAGTCAATATAAGTACCAAATTAAAATACCAGGAGGAATCACATCAAACCAAATACAGTAAAAAACTAAAGCAGATTATAGCTTCACAATACTGACAACGATCAAATTGAAGTATTTAGGAACGTGTCAAACTGAGATTTTAATTAAAAACAAATTATCTCTATAGCAACACAAAACCTTTAACGAACAATATCATCAACCTTTAATGATTAAATTCTTAGTATTTAACATAATATGCAAACGCAAGTGATAGAAGGGATAGTCCCTCGCGCGTTCGCGCGAACTACTAGAAAATGGTTATCTCATTAGATCATTAGTGAAAGCTAATAAAAAAGTGTGAGAGACTGATCGAAGTTGGATCTACGGGCGGGTTACTACCAAATGCGTATAAGGTATGTGCGAGATCTACCATGCACCTTATGGAGGTTGGCCTGAATTGACATCTTTTCTGGTCTTCATCTCTGGTGAAAGCTGAGAAGGCCTTAGTGGGTCAGATTCATTTCCACTTGGGACCAATTTACGGTGATCAAACTCTTTTATGTGTCGTCCTATTCATATTTTGTATATGTTATCTATTGGTTTCTTTAACACGTGCAACGCACGTATTGGTTCGAACTGATTATAATATTTTTTTAATATATATATATATATATCTATCTGTGTGTGTGTGTGTGTATCTTACTCTATAAAAGTGACAGTTCTCACACTTTCATTACCTCTATTATCCCTGGAAATTTAGATTAACTACGGTTTGGGCTTGCGTGGAATAGTGTGAGTTGGGCTGTAAGTTTGAGTTAAACAAAGGTTATTTGAGACATTTTAGTGGTTCGAAATGTTGACTTAACATGAGGCATTAGATTGTTTTGATCTTCACCGTTCTTTTGTTAGGTGAGGATAAATTTAAGTCATTTACGTTGTTTGATCTCAGTTGTTGGTTGTTTAGTATTTAAACTAATTTGTCTTCTTGGATCAATCAACACGTGGTCAGTTGTAAGGATATGTTTTGACGCTATTAATAACACGTATGTAATGGAGTTAAGATAGATTATCATAAGTTATGTAAAAGATGTACAGTAAAATATATTTCATAATTTTTGTAAATAGTATACTATTTATATCATACATAAATGATTTTTTCTATTTATATTATATAGAAATTAATTATGTATATCCACACTCATAAGTTTTTTATCTAGATGAGAAAGTAGTCTTAATCCTCAATTTGTTACTCCACCAACAAAGGATTTCCTAAGGTTTCATGAAAAAATGTTGGGGCAGTTTTCGAATTTGCTTCATAATACAATTGATTTGTCTTCAATCTACTATAAATGAAGACGCCATTTTGATCTTGATGTAAATAAATAATATTAAGAATATAGAAATAAAATGAAATATGCATGTTTATGTAACTTTTTTAGTTATATATAATATGTCAATATTATTAACTAAATAACATATGCTTCTTTATATAACTTGTTCAGAATTATGATTATAATTTGTTTTAAATCTTATTATATATGTGTTATTAATAGTATCGACAAGAAAGAAAGCTCAAAATAATACGGTTATTTCTGCGTGGTCCACCTTGAAAACAAGTAAACCTCGTACTTTCTTCATTTATTATTTTCTTATCAATGTAAACATATCTTTGTAGCAGTAGATATAAGTTCAATATCAAATAAAAAATAATATGATAAAGCAGTGGTAATGGATGAGATAAACTTTGAGAGAATGATTATGAGTTCTTGTAGAATGGAGCGAGTAACAAACATTGTAGAAATTTATATATTATATAAATTGAATATAAGTTATTATCTTTTGTAATTTTTGTTATATACATGTAAATATTATAAAACATATATTATCTTATTTATTAGAAATTATAATCATAGTTTATCTTAATTTTCATTATGTATGTATTATAATTAATATCAGACCTGCTATTATAATCGATCATGTGTCGGTTACCTAGTATATTAAAACATTAGAAAAAAAACATTAGACGATTAGACCGAAATTATTAAATCAAAATTAGAAAAAGGCAAAATTTCCATACCCCACCTCTCTCCCCCGCGACTCTCCTCTCTGGCTCTCTCTTCTCTGGCTCTCTCCTCAGTCCTATCTCTCTCTCTCCCCCTCGCGACTTCGGCGCCGTCCCTCGTTTCCCATTATCAAGTTTCCCCAGTTTGGAGCTTCCATCGTCTCCGTCGAAGTACTCTACTCTCTCTGCCTCTCTCTCAGCTGGAGCTCGAGCTCGTCCCTCTATCTGTCTCTTTGAAGGTAATTTAAGGTTTCAAACTTAGAAAAATTTCGATTGTTTGAAAAGAGAACCTAGATTTGTTAATTTCTGTCTCTTTAAATCTCTGTAATGATGCTTGAAATTAGATGAACGAAACGTTTCGATTGTTTGATTCTGTTTGGATTGTTTGAAAATAGAACTTAGATCTGTTAATTTCGTCCCTCTCTGCTTCTTTTTTTCGATTCGTCTGCCTCTGTTTCTGGGAATACATATAATTGAGGTTTCAGTGAATTTCTAGAATTCCTTCATTCTTTAAGATGTTATTTGAGATTTTAAACAGTGTTTAATTCTCTGTTTAAATCTCTTTGACGATTCTGCAGCTGAACCGGATACAACTAACCTAACCAAATCGATTACTTTGGTTACATTCGGTTCGGTTTTAATGGTTACACTGGTCCACTTCGGTACTTTAGATAACTGATAAATTCGGTTTGTTTGCAAAAGTGTCTTACTAACCGATTGAATCGAACTGTGTACACCCCTAGTTTGAAGATTATAAGATGAGTAAGTGAATTGAGAAAGTTATTTGGTAAAGTAAAATTTTGAGAGAAAGTGGTAGGAAAAATTGAAACAAATAATGATATTTTTATGAAGATTTAAGGAAGTAAAAGTTATATTGGAAAATGTGTAAATGTGTTGAAGTAAGTGAAGTGGGAAAATTATTCTGTAAAGTAATTTTTTAGGGAAAGTGGTAGGGAAAGTAATGTAGGATTGTTATTTAACCAGGTTAAATAACTTTACTATGACAAATAAGAATACTTGAAACAAACATGAGAAAGTGCTGAAAAATAAGTTTACCATGAACTTTACCACGTAGATAGCCGCAATCAAACGACGCTAAGAGACTAAATAACTCTAAAAAAAACTATCTGAGATGGTCATAAAAAAATTGTCACCCCTGATTGTGACTGTAGAGCTGTTAATCGGTAATTCCCGTAGTGCTTGGCGGTAAACTGGTTTCGATCTAATCAGACGCGCACGCACTCCTCTCTCTCTCTCTCTCTCTCTCTCTCTCTCTCTCCACACACTGTCTTCCATCTTACCATTTTCCACTATCTCGCTCGCACTATAGCTCCTCCAACAAACCGGCGCTGAAGTTGAAGCAGGTATAGTCTTCCTCACGTTTATATTTTCCGCAATCTCCAGTGAAATCGTTGCTAGTTTTAGTTGGCAAGCCCATTTTGTTTCATAATTAATTGCTCTTAGATCTGCTACTCTTATTTTCTTAATTTGGTTAAACTGCCTTTGATCATGGCTCCTCATTATGCGGACTATTTGTTCATTTGTTTTTCATTTTAGAAATGAGGCCTGGATGAGTAAATCCTATAAAAATTTTGCTGTTCTTTCTGGTTTTACAAGAGCTCGATGCGTTGTGATTTTGATATTTTATTTTCAATTTGTAACCCTCAAGTGCAGCTAGAGACAGATGGAATCATCAACTGTGCTATATGATCAACTCAAGGTGAAACTTTTAGAGTCTTTGACTTTCTGGGTCATTGAGTATGTGATCTTCTATGTTTGTCAATTAACGTGGCCGTGACATTCTTGACAGGCTGCAAAACCCTTTTTCTTATTGGCGGGTCCAAATGTGATTGAATCTGAGGAGCATATTTTTCGCATGGCTAAGCACATAAAGACTGTTGCATCAAAGTATATCTTTCTTGTTTGGATCGTTCATTTGCTTTAAAAAATACGTGTACTCCTAGTTCTGCTTTCTTTTTTTTTTGGGGGGGGGGGGGGGTACCAAAATGGATGAACCTATTTCAACCCAACGGCTGATGGAAAATTTAAGGAGCTAAATAAGATTACGTGATTTATAGTTCACACGATCGTTCATATGTTTCTGGAAAATACTTTTCATCAAGTTTCTCACCTTCTCTTATATTATATTGAAAACCTGGTGCTTTTGTCTCTCTCTTTGAAATTGTTTGGGTGATATATAACACCCGGTGCTTATGGTCTCTTTTACAAGAAGGAATTGGTATATTTTAATGAACAAAAGGTCGATAAGAGATGGTACTGGCATAATCTCTCTATCAGATTGCTAATATGACAGATATCTGTTTCCAATCTTGTAGGGTTGGGTTGCCATTGGTTTTCAAGTCAAGTTTCGATAAAGCTAACCGAACATCGTCAAAATCATTTCGTGGTCCTGGAATGATTGAAGGCTTAAAGGTGCTGTTTGTTTATTTTCATGAAAGTTGTACAAGGTTCAAGTTATGGCAGTTTAGGTTGTATAAACTAAAAAGCACACAAAAATGCGTGGACAAACCTATTATGGTGCATCTCCATAAGAAATATATATGATAGCTGCAAATCCATACCCTATTGGTAGAATTACAACCGTCCTGAGATTTTGGTAAAATCTGCAAACAAAAGTTCTACAGGCGTAACGGAGCTGTAATCTAAGTAGGCACTCATAGATGCAAATCCAATCCATGACTACATGATCTTGAATTTATGGTCTTGAATTTGCAATGCATCTGGTGATCATTAAAGACATGAAATTCGTGGTATTGTCTTTTCTTGTCCAATAAGTGGTCACAGCTGCTGAGAATGGTGATTCTTAGCTGCTATTCTAGTCGTGATAAGAGACAAGTTTGGCTTCCTTTTTGTGTGTATACCCCCATCACTTTCTGTGAGACTTCTTTTGTTACTTGACGATATATTTTAACTTGTACTTATGATTCCGTGTTCAGTAAAGTGTTTACAAAGTCAATGTGGAGTTTAAATTGATTGAATTTATTATAAATAACTGAAACTAAGAGTTCTGTATACTTTTCCACATTTTTCTTTCTGGTTGCAGATCCTTGAGAAGGTTAAAATAGCTTATGACATCCCTATTGTGACTGATGTTCACGAACCTGCCCAGGTGTCTATCAATATTTCCTCTTTTTGAAGATTCTGTTAATTCAGCTTGTGTTTTTTCTCAAAATACACCTAAGGATACTTTTTTTTTGGGGGGGGGGGGTTGCTTAGGTTATGTTTTCTGGATCTTCTGTCTAAATGATTCTATCTTTTGTGTGGAATATGCAGTCTCATAGTAAAATAGGTTTCTCATTGAAAATTGGCCATATGGACCTATTACATTCTGAAAATGAGAAAGGTAATAATCTAGTGCTGTAGACTCTGTGTTTGGTTACTGAATACCTTCTGAAAAAATGCTTATCAGCTCTCAAGTGAACCGTAGTGAACACAAATCTCAAAATTATATAAATAGTGTTTATGGTAGTGAATTAGCATCATCTCTCCACATCCCGGTCTCTCCACATCCCGGTTGATCAGTTTTTTTATGATTAAAAGAAGGCGGTAATATGGCAGAACCCCTTAAACAGGGGAGAAAGAAAATATTACACCAGAGCTTTTCTTGGTCACCACCCACTGAAGAATCTCAAGCTATTCTACCAAAATCCCAAACAAACCAAAAAGAAAAAGTAAATCCCAGTCCTTAAAAGTCTAGGATTTATTTACTGCCAAATAGACCAAAAGAGACCCAACGAAATGATATCCAAAACTTCAAACCTAGGCTGGAACCTCTAGCTGATTTTTTTATTCTTATTACTCTTTTGCTACTTATCCATTTCACTATGTGTCTATTTTTTCCAATTGAAATTTGATCATGGGTGCCAGAATGAACTATCAGAGAAATTGTAGTCCTCACAGTCTAGAACCTATCTTTTACACTTTTTTCTTCTCTTGACAGTGTGAACCAGTTGGCAGAGTTGCAGATATTATTCAGATTCCTGCATTTTTATGTCGTCAGGTGCAATTATCTTTTCTGATCAAGAAACTTGTGTCTTCATGCTCAAAATTTTCAGGAGCTTGTGTCTTAAAGATATGATAGTTGACAAATTCATTTGTCTTATTTATGACAATGTATTGTGACAGACAGATCTTCTGATTGCAGCTGCCAAGACGGGAAAGATTATAAATATTAAGAAAGGCCAGTTCTGTGCTTCTTCTGTGAGTAAATTCTCTTGACCAGATAAATCGTAATCTCTATTATTTGTGCTTTAGTAAACACTTAATTCTTTGGCATTACTCTAAGAGTATTTTTATTTGCAGGTAATGATTAATTCTGCTGAGAAGGTTAGGCTGGCTGGGAATCCAAATGTGATGGTTTGTGATAGAGGAACTATGTTTGGCTATAGTAAGTTATTTCATTAGTGTTATAACTATTCACTCCAAAGCACTATTTTAGTTTCATTTCTAATATTGAAAATGCGGCATATGAAGAAGATCTATAAATACTTTAAGTTTTCGCCCTAATCTTCAATAGCATATGATTGGTATAATAGAATGATAAGTGGGCTATATTGGCTTTACCACAGAGTTTCTGTAATCCCTTCTTTGTTTTGTTTTTCCTAATTTCATCTAGCACATCATTTCGGACTAGACACTCTTGAGCTTTGTACTTGGAAAATAAAAATCTAAGATTTTCTTTGCTTTAGAATTTCATCAATTAAATTTATTGTTCTTTTGGGTATTTGAGATTTATTATTGCAACAACCTAGTGTTTGACTCACTCGCTTCTCTTTTTCCATTGAATTTTGTGCTGTGCTTGTCGGAACAGATGACTTGATTGTTGATCCTCGCAATTTGGAGTGGATGAGAGAAGCATCTTGCCCTGTTGTAAGTTAATTGACGAAATTGTTCCACTCTGCAGTGTATTGTAAGTCTAATAATCTTTTTACCTCTAATACAATGCTTAGAGAAAATTAATTGAGGTATCATACATCCATTGAACTCCAAACCTTGGATATTTTTGTTGGATTCAGCATTTCAGTGAGAATTCGCGTAGGATCAAACATCCGTGGACAATGCCGAATTGAATAAGTTAAAAGTGTGAGGAAACATGGGTTCACTATACGTTTTCTAGGCACATTGGAAGTATAAATTGGTTGAACTCTTGCAAAATCTTGATAAAGTGACATTAGTTGATTGGCCTGCATAACTAGTCTGCTGCTTGGAAATGTTCTGAAGATTTTCTCTACGTGATTAATTAATTTTACATTGATCTTAGTCGATGCATTTTGTCGTTATTATCTGGAATAGGTGAATTTTAGTTTTTATTATCGGAACAAGGTATGGGCTTATTGAACTATTCTACTACAGGTTGCTGATGTCACACATTCATTACAGCAGCCTGCTGGGAGAAAGGTATAAGATCTTACAGTGAATGTTTTAAAATCCACATGTTGCTTGGCTTTGGCTAGTGTGGTTATCTTCGTCATTAATAACTATATTTTTTGTAGCTTTTAATTATATTCATGATGTAGCTATGACCTGTTTTTGAGCGACAAGATCAGCATTAAATATTTTCTATTTTAACTTAACATATGTTTGTTTGGTGATAGTTAAAGTATAGAAAACATAACAGCATGTGAGGTTGTCAGAATCGAATTTTTTACTCGGATCGGTGAAGGGGTCTTTAGAATCGGATCGCCGGATCGGTGAAGGGGTCTTTAGAATCGGATCGCCGGATCGGTGAAGGGGTCTTTCGAATCAGATCGAGAATCATAAGATCCTACCAAATATTAATAATTATAATAATAAAAAACATTGATCCTTGAAAAAAACAAATGAACTATTTCTAACTAAAATTAAACAATGAAAATAAGTTTTACTCTACTTTATACTGGCAATATAACATCTCAAAATAGTCAATTCAAGTTTGATCCTAAACATATAATTTTTAAAGTTGCTCAAAATAATTTTCCCACTCAAGCATTCTAATGAGTAATGTAAGAAAGAAAATTCATTTTTTTTGGTAAAAAATAATTCAATTTTAGTTTCTTAAACTTCTTAAAATTAAAATTATAAAATTAAATTTTCATAAAAAAATTTCTACAAAAACCACTTTACTCTTAATATCATTAGTGCACAAATAAAATATTATAAATTCAAAGATTAGTGTAAGAAAGTATGAGTTAAAGCCTGTAGAATATTATAAAGATTTGATAATTTTAATTTATGACAACCTATTACCTAGGAGATGGACTTCAATTACACTATATTAGACTTAGGGAGTCATAGGAAGTGAGCTTCAACAATCAGTCTTTTGACAATATTGGATAAAACAAAAAAATATGATATGTTAATAAACAGGCAATTTCTAAGAAAATTCATAAAAATGACTATAAGAAAAAAATATAAAATATAATCCCCTGGCATTTTTTTTGAAACAAAAATAGACTCCCACGCGGAAGGACATTTTCGTGCCTTGCGCATCATAGCTCAAGATTTTGATATTTTTACATAAGATATACAATATATAATATATATACCTGTATAATTTTTGTAGTACATTTTATATATACAATATATATTATATAAATTTTATGGATAAAAATTTAAAATTTCATTGGCGCTCGTGAGTGATGGATTTTTTTGTTTTGTTTTTAATTTGGGTGGCTATTTTTTTTTTTTGTTTCATATTGGACTATTTTTTATTTTTTTCTTTTGAAAATAGCATATTCTTGAAGTTGGCCCAAAAAAACTACCCAAATTAAGAAATTGGTAGGATCGGTACGATCCCGCCGATCCTACCGATCCTGGTCCGATCCTACCACGATCCCACTTGATCCCGCTGATATTATAGGATCGTGATTTTGACAACATTGACAACATGTATGCAAATCGCAATGTATTTACCATGTGTCAAAGACGTGCTTTTAACATTGATGACTTGGGAGACCAAAGCATACACAAATATGTTTAATTTAGTGGATTCTTATTGGTTATGGATGTTGCTTATGATAGTCTTATACGCTTGTCATTTTTATATTTATCTCTCGGGTAATTAATGTTGGGCCTTGGCTCTAAGCTTCACAATCTCTACAAGCTCTAAGCTTCACAATCTCTACAAGCTCTAAGCTCCTCTATCTATCTAAGCTTTAAGCCCCTCTATCTCTCTAAGCTTTTAGCCCCTCCCTCCCTATGTGTGAGAGATTTCTAAACTTTTTTTTTTTCATTTTCTGGTGGTTAAGTGGTTCCATGTAGGCCTGGAAAGTGGGCCTATTTTCAGCCTTTAATATTTATGGTTCCATATGTTCTCAGAGCCATAACCTCCATAGGTTTAATGTAAATGAGATAATGTTGTAATTTAACATGTTTTCTGTATTTTAGTGCTGAGATCTTTGCATAAATAAGGGCTGAATATCTGCTTCATGATTTAGTTGGATGGTGGAGGTGTTGCTAGTGGAGGTCTTCGTGAATTAATACCATGCATTGCAAGGACAGCAGTTGCTGTTGGAGTGGATGGAATTTTCATGGAGGTATCCAGAATCTGCTAAAAGATCACCAATTTGTAATCGGCTACTATAAAGTAGATTTTATTGATTCATATTAGAGTTGAAGTTACCGATAAAAAAAATTACAGTTGAAGTTTTCTGCCTTAGTCCCCAGGACAAGCAGCGGTGTTCCTTTAAATTCACTAGGAGTATTTATTCTCTAGTATATCTTTATCTGCAATCTATTGAAGGCTTCTAGCCATAGTCATACCTTATAGCAGTGTTCTGATTCACTTTGTTTTCATCTAATAATTATCTTCAAGATTCCAATTAGATAAATTTCAGGACTTATAAGCACTACTTTTCTTTGGTTAGGTGCATGATGATCCTCTGAATGCACCAGTTGACGGTCCAACCCAATGGGTCAGTTCTAGTTCAGCATGCTTGCTTAGATATGATTCAGTATATGTTGTTTTCATTAACAAGATATATGTTTATGCTGCTGCATCTTTAATGTGATTTTCATTCATTTGACTATAGCCTCTGCGTCATCTTGAGGAATTGCTGGAAGAGCTTGTGGCGATTGGGGTAAATTTGATGGACTTTTTACTAATATGACTAGTTGCGCTAAAAGAATTGTCTTGTGATGATAAAGAAACATTTTTACTATTATGACATGTAATTACTTAATAATATTGTAGTACAACTGTAGCATTTGATAGCAATATATCTTGCTTTCTGTTCTGCTTTTTACCGCTCATCATACTGTTCATATTCTTTAAGCAATGTTTAGTACAAGACTTAGGTACATGAATCAAAGTTCCAATCTCTTGTTTGAATTAGCGTCTGAAAGTAGATGGGCAAATCTCAAATGCTACACATCCGACTCTGAACAAGGTTGATCGTAGTTCCCTTGCTTTTTTTGTATTTCACCTGAAGTTTTATAGGACCGCTTATTATCAGCATCTTCTCTTGCCATTTTACCTGAAGTTTCATCTGGCCACCCATTATCATTCCATCTTCTTGCTTTCTACTGGGCCATCAGCTCCATCTTTCTCCGATTCACAAGTTATTAGGCGTATAGAGACAAGTCAACCAGCATGCCTTTTCTTGTTCTTCATTTGTATAAACTTCTTCAGGTCTTCATTTGACTCGAGCCCCTGAGAGATTTCTAGTCTCATTTATTGTCCAATTCTAGTAAATGCATAATACACCGTGTTTTGTTTGAACATTCAAACATGTTTTATTCCGTTGTAAGATGTGTAGTTTTAATTTATTCATTAATTTTAAAGCTCAATATTGACCAAGTCCGTCTCTTCTTTTTTACAGAAGGTGAGCAAAGGAAAGCAACATTTCAACATCGACTTGACACCATTTTGATGAATAGAGAGACTGAGCTTTCCTTAACTACAATGAAGTAAACACTCTCTTGAATAGAGAGACAGCTTTCCTAGGTCACTGCCACAGTGCCATCAGAAGCAGTATTTGATAACGAGATTTTTTGTTTCCAAAATCAAAAGAGTGATTGGATCAAAAGAGACTGAGCTTTCTAAGTTATTTTCATAAGCATTCTTTAATTTGTGTAACCAGAGGATTGAAAGGTTCTAGGAATGTTTCTCGAGATGGAAATGGTTTAAAATATGTATGCTTATAGGTTGTCCAAAGTTGGTTTACGGAATGATCCAAGCTCTCTATGCACCAACTTCAAATGATCCTTGATATTCCTTTTTGAGATTGTAGCGTAATTTTGTATTCTTGCATGAAACGTCATCAGTTTGTTTGAAGTTAAACCCCAAATATTCCAATCTCCCTCACAATGCATAACCTCTCTCCACCACCTTCATCTTGATCCACCCAATCGCCATCTTTCTTCTCTACGTAACCTCTCTCTGTCTCAGCGTAATCTCACACTCGTCTCAGCCTTCAACTCAGTCTCAATTGCAGACTCATAATTGCATGTCAGATTTAGGTTTTGAGTTCATTTGAGGATTTTAAATGTTTGTCCAATCTACAAATATGCCCATTGCAAGTATTAAAGACCATGAGATTGAACTTGGTGTTGAGACTTGAGAGGATTTTTTGTTTGGAGTAGGGGGGTGTAAATTTTTTATGAATCGACCGAATTGAATTTAATAGGTCTGTCAGTTTTTATTATAATAATTGTAAACAATAGAAATTTGGATTTTTTGGATAGAATGTAGGGGTGTAAGGAAAACCGATCAAACCATAAAAATTGATTGAACTGGATTGAACCGCATCGGTTTGGGTGGTTTTGTCACTTCCGACGGTTCGGTTCGGTTCCGGAAGTAGAAAAATATGATGGTTCAGTTCGGTGTTCATTTTTTGTGAAAAAAGCGCATCGCACCGTACCGAACCACACTTCTATACAAGCCTATTTGCCTTAGCTCCTCCTTCACTTCACGCAGCCTCACTCTCTTTATCAATTAGTCTCGTCTCTCTCTTTATCTCTGTTTCTTTCTCTCAATGTCTTTCACCTTTTCTGTCTATCTCTGTGCGTCTTTAAGATCTAAATTGTATCTTTTTTTTTCATGTATTCTCTATTGTTTTTGTAAATATCTTGTATTCTCAGTTGAAATGTAAATCTGTCATAGATTTAGTTGAGATTGATGTTGGTTTTGTATGTGTTGCTGATTTGGTTGAGATTAGTTAAAAATTAGGTTGAGATTTGGTTAAAATTTGATGAATTTTTCTACGTTGCTTTTCATCTTATGGTTCGGTTCGGTTTTTTATTATTTGAGTGGTTCGATTTGATTCAACTTTTGAACATTGAACGGTTCGGTTCGGTTACTAATTGTGTAAAATGGTATGTTCGGTTCGGCTCGATAAAATCTCTTAAACCGAGCTGAATCGAACCGCTTACACCCCTAATTGAATGTCCAAATAGAAATTCCTTTCGCATAAAAGGACCATGATACATTTTTTCATATACTGGGTCCTTTTTGGCATGCAAAAAGACCTTTATACAACTCCTAGAAGCATTATAGAACCCCACAAGCTCATCTTCCTTACTTCAGCACGTTCTCTCTGTCACTCCTGCTCTCTTTTCTCCTGCTCATGACGTAATCTTGCAAATAAGTGTTCATAGTTGTAAAGTATAAATAGTTTATATAAGTCATTGTCTGACATATTTATGATGGGTGGACTTATGATTGTGAAATTATTGAAAGTTGCTTGTTTTATTTGTTTTTAAGCGAGTGCTTGATGTTATAATCAATAGAGCTATTATTGACATTATTACATTCCCAACAAGACACTCTTAAGGAGAGATGAGCCATTGTCAAAGATTTCTTCTTGGTTGATAAGTACATTTTGCTTTGAAAAATTTAAATTGTAAAGAATCATATAATCTACTTGTTTGAAGTGAGTAGATTATGACTTCGAAATAAATAAATTTTGACTTCGAATTTTTTAATTGTATAGAATGGTATAATCTACTAGTTTAGAACAAATAAATTTTGACTTCGAACTTTTTAATCATACATAACGGTATAATCTACTTGCTCAAAGCAAGTAGATTTTGACTTCAAACTTTTGAATTATACAGATTCACATAATCTACATGCTCAGAGCAAGTAGATTATAAACTTTACTTGTTTATAGCAAGTAGATTTTGACTTCGAACTTTTTAATTGTACGAAACCGTATAATCTACCTGCTTAGAGCAAGTAGATTATAAAAATCTACTTACTCAAAGTAAGTAGATTTTGACTTCGAACTTTTAAATTATATAGTTTTGCATAATCTACTTGTTCAGAGCAAGTAGATTATAAACTTTACTTACTCGGAGCAAGTAGATTATGATTTCAAATTTTTTAATTGTACAGAATGATATAATCTACTTACCTAGAGCAAGTAGCATTTGACTATGAACATTTGAATTACGCATATTCACATAATCTACTTGATCGAAGTAAGTGGATTATAAAATTTATTTAATTTTCAGAAATTTAAAATATATGAGTATATTTATAAATTTCTAAAATTAAGATTTTATAAATATGTGATAGAAATTTGATTTCCTCACAACTAATCCTATTAGATACAATCACTTCAATCTAGTGTATGATCATATACAGAAAATGAGTTTTCTCCCCTTTCTATTGTTGCCGCCGAAATCACAAGTGAAAGAGAAAAATTCAATTTTCCCTTCAATCATTTTGACAACACACTCAAATTCCTATACAAAATTTATAGAGACAAATTTCTGAAATCAACGGGTGATTATTGGTGGAAGATATTCGGATTTGATTCTTGGAGATCAAATGCAGTGATTTGGATCCTAAAACTTGAAGAACGCAAAGAACAATCTAAAGGATTCCAAAGGATTCCACCAGTTCAAAATTTTTTTTGATACACAACTAAGGTGAAAATAGTTTCTAACATTTATCTATTCGTTTAAATATCATTCATTAATTGAATTTTTTTTATATTTCGTCCACGAACGGTTCATGATTCAAATATATTTTTCATTAATTTTAAAACCGATCGATCCTTCAATAATCTACGTGCACATATTGTCAATTATACATAAAAAAATACTACTCCAAGTAGCTCATAATGTCAATCATACACAAAAAGTACAACTCTAAGTATCTCATATTGTCAATCATACACATAGAAAGCCATTTACACAGATGTATGAAATGAATATATCTAACAATAAGTCATTGACGATATGAATTCCCATACCCTATCCAGTCTCCCACCTCAAAGCGTAATTGGGTTGCAAACCAACAATATAAAAGAGTAACTCACAATGATCCTCAAATCTAAAACCAACAGAGTCTTTGTCATACAAATGGTAACGGACAAAATAAATGCCATATATAAAAACATCACATTAGTATCTTCCCGAAATGGAGAACCGCATCTCTGTAGTTTCTTCTGCCCCTTCAATATGCATCGGATGCTTCATTTGATTCACCAAAAAATGGTGGCATACAGACACTACAAATTTAAACTCACCCCATTTCAAGAAACGTCCAAAACGTATAGAGAATATGTTCTACAAGTGAGATTGGGAGACATTTTCTACAAGTGAAGAAATCAATGGTTATTTCTCTTACGGTAACATAGTAAGAAGTGAATTGTGCGTTACGAAAGCATAAGATTCATCAAACATTGCTTTTCTAAAATAGTCATAAAAAACGACGAAGACATTCTTGAAAGATCCACACAAATGAAGCAGATATAGTATATAGTTTTGTCAACTAGTTGGACTCCATTGAACCAAATAAAAGGTTGCCCAAGCCTAGTTCCTAACCAGATAAATAAAGTAAACAAAATGAAAATGTTAAAACTTATAATTGATGTAGTACTAGTTCATAGTTTATTGTATGATTTTTGAGGAAGTGCATCATTTATGTTAATAATTAAAGAGGATAATGAGTTTATGATTTGTAAGTATAAGGCTTGAAACATTTTTGTGCCATTTTACTCTAGAGGTTTTAGCTTTGGATTTGAATAAGAATGACTCCTATTAGGTAATAAGCATCTCACTCATGTCTATAACAGTTTTGAGTATTTTTACGTTTAAGCAAAGGTGCCAGGATTTAATTAGCAATAAGAAGACAATTATTAGCTATTAAGATATTGACTATAAGATTTCAAAATGTAGCGGTGGTGTATTTCCTAGCTAGTAAAAGCAAAAGGTTGTTAGGTCAAATTTTTTCTTTAAACGGGATAAGTTGATTAGAGGAGGTAGAATTCAGTAGTGAACCATGAATATACTTTATATGTGCAAGAAAATTCTGTAGTGATCTGTGTTCTTTTCTTATCCACAAAAAAATTTGCTTTGACACTCGCCAGCTTGATTTAAATAGATTATAAGAGTCGAGGAACCAGTTTCCTAGGCATTCTTTTTCCAAGACGAGTTTGTTTATGGCGAAAGAAATGACAGGTCTTTAACAATTATAAAAGCCAGTGTCTATGCCATCCGAAGTTTCACGTACATTATGGTTTTGAGTCACAATTAAGGACATTTCAATACCTTATATAGGTGTACAATTTGTTTGTTTAAACTTTAGTTTGTGGCTTTCTTATGAAACATGTAAGAATGCACCATCGTTCCATTCATATAGCAGAACAAATTATGGAATGCAGACTGAATCACACAGGTGCATTGATGCTTTATGCAATTCTTATACATTGCCTATCCAATCAAATAGATAGTCTCTAAAACAATCAAAGACTAAACTAGTCTAACTAATTAGTAATTGGATATAACTGAAGCAGAAGATAGTTGTATAGGTTATACAATCATGGATTGACACCATTTGAGCACCTGGTCATTATTAATGATTTTAGGACCAGAACAGATTATGAAGGGAGACTTCGTCATAGCTAAATGAGTTATTTTTTGTTTCATTCAATAGTATAGCACACATCGCATATGGAGACTAGGAAATAGCTGTCACTTCTTCCCAATTTCAAATTTTCAGATTAATCTGACATTGTGCTCCCTACTGATCACTTCATAAAACCAATTTTGTCATCCTACCCACTAATTCAGAGCATAACTGGAGGTTGTATTTGAACAAAACAGTTAAAGATCTCCAAATTACTACTTGTTAAGCATAATTTATATCAGTAAAACAAGATTCTTAACCATAGCATTTTCAATGGGAATTCCGAATTACACGAGGTCGTGGAAATTAGAGCTTTTAAATTTACTTACAGCTTGGGGTAGTCAATTAAGAGTTATGAAGCATATATCAAACTGATAATCGATGGAATGCATGCGTCTACTCTCAAATTTATTGCTTCATATCAATCAGAGGCAAAAAACTTAAAATTAAGAAGATACCATTAAAATTAAATGAGAATTATTACCTGATTTAAAGAAGCAAGAAGAAAACCACTAAACCCTCCGCGAGCGAGACAAGAAAAAAGAGAGAAAACTGTAGCGAGAGAGAGAGAGAGAGAGAGAGAGAGAGAGAGAGAGAGAGAGAGAGAGAGAGAGATGAAGCAGTAGCGACAGAGAGCTAGAAATCAGTAGCGAGTGAGTGAGAGGGTCAAAGCAGTAGTGAGAGAGAGAGAGAGAAAGAGGTGCGAGAACGAAGCAAAAGAATGGAGGAAGAAGACAGATGATTTGTTGGATAGAGAAGCCAAGAAGAAAGAGTTTCGAGGGAGGTTCTTCAGTGATTTAAAGCAAGGGTTAAATGGTAATTCTGAAATAAAAAATGCCCAAATATCTGATTTTTAAAATCTTGGCCCTATTTTACAAAAAGGATTTTCAGGAAGTCCTTTTATCCAAAAAAACCTATAAATTTTCCTTCATAGAATTTAGTTAAAAAAGAAACAAAATCAATCATTAATTATTATTTAATTTAATTTTAAAAATTAACGTTTACATTGAATAATAATAGACATATGAAAGGATTAAAGTTCCCTCTTGACTTATGAGGAGTAGTTTCTCCTAACCGCTTACATGGTCCAACAAGAAAAAATCATGTATTATATTTTTAATATTCTATTTAAGTTGTGGTGAGTTTAATCAAATAATATATATTTAGTGGAACCCACCAGAACTTTAATTTAACAGTAAATAAAATCTAATTTGACACATGGTTTGTTCTATAGCCACGTCATCGGTAAGAATGAGCTCATCCTGACCTCATGATGATGAAAGTATTGTCGCATTTGAAATATCTAATTAATTGTAATGAGTCCACGAAATCAGATTATTAAACTATAAATCGAAGGTTAAAATTATCAACAATAAATTTGTCAACAACAGGTTGATGACGTGACATAAAAAAAATCTAATATTTCTTTAACTGACTTTTAAAACTTGTCTATTTTGAGCAACCACTTTTTAAAAAAAATCTGATAATCGTTAAACTTGCTTTTAAAACTTGTCTATTTGGAGTAATACTTTATTACTACCACTTCTAAATGGAGCTTAGGAGAGAAATAATTTTTGACAAAAATTAACTTATTATTTTGTGAAATTTTAAATTGATAAGTCTTTAGCTATTCTCCCTACCAAAATCACATTTATCATCTCAATTACTAACAATATATTAGTTATGAAAAATTAAGAGACAAATTAGTTTAAATAGATCAAATTTTGTTGATAAAACGGATAGGCGAATAAATTAAAATTAATACTTTAAATCTTTTTTATCTTTTTAAAGTCTATAGTATATATAAATAGGACTAAGAAGGGAAAACATTTTTTAACATATGCCCTCACTATTACATGAAATTCTGAATTGATACGTCTTATGATATTCTCTTTACTAAGCTCACATTCAAGATTCAAATTATTAAAAATATATTAGTTGTAAAAAATACAGAGATAAATTAGTTTAAATATATCAAATTACATAAAAATTTGTATAAGTGAATAATTTAATATTAAATTAATAGTTAAAACTTTTTTTTACATTTTTTAGGGAATAAAATTCTTCAATATAATAGTAACAAGAAAACTAATTAACAAGAGTTAATATAAGTACCAAATGAAAACACCAAGAGGAATCACATCAAACCAAATACGACAAGAAACTGAAGCAGATGTTAGCTTCACAATACGGATGACGATCAAATTGAAATATCAAGGAACGTGTCAAACTGAGATACCAATTAAAAAAAATTCTCTATAGCAACACAAAACCTTTAACAAAAAATATCATCAACTTTTAATGATTAAATTCTTAGTATTTAACATGATATGCAAATGCAAGTGATACAAATTATGATCTCATTAGATAATTAGTTAAAGCTAATAAAAAAGCGCGAGAGACTGATCGAAGTTGGATCTACGGGCGGGTTACTACCAAGTGCGTATAGGGTATGTGCTAGAACTGCCTTCCATCCTTATGGAGGTTGGCCAGGATTGACATCCTTTTTGGTCTTCATCTCTAGTGAAATGTGAGAAGGCCCTAGTGGGTGGATTCATTTCCACTTGGGAGCTATTTGTGGTGAGCAAACTCTTTTATGTGTCGTCCTATTCACATTTTACATACGTTATTTATTGGTTTCTTTAAACGTGCAAGGCACGCATTGGTTCAAACTGATTACAATATTTTTTTTTCATATATGTGTGTGTTACTCTATAAAAGAGACAGTTCTCACACTTTCATTGCCTCTATTATCCCTGGAAATTTAGATTAATTATGGTTTGGGCTTGTGTAGAACACTGTGAGTTGGGTTGTATTTGGGTTGAACAAGGGTTATTTGAGACATTTCAGTGGTCCAAAATGTTGACTAACATGAGGCATTAGATTGTTTTGATCTCCACCGTTCTTTTGTTAGGTGAGGATAAATCTAAGCCATCTACATTGTTTGATCCAAGCCGTTGCTTGTTTAGTATTTAAATTGACACTATTAATAACACGTATGTAATGGAGTTAAGATAGATTATCATAAGTTATGTAAAAGATGTACAGTAAAATATATTTCACAATTTTTATAAATATTGTACTATTTATATCATACATAAATGATTTATTCTATTTATATTATATAGAAATTAATTATGTATATTTACATTCAGAAGTTTTATCTAGAGGAGAAAGTAGTCCTAATCCTCAATTTGTTGCTCCACCAACAGAGGATTTCCTAAGGTTTCACGAAAAAATGTGGGGCTGTTTTCGAATTCGCTTCATAATATAAGTGCTTTGTCTACAATCTACAATAAAGGAAGATGCCTTTTTAATATATTTTATTTTTAGTGTAATATTTTGTAAGATAGACTTTTATTGTGTCATACATGATTTATTAATATTTAGATCTGGATGTAAATAAATAATATATAGAATATAGAAATAAAATGAAATATGCATGTTTATGTTACCTTTTTTAGTTATATATATAATATGTCAAAATTATTAACTAAATAGCCTATGCTTCTTTATATAACTTGTTCAAAATTATTATTATAATTTGTTTCAACTCTAGTTATGTATGTGTTATTAATAGTGTCGACAAGAAAGAAAACTCAAAATAATGCTATTATTTCTGCATGGTCCACCTTGAAAACAAGTAAACCTCGTACTTTCTTCACTTTCACTTTATTCATTTCTTATTTTCTTATCAATGTAAACATTTCTTTGTAGTGGTAGATATATGTTCAATATCAAATAAAAAATAATATGATAAAGCAGTGCTAATGGAAGAGATCAACTTTGAGAGAATGATAAGAAGTTTTTGTAAAATGGAACCATCTAGCAACAAATATGCTAAAAATTTATATATTATTTAAATAAAATATAAGCTATTATCTTTTGTAGTTTTTGTTACATGCATGTAAATATTATAAAACATATATTATCTTATATGTTAGAAATGATAATCATAGTCTATCTCAATTTTCATTATGTATGTGTTATAAATAATATCAGAACCTGTATTATTATCAAGCATGTGCGAAGCACGTGTCGACTACCTAGTACATTAAAACATTAGAAAAAAAACATTCGACAATTAGACCAAAATTATTAAATCAAAAATGGAAAAAGGCAAAAATTTCAAACCGCACTCTCTCTCCCATGTGACTCTCCTCTCTGGCTCTCTCCTCAGTCCTCTCTCTCTCCCTCGCGACTTCGGCGCCGTCCCTCATTTCCCATTATCAAGTTTCCCTAGCTTAGAGCTTCTATTGTGTCTCCGTCGAAGCACTCTACTCTCTCTGCCTCTCTCTCAGCTGGAGCTCGAACTCGTCCCTCTATCTTTCTCTTTGAAGGTGATTTAAGGTTTCAAACTTAGAAAAGCTTTGATTATTTGATTTTGTTTCGATTATTTAATAATAGAACCTAGATTTGTTAATTTATGTCTTTGTTTAAATCTCTTTAATGATGCTTGAAATTAGATGAACGAAACATTTCGATTGTTTGATTCTGTTTGGATTGTTTGAAAATAGAACTTAGATCTGTTAATTTCGTCCCTCTCTGCTTCTGCTTATTTTTTTCGATTCGTCTGCCTCTGTTTCTGGGAATACATATAATTGAGATTTCAGTGAATTTCTAGAATTCCTTCATTCTTTAAGATGTTATTTGAGATTTTAAACAATGTTTAATTCTCTGTTTAAATCGCTTCAATGATTCTGCAGTTGAACCAGTTACAACTAACCGAACCAAATCGATTACTTTGATTACATTCGGTTCGGTTTTAATTGTTACACCAGTTCACTTCGGTACTTTAGATAACCGATGAATTCAGTTTGTTTGCAAAAGTGTCTTACTAACCGATTGAATCGAAGTGTATACACCCCTAGTTTGGAGATTATAAGATGAGTAAGTGAATTGTGAAAATTAATTGTTAAAGTAAAATTTTGAGGGAAAGTGGCAAGAAAAATTGAAATAAATAATGGTACTTCTATGGGGATTTAAGGAAGTAAAAGTTATCTTGCAAAATGTGTAAATGTATTGGAAGATAAATAAGTGAATTGGAAAAATTATTCCGTAAAATAAATTTTTTGGAGAAAGTAATGTAAGATTGTTATTTAACCAGGTTAAATAATTTTACTATGACAATTAAGAATATCTAAAATAAACATGACAAAATACTGAAAAATAAATTTACTATGAACTTTACTAGGCAAATAGCCTCAATCAAACGGCCCTAAGTGACTAATAACTCGAAAAAAACTATCTGAGAAGGTCATAAAAAAATGCTACCCCTGATTATGACTGTAAAGCTGTAAATCGGTAATTCCCGTAGTGCTTGGCAGTAAACTGGTTTCGATCTAATCAGACGTGCTCGCACTCCTCACTCTCTCTCTCTCTCTCCACACACTGTCTTCCATCTTACCGTTTTCCACTACCTCGCTCGCACTATAGCTCCTCCCACAAACCGGCACTGAAGTTTAAGCATGCATAGTCTTCCTCACATTTATATTTTCCATAATCTCCACTGAAATCGTAGCTATTTTTAGTTGGCAAGCCCATTTTGTTTCATGATTAATTGCTCTCAGATCTGCTACTCTCATTTTCTTAATTTTGTTAAACTGCCTTTGATCATGGCTCCTCAGTATGCTGACTATTTGTTCATTTGTTTTTCATTTTAGAAATGAGGCCTGGATGAGCAAATCCTATAAACTTTCGCTGTTCTTTCTGGCTTTACATGAGCTCGATGCTTTGTGATTTTGATATTTTATTTTCAATGTGTAACCCTCAAGTGTAGCTAGAGATTAGATGGAATCATCAACTGTGCTATATAACCAACTCAAGGTGAGAAACTTTTAGAGTTTTTGACTTACTGGGTCATTGAGTATGTGATCCTCTATGTTTGTCAATTAACGTGGCCGTGACATTCTTGACAGGTTGCAAAACCCTTTTTTATTGGCGGGTCCAAATGTGATTGAATCTGAGGAGCATATTTTTCGCATGGCTAAGCACATAAAGGCTGTTGCATCAAAGTGTATCTTTCTCGTTAGGATCGTTCATTTGTTTTAAAAAATGTGTATTCCTTGTTCTGCTTTCTTTTTTTTAGAGTACCAAAATGGATGAACCTATTTCAACCCAACGGCTGATGGCATTTATAGTTTACACGATCCTTCATATGTTTCTGGAAAATACTTTTCATAAAGTTTCTCACCTTCTCTTATATTATATTGAAAACCTGGTGCTTTTGTCTCTTCGAAATTGTTTCGGTGATATATAACACCCAGTATTTATGGTCTCTTTTACAAGGAGGAATTGATATATTTATTGAACAAAAGGTCGATAAGAGATGGCACCGATGAATTTTAGTTTTTATTATCGGAGCAAGGTATGGACTTATTGAAGTATTCTACTACAGGTTGCTGATGTCACACATTCATTACAGAAGCTTGCTGGGAGAAAGGTATAAGGTCTTACACTGAATGTTTCAAAATCAACATGTTGCTTGGCTTTGGCTAGTGTAGTTTTCTTCGTCATTAGTAACTATATTTTTTTTAGCTTTTAATTATATTCATGATGTAGCTATGACCTGTTTTTGAGCCACAAGATCAACATTAAATGTTTTTTATTTTAACTTAACATGTGTTTGTTTGGTGATTAGTTAAACTATAGAAAACATAACAACATGCAAGATTGTCAGGATCATATTTTTTACTCGGATCGATAATCGTAAGATCCTACCAAATATTAATAATTGTAATATTAAAAAATATTAATCCTTAAAAAACAAATTAACTATTTCTAACTAAAATTCAACAATGAAAATAAGTTTTACTCTACTTTATATTGGTAATATAACATCTCAAAATAGTCAATTCAAGTTTAATCCTAAACATATAATTTTTAAAGTTGCTCAAAATAATTTTCTCACTCAAGCATTTTAATAAGTAACGTAGGAAAGAGAATTCATTTTTTTTGGTAAAAAATAATTCAATTTTAGTTTTTTAAGTTTCTCAAAATTAAAATTTCATAAAAAAATTTCTACAAAAACCATTTTACTCTTAATATCGGCATGAATAGAATATTAAAAAATCAAAGATTAGTATAAGAAAGTATAAGTCAAAGCCCATAGAATATTACAAAGATTTAATAATTTTAATTTATGACAACCTATTAACTAGGAGATGGACTTGAATTACACTATATTAAACTTATGGAGCCTTAGGAAGTGAGCTTCAACAATCAATCTTTTGACAATATTAGATAAAACAAAAAAATATGATATGATAATAAATAGTCAATTTCTAAGAAAATTCATAAAAAATGACTATAAGATAAAAAATATAAAAATTAATCCCCTAGCATGGTTTTTGAAAAAAAAAACTCTCACGCGGAAGGACGTTTTCGCGCCTTGCGCATCATTGCTCAAGATTTTGACAATTTACATAAGATATACAATATATAATATATATACCTGTATAATTTTTGTAGTACATTTTATATATACACTATATATTATATAAACTTTATGGATAAAAATTTAAAATTTCATTGGCGCTCGTGAGTGATAGTTTTTATCACGGATTTTTTTGTTTTGTTTTTAATTTGGGTGGCTATTTTTTTTAATTTTTGTTTCATATTGGACTATTTTTTATTTGTTTCCTTTGAAAATAACATATTCTTGAAGTTGGCCCAAAAAACTACCCAAATTAAGAAATTGGTAGGATTAGTACGATCCTACCAATCTTGGTCCGATCCTACGACAATCCCACTTGATCTCAATTTTATACCCGATTTGGATCATTTTGATATTATAGGATCATAGGATCGTACAATCCTACAATCTGGATCATGATTTTGACAACATTGACAGCATGTACGGAAATCGCAATGTATTTACCATGTGTCAAAGCATGCTTTTAACATTGATCACTTAGTAGACCAAAGCATACACAAATATGTTTAATTTAGTGGATTCTTGGTTATCGGTGTTGCTTATGATAGTCTTATACGCATGTCTTTCTTTTTTTTACATTTATCTCTGTGGTAATTAATGTTGGGCCTTGGCTCTAAACATCACAATCTCTACAAGTTCTAAGCCCTCTATCTCTCTAAGCTTTAAGCCCCTCCATCTATCTAAGCTTTTCATTTTATGGTGGTTATGTGGTTCATTGTAAGTCTGGAAAGTGGGCCTATTTTCAGCCTTTAATAGTTATGGTTCCATATGTTCTTAGAGCCATAACATCCATAGGTTTAATGTAAATGAGATAATGTTGTAATTTAACATGTTTTCTGTATTTTAGTGCTGAGATCTTTGCATAAATAAGGGTTGAATATCTGCTTCATGATTTAGTTGGATGGTGAAGGTGTTACTAGTGGCGGTCTTCGTGAATTAATACCATGCATTACAAGGACAACAGTTGCTGTTAGAGTGGATGGAATTTTCATGGAGGTATCCAGAATCTACTAAAGCTCCAAGAAGAGATTTCTTCACTTTAGACTTGGAGTCAGCCTCTTTAATGAGCAGTCTACCAAGACTCCTCAAGAAGAGGAAGACATGAGAATGATACCCTATGCCTAAGCCGTATGAAGCCTCATTTACGCGATGTTTTGCACTAGACCTGATATTTGCTATGTTGTGGGTGTCGTAAGTCATTTCCAATATAATTCTAGAATCGAGTATTGGAATACCGTCAAACATATCCTTAAGTATCTTAGGAGAATAAGGAATTACATGCTTGTGTATTCAGATAATTACTTGAATATGACGGGGTATACAGATTCTGATTTTCAAAGTGATAAAGACTCTAGGAGGACCACTTCAAGATCAGTGTTCATCCTGAATGGTGGAGCAGTTGTATGGAGAAGTATCAAGCAATCTTGCATTGCTGGTTCTACCATGAAAGTTGAATATGTGGTAGCTTGTGAAGCTGCAAAGGTGGCTGTATGATTTAGAAAGTTCTTGAAGACTCTGAAAGTTGTTTCAGACACTAGCAAGCCCATGACACTTTATTGTGAATAGTGGGGCTGTAGCAAATTCTAAGGAACATAAAAGCCATAAGAGATCCAAACACATAGAACGTAAGTATCACCTGATTAGAGAGATTGTTCAACGTGATGTGATTCTGCATAATTCGACGGTCAACAACCTGACAGATCCATTCATGAAGACTTTAAGCAGTAAAGTTTTTTATGGTCATCTGGAAGGCTTGGGGATAAGAGATTGTACACGCCTACTTTAGTCCAATTGGGAGATAGTTGGTATATGTCCATAAAGTAGCGTGTAATAATTATTTATTTGTATTTAGTTATTTCTCAGACATTTGTATTACTGAATTTTTGGTGAATATATTAAAAGTTTTATTTTAAATTAAAGCGTGTTTATAAATTATTAAAGTCCTGAAACTATTGTCAACGAAAGAAGAGTGAAAATAGAATCGTCTTCAGATGGACTTTTCTGAAATAGTTCAGAACGATATTCGCAGTCTTAGAATCGACTGGGCAATCGAATCCATTTACGATGATTAGGTTGAATAGTTGCATGTTAGTCTTGTGACATAAGAGTGGAGACTCAAATGGTTAACTAACAATCGACCAAGCCGATCTTAAATTCAGTCATAAAAAATATTAATTAAATTTAATTTAATTAGGAGATAATTTTCATTTAATCCTAGCTATTAGATTTCACCATAACTATGATGCTTCTCTTAGAAATTTAATACAAGTCTATTGCCATCATTAGTAAGAGAAGAGAAAACTCAAGGAAGACTCATCATTCTCCCTAGCAAAAAATTGAGAGGACTAAAATGTTTGATTTTCTTCCTAGTGCCCATACATGGTGGTTCATGTAAGTAAATACACAGTGGTCCATAGTTCACGATACCCAGTAGTTTGTCAATGCAGACAGCACCGTGGATAGCAGCGGTTTCACAGTGCTTTCATAATTTTAACTTGTAGATCGAGAACAACTTCTCGCGTAGATCAAAGATTAAATCGTGATTAAAAAACCCCAATTTTTGGGGTTCACTCATCAAGGGTGTGATTTCAAGATTCGTTCTAGCATTGTTTAGATTGTGAAATAATAAGATTTTAAGATCGAGACAATTTTTCGTTGCACGACTTCCTTCATGAAGTTGCATGACTCTCCTTACTTTAATGGTACCAAGTTCAATAATCACATTACTGCACCTTTGACATCTAGCAACACAATCATCATTAAGCTTATTACTTATCGATTGATCATTGTTTAATGTCGAAATACATAGGTGTTGGACGAATATACAAGTAAAAGACATAATAAAAGATATTTGAAGAGAGTTTAGCGTCAATAAACTATAAGAGAGCTTGGAAAGCTAGAGAATTTGCATTAGCATTAGTTTGAGGGACACGTACGTGAAAGTACTTATATGATTCTCTCATAGTCTTGTCACATGCTACACAATTATATTTTCTGTTTAACAGCCTGCCCACCCTAGAAACTACTCAGCTGGAGATAGTATCCAACGGCTGGAAGTGCATCGCATGTTGCATGGTGTTCGGTGCACCCTCGACGGCCCTTGAAAATCTGGAGGACTGAGTGCCATCCATGCCTGATCGTACTCATAACGCATCAGGTCTCTAAGGTGAACAACCACTACAAGAAATATGACATTCTATAAGAGGCATATATTCTCATGAAACGTAATCCACATGGATCTTGCGGTGCCTGTGATAACCCCTCATATTAAAAGTAACACCTCATGTGAAGACTCATGCGGTATCTTGTTTTTACTAAATTTTTGACTCCTGTAGAACGTTGTTTAATGAGATTTTACGACTCCTGTTACTTTTATTTAATAGATATTTTTAATTCTTATGAATTAATATTCATAAATATTTTTGTATCCTATTTCAAATACCATAAGATTTTTTGAATGTCATTCATATAGTTTTTTGTTATAAAATATGCCTCTTATAAAGAGATTTTTCTGACATTTTATAAATGTTATTTTTTTACAATCAATTTATATAAACATGTTACCCACTTAAACATTCAAATTTAATACATTGTTAGACTAAAAGACCTTCAAACATCACTTCATTTTCACAAAATATTATCCATAATTATCATCAAAAGTATTAATACTTAGTCTACTAATACAGCATTCTATTCAAAAAATAAAAAAACATCTAAAATTTTCACAAACGCTATAAAATAACTTCAAATTTTCACTGCTTAACTGTTCAAACTTTGATGCCAAGTTGAAAAGTTTCAAGGGATTGTAGGTCTTGTATTTAAAAAAAAAAAGTCAATGTACTTGTTTAAATTTGTCACAACTAATATACACTACAATTACAATGAATTGAACCCAATGTCATATGAATATAAAATTATGAAAATGTAAAATACTAATACAGCAAATAGATTCCTCACTAGTAAAAAATTACAAAAATATATAAAGATACTCACTAGTAAAAAAATGAGGTAGAAGTATATAGATACTCACTAATGCGGCAAATAGAATCCAACGTCATATCTTTTTATGTTCAAGTTCTAATCCCAGAAATTCTTATCACCATTGCTGCCACATATACAAATCTAACAATAGAATACTATATAAAAACACATAACACAGACCTTCCTGTAAGCAGCTGCGTCTGCTGAACCACCTGTGCAATAAAACAAGGCACAAACAATCATCTAATATGGAATAAATAAGGAATATAAATATGGAATAAATCCACCCTGAATGATACTACTTGAGATTTTACATGGAGAACAACTTTTTAACTACTTATTGGAAATGTTCTGTTTACTTGTAGAAAAGGCTGCAAAGCGAATTCATGTAAGAAGAATGAGTGCTCCAGTAACTCCCATTCCCACAAATCCTGGAAGCAAACTACAAGGACGACAATGTTAATTGAATGTTGGCCACTGCTATTTGCTTCAGAAGCTCGTTCACTGCCAGTAAGATCTACAAGTGCAAGTTTTGTAAATATTCTTTGGATACCAAAATTCCTATTATAAGAATCGAGTATCCACTGGCAACGGATATAGTACAGAGTTAGATTTGTAATTGTCTTTTTTGTTAAAGGTAAATATATTTCAACCAATGAAAAAAAAACTTTACAAGGGGCAATACCCCAAGACAGAAAAGAGAAACAAGCCCGAGCAAAACCAGGAACAATACCAAAAGCTAACTAAACTCTAGCCAACTGCTCTCCTGAACAAAAATAGACTCAGGGAGTCCCAAGCACATTGAAGCTTGAGGTTTACATCAAACTTAATTTATTCAAAATCTAGATGCAGCACATACAAGATTCATTGAATACCAGAATAAAATTTGATGCACAGACTTATACTCTTCATGAGTACTTTAATCCTAGCCAACAAATAAGTATGTTCAGACACCATCAGTTGCAAGCTAAATTGGCACACCTATAAAGAAAATATATACATCTATAGTGACATCAACTGAGAAAATACTAGAGAGAGTAAATAAATGAACAAAACCAAGCAAGAACGTCGACCCTCAAAGCTACGAATCAGCTCATAAGAACTCCTCAAAAAAACAGAAAACAAGAAATCATTCCTTCCATCCGAAGACAACTTCGAGGGTGACTTCAAACAAACATTTAGTCACTATTCAATGAGATATACAAATCTCCAGTACTGGAGAGAAGTCAACAATGATGGGGCTCCATATTTAATGAAATATACAAATCTTCAGTACCATGAAAATATAGAACAAGAATCACATCCATATAATAGAACCACAAATAGAAGCTGTAATACAACCTGCATTGATTTTTGAGTTAAACTGAAAAATCCCACCAAAAACTATGATAAAATGAAATATTACAGAAGATACCTATTCATACGAGTACTATTCTCATCAAGAAGAGGCAACGACGAGGTCATGGTACATAAATGCCAAGTCAATGCAACTGACCGCTTTGATGATGTTACCGACTATGTTTTTCCATGTATCTAGAGATGACAAATGTAAATTAGAATTTACTCTCATATATACATGATTGGTATTAGTAAATGCAAAATATTAATCACGATCGTATGCAGAATAGGAGTCCAAATAGTGTGCTCAATGATGCAATGATCATAAAATGATTCATATCTGAACTCCATTGATCAGGGGGTTTTAAATAGAACCAAAAGTCAATAAAAAGTAGCAAAAGATATGACATAACATGGAGAAGAAAATATGCAAGGTACCATTCAAACAATGTTTAAGGAAAATATGCAAGGCAATGCGAAGTATGGACGTTTTATAAAGATCTTTATAGCACTCCAAAGCCCTAAACTTCAAATTGCTTATCTTAGTTTATGATTTCCCTAATTTCAACCTCAGCTACCTACTGTCCATCAATAACATCAAAGTGAGAGTTAGTTCTAACCATTCCCTTTTTTTTTTCTCTCGAGTCCTCTTTCTCCCTGATTTCTTTCAAGAAACCCCAAAACCACAAATATCTCACACACCCTAGATATGAGAAATCAAATGCACAATCAATAAAGTTTGATTAATAAACTCAAAAGAACAACACCAACAAAAATAGAGAAGCAAAATCAAAGAAATCAGTAAGTAGAAGACAAAATAGGCAAGCAAAAACCTAGCAATAGGTGGTTCCATTTCACGCAACCAGCTTCATCATCGCAAATAGTAGAGAGCATCATTGCTGAGAAGAAAAAAAGTCTTAGAGAAATGGAGTCGTCATCAATGAGCGTTGTCGTCTCTTTCTGGATTTCTCTAGCTTTTTCTAGTCTGAATGAAAAAAGCTAGAGAGGGTTTTATAACAGCCTTGCAATAGGTGGCTCCATCTTCATGCAACCATCTTCATCGTCGCTAAGAAGCAGAGAACGTCGTCGTTGAGAAGAAAAAAGTTTTAGAGAAAGGGCGTCATCATCACTAGAGTCATCGGCGTCTCTATGGACTTCTCTAGGTCTTTCTAATCTGAAGGGAAAAATGGGAGAGGGTTTTATTGTGCATTTAAAAGTTTCAGTGGCGCGGATAAAAATTTAAGTCTCGTTATTTTTTGGTTTCAACAGGGGCTATTTTATAGGATTCTTTTAAAACATTGTAGATTTACTTATTTCATAGGAAAAGGTTAAAACCTTATTCTTAAATCATGTCGAATCCATTAAATTGGTGGAATCTTTTGATATGAATGGTTCGGTTCGGTTCAGTTTTGACTAAAAAATTGACCAAACCGAACCATGAACACCCCTAAAAATTGTCTTCATAAGTGAAAGTTTAGCAAAACAACCAATTTACACCAAGATCTAGAAAATTAGTGGGTAAGAAAATCTTTCAATTATAAATACACTATTTGTGGATAAAACAGGAAAAAGTGCTAGACTAATTGATAAATTTAACATGCAATCACATTTCCTTCAAGAAAATAAGCTGTGACCAGTAATTGAACAAGACATGGTACAAAAGTGGAATGTACTTGCACCCTCATCACTATCTTCGAGATCTCCCAAGAGAAATATATCCAAGTCTTGATCAGCTGATGACAAGTTGGAAGTTGTACCTTTCAGGTTCTTTTCTTTCCCTTCCCGTTTATTAGTCCCTCCAACCACACCAGTTTTCTTCGCTTGGTTATCCTTTAATTGCTATTCAGCTTTTAGCTAAGCCTCCTCCATGTACTTCTCATATATGGTTTTATAATCAATGAAAAGAAGTACTATAAAATGAGTTTGACCAAGCAATATACAAGTCTCTTTTGATTTCACAATAGCCTAAAGACTCATTTAATAAACTGGGAATTGTGCTATCCAAAAATAATGAATGCTTTCTTCCATAATCTAGTTTATTAGAGATAGAACAGATTAAGAAAACACAAATCAGAAAAAAGAATGATGATAGAGTGATTTCCTTACATTTTATAATATTTAACTAAACAATTACATTAAGCCAAGACGTACATAATAAGCGCCAGACATATTAAATGTTCCGACTCGAGATATATCCAACCATCACAAGGTAGCAGCACAGAGTAGTCAAAATGAGGTTTAAAAAAAGTAAAATCACTTTGGAGGCTCATATGAGAAATGCTACTTACGGAGCCACGTGACTGGTAACAAAAGTAAAATATATCCTCCAAAATTTTCTTTCTTTTCTAATTCATGGGCATAGTTCATATTTAACCTTGAAATTTCCTGCAAAAGAAGAAATATTTACAACATGATTTATTTATGGTGAATCAAAATTAACAATACATTAGAGACTAAATGGTTTCAATTATATATCAGTTAACAACAAACATGAAATAACAATATGTGGTGTGAGGACAGAATCAGAGTAAAAGGGCATGCATATAAACATGGAAGAGAATGCACTAATTTGAGGTGAAAGGACCAATCAATCCAATGATTTCTTAGAGGCCTCTGCAGCAAGCTCCTTGGGTTTCTAGGCGCTCTCAGAGTAATTGATTTTTAACCCACGGTGGTGAAAGAAGCAAAGAAAATCAGAGAAGACAACGAGAGAGAGAGAGAAAGGATTTTGTTGCTCAGACCCAAAGAAAAAAGAACTTCATGTTTCAATCTTGTGGATAGAAAAAGAATTTTATGAGATGACGACAATTAGGCTTCCGTGAAGAAGGGATGTAGCCAGACGGGCGCGAAGATGAGATGTAGTGACGACGTTCTCTTCATCGATGAACATATGCTAGATGATAAAGCAACGATCAAAGCAATAAGAGGAAGGATCTCTGTGCTTTGTATTTTGGAGAAGAATCGAGAGAGGATCTCCGTTGCTTCTCTTTGAAAATCAAGAAGAAGATCGAGCTTCTAAAAGAGCTCGAGAAGGAACCGATTTGAGCTAGTGTAGAATAGTACCTCGTATCCAAGTTTTACTTTTAACAAGAAGAAGATCGTGCACATCCCGCTTTTTTTTTTTTTTTTTACTTTTAACAAGAATTGTTTTTATGTGATTCCTAAAAATTCTTGTTGTTTTGAGTTTTTTACAATAGTAGACTATAACTCTTGCATTTAAATCTTGTAAAATATCATATTTCTTGTAGTGAACCTCTTATCAATGGAACAATATAGGCAAGAGGAGTCGGTAGAATGGATATGTAACCTCATGAAAAGGATTGGCTCTGAGGGCTGGGCACATGGGTCTTAGTCTCGAACCCGTCGGTTGTAAGTGGACTGCTCGAGTTGCTCCTGCAGTGAGAGCTGGTCGTCACGTGCTGGCCAGTGGATGGACAGGGAACAATCTCGGGGGGCCTTTCATGGGCGTCAAATAGTCAACTCATAACGGGTACAAACAAGGAGAATCTAACTGCTTAATTAAAATAAAGCATTACGATGATCCCTACAGATGCTCGTTTAGCTAAAAATGAGATTTCCATATTACATCAAACAATTAGGTAGTTTTTGCTAAACTACACCACCTACAATAACCAAAATTCTAAATTACTCCCTTTGTTGGGAATTTCACATTTTCTATGCCCGGGCCAACTTCATACTTAAAACCCAACCCAAATTTACTTCTTTGCCCTACCCATATTGTGAAGAACGTATAGGAGATGAGGAGAGAAAAAAATCATTCTCTTCTGTCCTTTGATTCCATCGATGATTAAGATAAAACCTGCGGAGATTTTGGATTTGACTAATGATTATTAATCCCGATCTTTGTAGTGATGCAAATCCAATTACCGAATTCAAAGTTTAAATATTTACAATGCTCTTGATAAATACACTTCCCGTAAAGAAAGAGAAAATCTAAGTGTGTCATTTCATATCTGTGATTTGATATTTTGATATCAAAGAACAACAAAAAAGGGGAACAAAGGCCGGAAAAAAATAGGAAGGGGAGACCTATTCGCATGCCTCCTAAACTTCTTCGTCCTCATTTTTCTTCTAGGCATTCTGGGTTACCAGGTAAAATAATTTCCTAATTATTTCCCATTTACGCTCTATTTTGCTAATTCTTTATAACTCTCTCAGATTTCATAATCACATTATGATATGTTATCTCTTTTAATTGAAGGAAACTGATTTTTTTTTTTCAATTAATTTTATACATCTTGAATTGTCGACTATTGCAGCTAATGTGCTTAATGGACCTGGAGTTTGATTACATAAACCCTTATGATTCAACGTCTCGCATAAACAGAGTTGTTTTGCTTGAATTTATTGCTCAAGCCCTTTTCTGCTTCGTCCATCTTATTGCTAGACATTGGTTCATGTTTCTCATATCTCTTAAATATGTATGAATTGTGATAGTATAATATTGCATTTCAAAGTCTTCTACTTTCCTTTATAAAACCCTTTGTCTGAAAAAAAAAACAAGAAAACCCATAGAATAATATCTAGAATCTGAATACATGGTTATGGGAACTGTGTATTCATGGTGTTGTTGGATATCTAGCATATTTCTAAACCCATAAAAAAAAATTAATTCAAAAAATAATAATTTAATATAAAAATAATTGAATGAAATCTCATCTGTCAAAACTTTATTGAAGTGATAGATCTAGCTCAACTGTCCCATCTATCCTTTCTGAGTAATGGTAGAAAGTCATCATCCTTTTTTCTTAAAGAAACAAGTTATGGTACTAAAAGTAACATCTAATGTGGGGCATTCCTTGGATCTGGATTCTCTATTTTTAGAGAAAGAACGGACTAAATCTCTTAAAAAAATAAAAATAAAATTAATATTTTAATATAAAAAATAAAAACTGATTAAAATCTTTTCAGATTTAAATGAACTACGGACATTAGTTGCTTGGTGTAGCCGTCGGTTACAGTTTTTTATAAAGGCGAAATTGAGGTGGGCGTTGAAAGATGTGAGGCTCATGCCTGTGTTTTCATAGAGGCATACGCTTACGCCTCGATAGAAGTGTTTTTTTTTTGTTTTTTGTTTTTTGTTTTAATTAAACAACCATCCAACAAAAAATAATTGGTCTCCACCTTTGGGCAATAGTAGTTTTCTTTCTTGTATGCTACCGTGCATTTTTTTTCCTATCCTTGCACCTTACATCTTGTAAAATTAATGCTCAACATTTCCAATTTCCATCACTTATTTAATACTCTCTTTAACTGTTTTTTTAATGCTGTATTTTTACTTTCTGGAAAATGAAGCATAATGTATTTTTTTCCTTTTTAGGTTCTTATTCCACTTTAAGAAATAATTTATCTATTGATGACTAAAAATTCTTAGTATAATATTATTTAGTGAGATACTTGGGAGTTGGTTAGGGTCCAAAAGAGTCATATGGCGGCGAAAGTAGAGACAATCTGATGTTATAAAATTAATGATTTCATAGACACTCCTTTAACTTTAATAATTTTATAAAGAGATTCCTTCAACTTCAACCTCTTCCTTAGAGATCTTTCAACTTTTATTATTGAATAGACTTTCTCTGTTCGAAAATTCATCTTCTGCCTGTTAAATTGGTCATGAGCGAGGTACGTGACCAATGATTACTATCTTTTAGACAGTGTTGTCCTTCTCTTTTTGTTTTGAAGAGTAAAAAAGAAGAAAACTAAAAAATGGGATTGAGGTTATGAAAGAACCGAAATCAGGCAATCACAACCATACTGCAGAAATTAACCCGTGCTCAAACTCAGCTTGAAATCAGAAAACTTACGGTGAGGCAATTCACAACCAGATTATCGTCTGTGACAAGAACTCCATCGGTGATGAACCCAGGCGACAATGTCTTTTCCTTCCAAGAAACTCGAGCCCTATTTCTTCCCCTCTTACGCAAATCCCTAATTCAGGTTCTTTCATAACCTCAATCCTATTTTTCAGTTTTTTTTCCTTTTTACTCTTCAAAACAAAAAAAGGACAACACTCTCCAAATGACACTAATGATTAGTCTAATGTGGGAAAGAGATTAGCAGTCGCAATGAATCTTTCTCAATTTAAAGTGAAGTTTGGTTTAATGCAATTGAATGGAATGCAATTAATGCAACGAAATACTTGTTTGTTTTATTTAGTTACTAATTTTGTTACTTATAGATCATTTCCCCTCCCTCCTATACTTTATCTTTTCTTTTTTTCGTTAGCATTTCCATTACAATACACTACATTCCATTACATCGAACCAAATATTACTTAATTGTATCAACTGACATTGAAACCAACATGAATTGATGAGATTGAGACCATCTGTCTCATTTATTTATTTCCTTTAATGTCCCACCATATAGGCTTTTGACATATATATCATGTGAAAATTTGTTACAAGTAACATAATTATCTAACAATTGTGTTTAGGAGTGAAAAGAATACATACTTGTGGTAGAATTACATTAGTGAGAAATAATACAAGATAAGGAAGTGAGACAAAAGATCAAAATCCAAATAGATGATTGTTTTCTAATGCTTCAATTTTGTCACTACCAACTTAAGCACATTATATGTATGACTTGATTTGAGATATTGAGCCATTCTCAGGTACATTCGGCGCCAGCACCTTGTAGATGTCACCGAGATTTATAACCACCTGAAATGGGAGAAAAAGCAACGGATTGTGAAGATCTCCTATATCGCAATCCTGTTTGTCATTTCTTTATTCAGGTATCAAATGAGACTGCGCTCTTTTGACAAATGTTCGTTAAAAACGTAGAGCAATTTTAGTGAAGTTATGAATTCTTCTTCTTTTGAATGTGTTTTTAGGTCGATTTGGATCGTTGGAGATGCATATGGTTAGTAGAGATTCTAGGTAAGCTTTGCTTACTCATTGTAAGTTCATTATTTCGAGCTGCGTCCATGATTTGAAATTTAAGAAAACAATGAAAACAAAAGAATATGTTTAGTCTTTCAAAAAGTTTTAATATTAAAATATATCTTCGATGGTATTGATATGATGTTATTTTTAGTTTTAGTATTGTCAATTTAGTTGTTGTTTTCAGAAAATTGTTGGAAAGAAATTATGTATATGGTATAATTGTTTTTGAATCATTTTATAATTTATAAGCCTAAAATACGAATCCTATCACTGTACTTTTAGATTTTTTATGAGACAACCTTATACTTCTTAAACGGTCAATATATGGTACGTTTACTAAATTTTAGATTGAAGATTTAGAATGAAGATTTGGATTAAGGAATAAGATTTAAGAATTAGATTGAAGATTTAGATTTAAGATTTGTAATATTATTTTTAATATAAATTTGAATTCTTTTAGATTAGATGGTTTGGATTATATTAGATTAGTTAAGTTTACTACAATACCCTTCAATTAATAAATTATTGATTTGAGTAGTGACTTAGAAGGAGTATTTTTGACTTTACGCATTAAATCCAATAAATATTTGAATTCAGATTTGTAACCTCAGTGAGGAATGGACCAATTGGAGACATCATCAAATGTGTATGGATTATATTGGCCAGGAAGTACAAGGGCGTATTTTGGCAAAACTCAAAAGTACGTGGGTATGGTTTCCATTTTAGCCATTTTAAAATCAAGTTCACATTCTCACTTCCATCATCATCTATTATTATCCAGTCTTGACAGTTGTTTTTAAAGTTTTGGTAAAAACTTAATGGATTGGATTAGGACAACTCGTTTGCCTTTGAGTGCCTGCATTCATTTTCCTCTTTTATTCGTCAGATTCTCTCACTCCATGAAAGTCTCTTTTCCATAGGGACTGGAAACTTTTCGCTGTACGGGAAGAGGTAGGGGTCTGTACATCATTTGAGTCTTCGTCTTCTCAAGATGTAATGGATGTGAATTATTCTTAAAGAGGCAGTTAAGGGTAGAAGGTGCTGAAAAAATCAATGAACATAGTATTGTAATCTCAATAAAATATGAATAAGAATAACTTACAACAATACTTAGAACTTCAAATATCTGGAACGATAGAGACAAGGTTAGAGAGTTGGACTCTATCTCCTTAAGACAAATTGTGCCCTCACGGTGCTGTAGGTTTTGTAGCAGTTCTCTCCCAAGATATACTGACTATTCTCTTGAAATAGCAGCAACACTCAAACTACAATATAAGTGAACCAAAATATGCAATACTCTCTCTTTGAAATTGTGTGGTGAAGAAGAAGGCTTTTTGTGGTGTTCTAATTTTTAGAGAATGCAAAAGTTAAGAAGAAGGAAGTTTTCTCACTATTTATAAAAGGTTGGCAAAGTTCAAAGAACATGACTCTTCAAATTGCATTCTACTAATAGTCACTTCTTTTAATCATATCTCGTGGAGGTTTAATTCTAATTTAATAAATTAAATTTGTTCCAAAGTTAATTAAAGTTTCTCTAAACTTTATGGAACAAATACTCCAACAAACCCTAAGCCAATTTTCGCTCATGCTTCCTAACAATCTTCTACATGAATGGAAATTGATTGGTTGTAATATGCAATGCATGCAAAGAATTCAAAAAGAGATTGTTTTAAGAAAGTTATTGCATCGAGAAATGTAGTTGTTGACTTTGAACCTTTTGTAGTTTATAATTATCAGATTTATTAGTTAATCAGTGAACAAATGATGTTTTGAACTATTTAGCCGTTTATGTAAACTAAGACAATAGAGTTCACACAATAATTTCCTAAACATATTATTGTCCTCACAGTTGTATTCATTTTAGCCTTAAACAACTCCTAACATTCATGAGTGTTTTAGAAAATGCAGCCCTAAAACTCTCATAAAAGTGATCCACTTTTACACTAAAGTAGGTGATTTCCTACTAAGAGTATTCTGCCATACATCACTTAATTTTTCAAGATATTGTAGTCATTGCAAACATAGCTTATCATATTCAACGCTGCAGGCAACACTCCTTTAACATAAGAGTGGGTAGGAGTACAAACTCCTTAGTGTTCTTCTTGAGTCAAACGCAATTTGGTTCTCCCTTTGAACCTAGATCCCGGAATCTCCACTTAGCTAGATTGAATTTCCATTATGTCGATTCTTTGAATGTAGGCTTTAATCTCATTCCCCTCGATGACATATAAATTTTCTCTCTCACCAAGATATTGTAGTCATTGCAAGCATAGCTTATCCTATTCAACACTGCAGGCAACACTCCTTTAACATAAGAGTGGGTAGGAGTACAAACTCCTTAGTGTTCTTCTTGAGTCAAACGCAATTTGGTTCTCCCTTTGAACCTAGATCCCGAAATCTCCACTTAGCTAGATTGAATTTCCATTATGTCGATTCTTTGAATGTAGGCTTTAATCTCATTCCCCTCGATGACATATAAATTTACTCTCTCACCAGGCCTTTAGTAAGAGGATTTGCGAGATTATCCTTCAATATAACATAATCAATGGATATTATTCCCCTAGAGAGTAATTGTTTTACCTTATTATGTCAACGATGCATATTGTCATTATAAATATTACTATGTGCCCTTCTAATTATTCAACAACTATCACAATGTATACATATTGCTGGCACATATTTTGGTCAACATGGAATACTTCTTAGAAATCGCGAAGCCATTCAACCTCTTCTCCAACTTTACTTGAAGCTATAAATTTAGATTCCATCGTAGATCTGGCTGTACATGTTTGTTTGGAGGATTTTCATGATAAAACTGCACCTCCAATCCTGAAGACATCCATTTGTGGATTTTGAGTCTTTTGTATCGGATATCCAACCAGCATCATTATAGCCTTCAAGTAAGATAGATATCTTGAAAAGTGTAGTCCATAGTTTAAGGTGCATATTAAATATCTAACCACTCTTACTATAGTTTTCCAATGATCATTTCCTGGATTATTAATAATTCTCCTCAGTTTATTAATCGAGTACGATATGTCTAGTCGAGTGTAGTTCATAAGATACACTACTTCCAGTTAATGTGAACACTCTACTTGTGATATGCCTTGACCATTATATTTAGATAAATGATGATTTAGATCCACATGCGTTCTAGCTCGACTATCATCATACTTGTTATACAACAAGTATTTTCTCAATGTTGTACGATTGAGACAGTACCAATCCTTTTTGTAGCTCAAATCTTAATTCTCAATATAACATCTATAACTCTCAAATCTTTCATATCAAATTTATTGGCCAACATCCTTTTTGTAACTTTAATGATGTCACTATTGCTACCTAAAATTAGTGTATGAGAAATTTTGAATGTTCTTTGCATAAACTCATTTGTCAATAATTTATCTTGAAATCATTTGACATCATCACATTGTCAAATTTTATGCCATGGTTTATGTGCTTGTTTTAGTCCATACTAGAACTTAACAAGTCTACATACCTTCTTTTCTTGTCCTAGAATAATGAACTCTGAGGTTGTTCTATATATATATTTCTCACCCAAATCACCATTAAAGAAGGAAGTTTTAACATCTATTTGACGAATTTCTAAGTTGTTAAGTGGATGTGATCCTTGTAACTGATGAATAAGTATCAGAGTAGTCTAGACCTTCCTTTTGCTTATGACCTTTAGCAACAAGTCTAGATTTTTACTTATCAATTGATCCATCGGGCTTCATCTTCTTCTTGAAGATCCATTTACAACCTAAATACTTACTTTTTGTTGGAAGATCCACCAATTCTCATGTATGATTTGTGATGGATTCAATTTCACTATTAATAACCTCTTTTCAAAAAGGAGTTTCAGGAGAAGACATGGCTTCTTTAAAAGTTTGAGGTTCATTTTCTAACAAAAGAATTCAAAAATCGGATCCAAAATACTTTTTAGTCCTTGCCCTTTTATTTCGTCTGAGCTTTTCATTTTGTTCCATAGAATTTTGCATGATATATCCTTGAATATGAGTTAATTTTTCTTTTGTTAAAAGGTAAATATATTTTAACTAATAAAAATATAACTATACAAGGGGCGTACCCCAGGTATACACCAAAGAAAAGAAAATCGAAACTAAGCAAAGTCTAAAATTCACTCAAAGTTATATCAAGAAAACCCCAATTCACTTGTAGTGTCTATTATTTACATTTGATCTACCTATATTATTAAAATACCAATATTTCACCCTTACCATCCTTATAATCCAAGAGCAAATTGTATCTCTATCACATGAAGTATCTTCAAAATATATATTATTCCGTTCAATACAAAAGAAATAGACTAAAACATACAAAGTAAGTTTCAAAACAGTACATCTAAAACATTTCTTCTCCGAAACCACGTATAACCAATGTAACTTGCACTCCCAATCTGGATAAACAACGCAAATATCAAATAGTCGAATAATATTCTTACAAGAAAATATATCTTAGAAAAATATCAAATTAGGGATTCAATAATTGTATTATATGTATATCCAGAATGTCCGATTTAGGCACAAGAAACTGATATGCATTAGTGTTAGTATCATAACCAATAAAAATATTGTCAATGGTCTTAGATATTATTTTTACCCTTTTAGGAATAGGAACAACTACCTTAGTTGGACACCCCCATACTTTTAAGTACTTATAGTCGGGTCTTCACTCCTTCCATAATTCATAGGTGTTTTGTCTCTTTGCTTATAAGGTAATTTATTGAGAATGTGATTTGCAGAAAGCAACGCTTCTCCCAAAAATCCATGGTAAACAGAAACTTATCAACATTACATTCATCATTTCTTTCAATGTATGATTCTTACGTCAGGCAATACCATTTTATTAAGGTGAATAAGGAGCGGTGGTCTGGTATATAATACCATGTTCAGAACAAACCATTGAAAATGATATTCATATTCACTTCCTCCATCACTTCTCAAAATTTAAATCTTTTTGCTAAATTGTTTCCCAACCTTATTTTTGTAATGTTTGAATATTTCTAAGGCTTCGATCATCCTTGCTTCTTAGGAAGTACACAAAATAATATCTTGTGCAATTATCAATAAAAATAATAAAATAGTTTTTACCTCCTCAAATTTTCACAAATTTTAAATCACAGATATCACTGTGAATTAAGTCAAAAGGCTATGTACTCCTTTCTATGGAATGAAAAGGAGTTCTTGTTGATTTTGATTAAGCACAAATTTCACATTTCTGACTTGGATCAATATTCACTTTTGGAATTAATTATAATCTACATCAATATGTTAAAATTAACATGACCTAATTTACCATGCAAAACATTTTAAGACTAAAGTAAATAAGTAGAAGAACTTATTTTATTATTAATAGTTGTAGGTAGAATAGTCAATGCATATATTTTAAAATAAACTATCACTAAGATATTCTTTGCCAACATAAACTCGATCTTTAGAAAGTATGAACTTATAAGACTCAAACACCAATTTAAAACCAATTTTGCTTAACAATGATCCAGAATATAAGTTCTCTCTAATATCAAGAACAAAAAACACATTATTGAGAGTTAGCTCTTTGCATGAGGTCATCTTCAATATAACTTTGCCTTGACCTTCAACCTTTGACACTGCTGTGTTTCCCATAAAAACTGCTCTCCTTGGTTCACCCCACTTGATGTATTGAACATCCTTTTATTTGAGCAAATTTCAGGAGTATCTCCAGTGTCTACCACAACCCACAAGAATTTCTTACCAAGTTAACTTCGAAAACAACTTCTGAGAGATCAAGGCCAACCACTCTAGCAGATAACTTATCTTCCTCAATCATATGTACTCGTGTGATTTTCTTTTTGAAGTTCCCATTTCCTTTGTGGTAGCGACAATCCTTGGCTTGTTGATCAGGCGTGTTACACAAAAAGCAATTTCCTTTGAATTTCTTGAACTTCTTTTGATTTACATTTTGACCGTAGTGCTTTCGTTTTTTATTTGTTTTGTATTCACTCTCCACTACATTAGCTTTGGACTCAAAGGAATTACTCAATTTATTTTCAGACCTACGGTTGTCTTCATCAATTCTCAATCTTACAATCAAGTCATCAAGCCCATTTCTTTACGCTTATGCTTTAGATAATGTTTGAATTATTTCCAAGATAGAGGTAATTTTTCAATTACAGTAGCTACTTGGAAAGATTCACTAAGTATTATTTTTTTAGCATGAACTTGAGTTATTAAAGTCTTTGAATCTATCATTTTATACTCGAGGAACCTTCCAACAACAAATTTTTTGGTGCCAACATCCTCTGTTTTGTATTTCTCATCGAAAGACTCACATAACTCTGTTGCAGTCTTAATTAGACTATACACATTATACACAGTGTTGTCTAAATCATTGAGAATCTAATATTTCCATAAAAAATCAACATGTTTTCCTGCGTCCAAAGCAACCACAACCACACTTTGACTATTTGTCTCATTCTCTTGGAGCACATTGGCATCATCTCGTAGGAACTTTATAAGATTCGACTTGATTAAGTAGAACAATGTTTTTTTGTTGTCACCTTTTAAAATCAGTTTTATTAAACTTTTCTGATTTCTCACCATGACTGACATAACTTGAAGTTGGAGTAGTGATGACAATAGAATTATTAACCATTTATTGTCAACAGATTAAATTACACAAGAATGAGTAAATGTACTAAACGTATAAAAACAAAATCCAAATACATAAACCAATTATTGCGTGATTTACTTATATGTGTAGATGATCACAAAATGTTTTTTTAAAATAGAACAAGTGCACTGGTCGGATATAACAATTGAGATAGGTGCCGCTTAAATAGAACCCTTTCAAATATCATACAATAGCACACTACAAACTGAAGATGCTGTAAACGCACAATCCAACCCTCTCCCAAGAACACAGACCGAATGTATCAAACATTATACACACATACATACATACATATATATATATATATATATATATATATNATAAAATATACAAAATATAAAGGGCATACCCTAGATATTAACAAGGTAAAACTACTCATAACCCTAAAAAAAATAGTTAAAAATACTATCAGATTTAGACCAACTAGTGTGATCCTAATATTCACATCTGACTTTAATATTTTCTCAGTATACCAGCATTTTTCCTGAACTATTATAACTATAAGAAGAAAGATAATATTCATATCCTAATATTACCTTCAAAACTTCTAGCATTTTTTCCAACTAAACAATATACACATAAACATTAAATGCAAGTTTGAGAACAAAGACTCTAAAGCTAGTTCCTTTAATCTGAATGAAAAGCCAATGCAACCAATTCTCCTAATCCAAAGCAACACAACCCTCCAAACTATGAACACAAAAACAACAAGCATTTTCTGCTATTAAATTCTATTTTTCAATTCTATCTTTAGTAGCTAAGCGGTTCCAGCAAGCAAGCCAAAAATCAAACTACGTTCAGGGATACAACCATAGTACCAAATCAAATCCGTCCACCACATATTCGACAAAGGAGAACAATCGAATGCTTCATCTGCATTGGGCACCGATAAGCTCCCAGATTTGTCCTCACACCACACTTACACATCATCAGCCTGCATCCGAGGAATGGGCAGGTAATACTGCTGAAGCTCCCTTAAAATAAATGAATTATGACATGGCCAACACCAACCATAAACAAACAATATATTACAAACTTTTATATTCAATGTCCATCCTGTATGATGTACAATATACCTACCATATTTATGAATAAGAACACCGAATGATATCATGGATCTAAGATAATGAGTATACTCCCCATTCCCAATTCGGATAAAACAACTACCTGAAGACATAGAACCAAGTTGCACCAAAAAAATGGAATAATCCTTGAGAAGGTAGTACTTGCACCAAACACTCGAAAGTGCGTCTTTAGATTGCAAGGCTAAGAACCAAACATGCATAGGCACAATAGTCTCATTCCATACTCTTAACTTTTTAATACCCAAACCGCCACTATCTAACGGCTCACAAACATAATTCCAAGCAACCTTAGAATAGTGATGATTATCCATAGAGCCAGATCAAGGAAAGTTTCGAATAACATTCTCCACTTTCTTAGTTACTTCTTTAAGAAGAATAAAAATACTAGCCCAAAAGCTCTGAATAGAAATAACATCAGCTTTGATAAGCTGAAGTCTTCCTGTAAAAGATAAAAACCGATTCTCCCAGGACTTTACTCTACCAATAATCTCTCAATCACAGTTGTACAATCATTCCTTGACAGTTTGAAAGAAATTAGAGGAATACCCATATATCTGATAGGGAATTTACACAACTGAAACCCAGTAGCATTACTTAATAGCTCCTTCCTCCGCTCACACCTTAATCACACCACACACTAGTGTAACTACCAACTAATACTCTTTATATCCCTCATTCTCCATTTCTTTTGCACGGAGTCTTTCCCCAAGTAACTATTGCCCCTTTATCTCTCTGAAACAACAACAATTTCTCCCTCTCTCAAACGTTTTCCAGCAAGCTTTGTTTCTTCTTCTTGCTCTTCGTTGCCACTCCATAGTTGGTCTCTTTTCTTCTTTCCTCCTTCATTGTTTTTCTCTATTTCTCAATTCAGATTTTCTATTTCAATGTTATATATAATTATCCAAATCTGAATTTTTGCTCTCTAATTTCCAGCAGTTTACGTTCTTGTTCGTCTCTTCTTTGTTCAATTATTCTTGCATCGCGCAATCCATCGATTCCGGTAAAGAGGCATTTTATTATCTTCCTCTCGTTCTCGTCATTTCTCCTCTATTTCTCTCCGTTTATTTGCCCTCTCACTGAACTCATCCCTAATTTTTCCTTTGTTCATCTATTTTTTTCTTTTCACTTGGGCAGCCTTCAATAGTTATTTTTTCAGAGCGTTGCTTCATCGTCATCGCCGCTGCCTTCATCGTCATCGCCGCTGCCTTCATCGTCATCGCCGCTGCCTTCATCGTTGGTAAGCTTGATTTCCTTCCTTCTCTCTCTGTTTTTTTCAGAATGTAACTTGGTCTTTTGACCCAGTTGGCTTTTCACCCGACCCGAACCGGTTCAATCAGACTAAACAGAAGCGGTTCAGTTAGACCAGGCCAAATCGGTTCAACCTAACCAGACAAAACCGACCTAAACCAGCATAACCGAATTGGTTCAGACCACCCAAACCTAGTTGAACCAGTTTGAACCGCTTGATCAATACAAACACCCAGTTTACTTTTAACCTATTCCCAACCTCACTCGCCCTCTAGTTAATTAAATAATTATAAATATTATATGAATATGTTGGATCTGGGATCCTTGAATTTCAGGATATTAGTTGTTGAATTTAATTCGTAGCGAATCTATGTAAGTGGATTTACATAGTAGTTCGGTTCATATGTTATATATAATTGTTTTTATTATTTTTGAGTTATGCACATAATATATATCTTTATATTCATGGATAAGTTATATATTTACTCATGTATATGTGATAAAGTGACTTATGAATCTTAACTCAAGTAAAGTGAAAAATAAACAAGAGGTAGACTTAGTCATGTCCATTGGTTATCAAATAACCAGATTATTCACGTCGCGTTATCAAGATATACGGTTGGGTGTCATCATGTCAATGTTAGCGTCCTTAAAGTTCAGATAACTTTAAGTGACATCAAGTTTCAGAATACCCAATCTGTCATGTTCACGTACATGTTACAAGCCCTAAGTTCAAGTGTGAAACAATTTGGTGCGGACGGTGTAGTCGCACACACAGTCCATCTTCCGGAAGCCATAACTTTTTACTCAGGTTGACTCACAGGGCCTATAAGATATCAAATCAAAGATCATTCAAAGATCTACATGTGTAATATGGTTTCATTACTATGGCCCGATTTCAGGCCCAAAAAGGGTCGTTTTAAGCACTTTCAGAGGCCAGAAAAGCTGTTTTTTCAAGTTTTGGACATTTTTATAATTTTATATTTCTTTTATGTTTAGCGTTTTCTGAGACAGTTTAAATACATTTTGTTTAGTTTTTATGCGGCAACTGATGATATTTATTTTATATGTTTTCTCTCTATAATTCCAATTTTCAGTATTTTATGATTTATCGAAATTGATGCCTAAATCCTGATAATCTTAGAATATAACAGGTTTTAGAAGATTGAATTACTGGTAATCGTGCACGATTCAACAGTGTTTGATATTCTTAGGTTTTCTTCGAGGCTTCCGCTACATCAGTTGGTATCAGAGATAAAATCGATGTGTATCATTCATGGCACCATGATGAAACCAGTAGCAGCAATAACGAGTTGAGGAGGCTTATGAGCGCGATGATGGCCTCCAACTAGAACATCGAATCGGGTAGATTATGGACCAACATATGGAGTTAATGTGGAAACAGTTAACCAAACATATGGTTAATATGATGGAGAATCAGAATAAGAGGAATACGCCTGAATTGTGAAATCTAATCATTCCACAGTCCATCGTAGGCGGCAGAGAGTCCAAGTGGACGAGGATAATAAGCGGTGGGAGGTCGGTATGCAGACTAAAATATCAGAATTTCATGGCAGTCTTAAGGTTGAGGAGTTCCTTGACTGGTTGACGACTGTTGAGGAGATTTTAGAGTTCAAAGGAGTGCCAGAGAACAAACAAGCACCATGGTGGTGACTAGGTTACGCGGTAGGGCTACGGCTTGGTGGCAACAATTGAAGCTATCTTGTACCAGGTTGGGTGAGCAAAATTTTTTTTCTTGGGAAAAGATGAAGAAACATATGCGAGTTGTGTTTTTGCCTTATAGATATTAGCGGATTTTATATCAAAGGTTATAGAATCTGAAATAGGGTTTGAGGTCGGTGGATGATTATACTATGAAATTTTACAAGTTGATGGCCAGAAATGAGATCTAAGAAATGAAGGAATAGTTGATGGTGAGATACATTGGATGATTAAGGGTTTAGATTTAGGATACTTTAATATGTTCGATCTTGTGTCTATGTCAGAAGCCCATCAGGGAGCCTTGGTGGTGGAGAAATATTCACGTCGTGTTAGTGGTGGGAATGGATTGAGCAGAACTAATAACACTAATACATGAGGCATGTATGGCTAAGTGATGGGAAGTCAGTTTAAGAAAGGTACGAGCAGTAGTATACCATGAAGTGTTTTGCTTGTGGTGGACCAGGGCATAGACAGTCTGATTGTAAAAGGGCCGGTAATAGGGTGTTGTTTGCTGAAACTGATGAAGGTGGCGACGAGGACGTTGAACTTGCTGAACATCCAACTTTTGATGATGAGAAACAGGGTGATGAGGAGGAGGTTGTTACAAGAGATGTGGGGATTTCTTTGGTTGTCAAGAGATCATATTTGACGCCTAAAGTAGTAGCTAGGGATGATTGGCAGAGTAATAATATTTTCCAGTCCATTTGTACCATCCTAGGCAAGGTATGTTATTTCGTGATTGACCCTGACAGTTGTGAAAATAACGTTTCAGAAGAGGCAGTGCAGAAGCTGACTATTAAGATGGAGAAACAACCCAAACCTTACAAACTAGCCTAGCTTAAGAAATGTGGTGAGGTAATGGTTTCTAAACGTGCTTTTGTTACGTTTTTGGTTGGGACAAAGTATAAAGATGATGTTTGGTGCGATATGGTGGCCATGGATGCTTATCTTTGTTATTGGCTCGACCCTGGGAGTATGATCGCACGACGACCCATGACAGACGAGCTAACACTTACAGTTTTCTATTTTGTGGGACTATAATTGTGTTGGTGCCTAATAAACCAGTGGATAAAGACTCAGCCGGAGGGACTAATACTGATTTATTGTCTTTGGCTCAATTTGATGAGGAGTTACAGGATTCAGAGAGAGCATTCATTTTGATTGGGAAGGAGGCAGCGGAGACTGTAGCAGTTCCAGATGCGGTGGTTCCCTTATTAGTAAAATTTTCTAGTGTATTTCCAGATGAATTACCAGATGGACTGCCACCATTACGTGATATACAACACCATATAAATCTGGTCCAGGAGCAGTTTTATCGAACATACCTCATTACAGGATGAGTCCTAACGAGCATGAGGAACTGTGCAGACATGTCGATGAATTGTTGGCCAAGGGACATATCAGAGAGAGTATGAGTCTATGTGTTGTTCCAACCTTATTGACACCAAAGAAGGATGGTTCTTGATGAATATGTGTGGATAACAGGGCTATCAATAAAGTTACTGTCACGTATCAGCTTCCTATTCCCCTCTTAGATGATTTATTAGATGAGATTAGTGGAGATACTCTATTTACTAAGCTTTATTTAAAGAGTGACTACTACCAGATTTGGGTTAGGCCTGGGGATGAGTGGAAAACAACTTTTAAGACTCTTTAGGGGTTGTATGAGTGGTTTGTGATTCCATTCGGGTTTCTAACGCCCCTAGTACTTTGATGTGTGTGATGAATCAACTGTTGAGACCTTTTATTGGCAGATTTGTGGTTGTATATTTTGATGATATTCTGATTTATAGCACTAACTCAGAGGAACATCTGCAACATGTGAGAGAGATTTTAGTTACTCCACATGGAACAATTTTATGCAGCAAAGAAGTGCGTGTTTATGACCCCGAAGGTGCTGTTTTTGGGGTAGATGAGGCTAAATTTGGGGTAATGAGACAATGGACTAGACCAAAAATGATAACTGGGGTAAGGAGTTTTCATGGTCTTGCATCTTTTTACATGCGCTTTATCCCTCACTTTAGTAGTATTATGTCGTTGATTACTGATTGTATTAAAAGGGGTAAGTTTTCATGGACCGATGAAGCAGATTCAACGTTTCAATCAATTGAGGAACGCCTAACCACTACACCGATTTTAGTGTTATCAGATTTTCCATAGCCATTTGAGTTACACACCGACGCTTCTAAGGTTGGGATTGGGGCAGTTTTGAGTCAAAGTAGTAGACTAGTGGCCTATTACAGCGAGAAGTTGTCCGACGTGAAAATTAGATACAGTACTTATAATGTTGAGTTTTATACAATAGTATAGGCAGTGAAGCATTATCGTCATTACCTATTTCACAGGGAATTCATAAAGTATACTGATCATGACTCTTCGAGGCATTTGCACAGACAGGATAAAGTGTCTCCTAGACATGCGAGATGGGTTTCTTATCTTGAGAACTTCATTTTCGTGGTCAAACACAAGGCCATGATAACCAACTGAGTTACAGACGCATTGAATCGTAGGAGTAGTTTGCTAGTTGCTATGCGGGTTGAGTTACCTGGTTTTGTTGCTTTTTTCTAATTTGCTTGTTATTGATCCTTATTTCTCTGTGGTTCTCCAAGACATACTGACTGGAAAGAAAATAGATTTTTTGTAACATGATGGATTTATGTTTAAGGGGAATCAACTTTGTATCCCGGATTGTTGCCTGCGATTGCAGATTACCAGGGACCTTCATGGTGAGGGTCACGTTGGCAAAGATAGAACCTTACAACGGGTGCAATCATCGTATTTTTGGCCGAGTATGCACAATGGGGTAGAGAAATATGTGCAACGGTGCAGAATTTGCCAAGTATCTAAGGGTTCTGCCACTAATGCGAGATTATATATGCCCTTGCCAGTTCCTTCTCAGCCTTGGGTGGATATTAGTATGGAATTTGTGTTGGGGCTGCCTCGCACACAGAAATGTAATGATTCCATTTATGTTGTTGTGGATCATTTCTCTAAGATGATTCTTTTTCTCCCTTGCAAGAAAACTATTGATGTTGTTCATGTGGCACAGTTATTTTTTGTGAGATATATCGTCTACATGGGCTGCCTGCTTCTATTGTTTCTGATAGAGATACAAGATTTCTTAGTCATTTTTGGCGCAGCTTGAAGATGGTTAATACAGAACTCAATTTTATTAGTGTTTATCATCCTCAAATGGATGGACAGACTGAGGTGGTCAAGTCAAAGGTCTTTGGGCAATCTGTTGCTTTGTTTGGTTCACGAACATGTGAAGAGCTGGGACTAGAAACTGTCTCAAGCATAGTTTTCTCATAACCATAGAGTCAATCGCAGTACCAGTTTAAGTCCTTTTCAGGTGGTTTATTCGAACCAACCAAAAAGACCACTGGATTTGATGATTTTACCGAGTAAGTTGAAGGTCCACGGCAAGGCAGAAGAGTTTGTATCTAGTCTGTAGGATGTTCGTGTCGGTCGTCACGACGCATGAGTGGCGGAAGCGTGGAGGTGCGTGGCCTTCTGAAAAAATAAACTTTTAATAAAACAAAACTTGCATAACGCCACGGTAACCAAATAAATTTTTTTATTAAAAACTCTTTTTCAATCTGTCAGGATTCAGATATTTATAAGTTAAATCTACAACATACAAGATTAGGAATCATATATATCTTTTAGTCTATATCAAGTGTCCTTGCAAAAACTGATCGATCCTCCATTCCCACGATAATGGCGTATTAGATTTTTAGGGATAAACTGAAATAATATTTAAATATATTTGACACTACAGTGTTGCACACTCACACTGTAGTGCCACGTAGCACTGCATATGGTGTTGTAGGTTATGTGAGTTGGGATTGGATTCCAAACTCGAGTAAATAATCATTGAATTCTGAATCCAAGTATTCACCACCTCAATCAGATAGAAGGGTTTTTAATTATTTACCTAATTGCTTTTCAGCTTCAGCCTTGAAGTCTTTAAACTTTCTAAAAGTTTCAGACTTTCCATGCATTAGGTAACTATAACCATATCCTGAGTAGTCGTCAATGAAAGTGACAAAATATTCATACTCACATCTAGCTTGTACATTGATCGGTCCACATACATCACTATGTACTAGCTTAAGTGGTTTCTTGGCTCTTTGGCCATTTCCTGTGAAAATTCTCTTGGTCATTTTACCTTCTAGACATGATTCACAAACAGGAAAAGTTCTAACTTTTAGCTCTCTCAAAGAAGTATGTTTTGTTAACTTGTTTAACCTATCTAGATTAATATGTCTCAACCTAAGATTCCATAAATATGTGTTATTATCATGAGAAACTATTTGTCATTTGTTATTTTTAGGTTTTGCTACTTTATACAGTCCATTTCTAATTTTAGCATGACAGATATCGAATCCATTCTTAGAAATAATAAACTTTTTATTAATGAAAGAAATTTTGAATAACTGTTCTTGAAAAAATGAAAGAGAAATCAATTCCTAAACCAGGAATATAATAAACATCGTTCAAAATTAAGTAACTATATCCAAAAATTAAAAGGATTGTCCCTAATACTTTAGCTGACACGAGCGCACTATTGCCAACTTTCAAAATGACCTCGCCATCAGTCAGCTCTCTTGACGGATCAAGCATCTGCAAAGAAGAACATATATGATTAGTAGCTCCAGAATCAAGTATCCAGGATGACAAATCATATTCCACTAAAAAAGCTTCAAGTAAAAGTAAATCATATTTACCTTTCTATTCAGCTCAAATAGATACTTGTTACAGTTTCTCTTCCAATGACCTTCAACCCCACAGTGGAAACACTTTCCTTTGGGCTTGTTGTCTTTCTTGTTCTTCTTGACTTTCGGTGATGTTTTGGTTTTCTTTACTCTTTTGTTCTTACTCTTGTCCTTACCATTGTTCTTCTTCCTTTTCTAGTTCTTAACATTATTGGAAAAAATATTTTGCTCGACAACATTTGCCTCGCCCTCTTTGATCATTCTAAGTTTGAGTGACTCAAAAGTTTGTAGTTCATTCAACAATTAGGTCATATTAAATTATAACTTGTTCATAACATAGTTGGTCTTGGACGCAGAAAAATTTGGTTTGAGCGACTCTAGTATGATGCTAACTTGAGTCCGCTCATCAATGACCACCCTATGTATTTATGCCTCGTGCATTATGTTGATCATGTTTAAAGCATGTTCTCGAACAGAAGTACCCTTCCTCATCTTAGTTGTCATATAGCTCCTAGTGGTCTCATGCCGACTTTGATGGGACTGCTACCCAAACATTAGCTGTAAAGATTCTATAATCTCATAGGAAGTCTCCATGCTTTCATGCTTGGTTCTCAGAACATCATTCATGCTCATAAGCATGTAGCACTTCGCCTTGTTGTTTGATATGATCCAAGCATCATATTTTTCCTTAACATTCTTAGGGACATTAGCAGCAGGCTCCTCAGGACATTCCTCAGTAAGAACAAACTTATGGTTCTCACAAATCAACGTTAAGTTCATAATCGATTTCCAACGTACAAAATTATCACTATTCAATTTCTCAAAAGCGAGTAAAGTAGTAACAGGGTTGCCCATGGTAGGCATAATATTGATAACTGAAATTTCGAAACATACACGATAAATGTGATGCATGAATGCAATCGTAATAAACACATAAATTTAGCATTTATTAATCACGATAAAATAACTCAACGATTAATGTGTCGTCTTAGAGTCGATTAGATTAACCTCAGACTATCTATGTGACATTGTCATCCTTATTAATTAAAACTTAAAATATCTCATATTTTCTCTTTTAACAATAAGGTATCGCTTGTTTGGCCAAGGTACAACTATCCACATGAAAGCTTAATTGTGACTTTATGAGTGTAACTCATCATTTCAGATTTCATGACTTCATTCAGAATATGCCGTCTTAGGGTCGATCAAAACTAAACTACATCACTTCCTCCTATCTTCTTAAGAAGTTCAATCTTGGTGTTGGTACAGCTCGAAACCTTCCTTAGGGGATGAAAACAAAGTCATCTCGAGGCACTCACTGCACCTCACAGTGTTGTACTAAGATGGAGATCGTAGGTTACATTGACATGTCAACCTTCTTCACTCACTATTTTAGGATAATGTATTTCTATTAGACCAATTAGACCAATGAGATTGGATTAACTGATAATTCATAGGATTATTATTTTAACTAGTAATTAATTTGAAATTAAATTTCTGAAGCGCCTAAATCATAACTAGGTGAACTTAGATTAACTAATTAGTTATATTCATCAAACTTTAATAAAACTCTTTTACTAAAGTCGGTTAACCTAAGTGTTCCTATAGCCTTTAATGTGGTGTGATTACCAAGTTCTAACTAGTTAAAACCTAGCACTTTGCATGCAATTGATCTCATAAAGCAATACATACAAACATATTAGGACAATCCTAATAAATCATGTTTCAACAGATGAGATGCATGATTAAAAAAATTGTGTGGGATTTTCATGTATAACACGTGATCGACTAACGCATAAACATGTTATCAAACATAACAATTAAATAATTATTTATTAATTAAATAAAATAATAATGGACCGAGTGCCTATTGGCTATTTTTAAATTACAACCCTTGAAATAAAAAATAAAATTACAAAGCGAACTTCAAGAATACATATTTCTTAAATATTACATTCTACTCCTGATGTTCATATTCATAATCTTCAAGCTTTGAACAAACCTTTTTAATTTGAAAAACTATTTTTCTTAATTAAAATAATTTCTATAATTAATAAATACTTTATTTGATTTGATCAAACTTGGGTCAAACTCAATCAACCTATTAATTTTTAATTATTATAAAATAAAAAATTAATAATCAATTTTAAAATTACACTAATTTCAAAATTTAAATGCATAATTTAAAGAGTTTGAGTTTTAATGAAACACTTAGCTGATAGAGTTGGTTGCACGGTTTGTTGAAAACTTTCCTAAAACGTGACAGCAGTTGTCACCGGTAATAAGACTCTCTGATCGTCGTCCATCATCATCGCTGCGCGTCTCATCGCTGGAAGCCGCTTGCCACGCCCGACAGCCACTATTCACTGCTGGTACAGTACTACTGGCACTGTTCACCTCCGCCGAAACAGTAAATTCCTGATGCGAACAATGTTTTCACGGATGAACAGTGTTTTCGCGGATGAACAGGGTTTCCCGTGAACATTAAAATTATGCCGTTTATCTCATGCGTTCTTCGTCTTCTCGCGTTCAGAATAATTACAATAATATTCAAAATAAAATTATAATAATTCTTACACCTCAATTCGGCTTACACAATATCTAAGAAAAATTAAAACAAAATCCAACCCAATAATCACTATACAACTAATGATCCATTATATTCCACACATTCAAAAAACATAACCATCTATCATCATACATATTTAATATTATATGAATAATGCAAGAAAACTCACACAACATTTAACATATAAATATATAAAGACCACTTTGATACCACTTGCTGATCGTCGTAGTGAAAGTATGGGGGTGTGTGGCATTTTAAAAAAATTAAACTTTCAATAAAAATCAAATCTTTTAATTAAACAAAACTTTGCAATGCCACGATAATCAAATAAAAACTTTTATTGAAAACTCTCTTTCAATCACTGAGGATCCATTATATATTTATAAGTTAAATTACAACATACAATGTTGGGAATCATATACCTCTTGTAATCTATATCAAGTGTCCTTGCAAAAATCGATCGATCCTCTGTTCCCACAAAATCGTTCAAACGATCAGTAGACTCTGAGATCCACACCTAGATCTTCCAAGACAATCCTCAATGCACTTGGGCGTGTGTGGACATGTAGAATATTACAAGACACATTTTCTATTACTAGATGTTCTCAACACTTGAGATCTAGAGACTTACTAAAAAGAACTTTAGTGAGTTGATTCTCTAAAAGAACATGATGGTTATTCTTTTAGAGATTTTATTAACGTTTAATCACAGAACAAAATCTCTTTGACACCAATCGTGTTCTCAATTCAACTCTTGATTGACGAACTGATGATCTGATCAACTGATTATCTCCTCTTCTTTGAACATCTTAGGCCATTAGAATAATATCAGTATATATTCTAGAATTACAGTGGGACACAATAGTGGGACGCAATAGAATTACCAATTACAGTGGGACGCAATAGAATTGTGCATAACTGCAGTGTCACACGGCATTCAGTGTTGCACACTTACTACTGTAGTGCCACGTGACACCCCAGTAGTCCATGTCAATTTTTGATACCTTATCAATGAACTTGGCAATTACTGTGAAATAAATATTTATTTTAATCAGATAATTATCTAGATATCAATTAATTCAAAATTAACATATCTGATTATCCCTATCAACTAATTTATCTATTATTTCACAAATAACAAATTTAGTTGATTTAAATTATTATCTAATAATAATTTAATTATCTAATTTGATAAATTAAATATTCTATCTCACTTATCGATAATTAAAAAATTGATAATTATTTATATACATATAATTTCTAAAAGTTATATTTAAATATATAAATAATTCAATTAATTAATTTTTAATTAATTAATCACACATAATTATCTCATAATTATATATTCTCATGTCCTGAAATATTCACACCTTAGACAACGTAGTATAGAGGTGATTTGGAGATCATTGACCGGTAGAAAAAAGAACTTCTACCAAGTATTTTTTTGCCAAGCCAATCAAGTTTAAATCCCTCTCGCAAAAATGTGAATATTCTTCACCTGGATACATGAATAATTAGAGTAATGCATCGAGAAAGTGCTATATGAGCTGTAGAGGGAGCTAGCTCTTCTTCATCACGTGAATTCAACATTTGAAAAATTCTAGACATATTAAACTACTAAAGACAGAGTATTGTAGAAAATTGAAAGACCCTTTTGAATTGATTCAGTCATTCTTCATGCACTAATATTGTAACTTCAGTAAATATAGCTCTAAGTGAAAAATATTTAAAGGGAAGAAAAACCATGAGACTATTTATGATATTCTATTGTATTTTAGATTTTATATCGTTATACCGGTCTCAATTTTTCTTTATGTTGTCATATTACATGGACGTGAATGTAAATATGAGGATGAATACGAGATGTCTATCCTATTTTCTTGAGATTTCCTTCTTTAGGCACGGCATGGCATTTACATGCATATCCCATACTATTAAAATGATCAAGAAAAAAGGGTGTGCTACGAAAATAATCACATTAAATAAAATGAGACTGAAATCCCCATGTATCAAGGATGCAAAAAAGATGACAATATTTAAATGGAAAAAATCCAATACTTTTCACCATAAGCTAATAAAATATTTAACCAATTAAAAAAATAAACAACATATTTGGCTGAAAAAAGAATAAAAAATTAAAAACATATTTAGAAATAATAGTATTTCGAGATTATATGTTAAGAATCTAGCTTATCCTTAAAAATTTTATTTACTTGATATCATTGTCATTGAATGTATCTCACAAATTATCATCATTTCTTGATAGTGCGCATATTTCATATAATAGAAAAGAATAAAAGCAAATCTCAAATATTTTCACCTATTTTTCTTCACAAATAATCAATAGACCGTACCATATATATTCTCAAATTAAGAAAAAAACTTTAACCTTAAAATATATGAGAATATATTCCTAATTTGAGAATATATTCCTAATCTACACATGAGTCACTTTTTTTCATTTAAATCCCAATGTCCTTTCATAAGGGGAAGAACTCCAAATGTTTTAGGAGTCAACTTAATAATTTTTTTTATTTGACATTGGGAATTAAAGTCCGCAGTAAATATGGACGCTAGAGTTGTCAGCGCATCTGCGATTTGATTATTCTCTCTGGGTATATGGTCAAATGGAATCACTTCAAAAGTTCGACTTAACTTAGTGACATATTTTTTTTATAAGGTATTAGCTTAGAGTCTCTAGCTTCCCATTCTCCGTTTAGTTGTCGTATCACCAATAGCGAATCTCCGTACACTCGAAGCTTTTTTATCTTACACAAGCTGCTTGAATTCCCATGGAACATGCCTCATATTCTGCCACATTATTTGTACAGTCAAAGCATAGTTTTGCCGTGAATGAAAAAAATTTCCTTTAGGTGATATGAGGATTGCCCTAATTCCATGCCCTACATCATTAGATGCACCATCAAACATTGTCCACAATTCTGGGTCTGCAGATTCTTCTTCATTTTTGAATATGACTGAAACACTCTCATCAGGGAAATCAAACTTCATAGGCTCATAATCTTGCATTGGTTGATCTGCCAGATAATCAGCAAGTACGCTTCCTTTTATTGACTTCCTCGTGACATAGACAATATCATATTTTGTGAGTAACATTTGCCATTTAGCAATTCGTCCAGAAAGTGACGGCTTTTCAAAGATATACTTGATAGGGTCCATTTTTGAATTTAACCAAGTGATGTAGTATAACATGTATTGTCTAAGCCGATGAGCAACCCAGGCCAATGCACAACACGTTTTCTCCAACATCAAATAATTAGCCTCATAATTTGTGAACCTTTTGCTTAAATAGTATATTGCTTGTTCTTTCCTTCCAGAAGCGTCATGCTGACCAAGTACGCAACCCATGGATTTTTCTATTACTGTAAGATACAAAATAAGTGGACGCCCTGGAGTTGGAGGAACAAGTATATGCGGAATTTTCAAGTATTACTTGATCTTCTCAAAAGCAATTTGACAATCATCATTCCATCCTTCTGTATCACTTTTGCGGAGAAGTTTAAAGATAGGTTCACAAGTTGCAGTTAGTTGTGAGATGAAACAGGCTATGTAAGTTAATCTCTCCAAGAAACCTCTAACTTCCTTTTGAGTTTGAGGTGGCGGCACATCAATGATGGCTCGAACCTTATCAGGGTCAACTTTTATTCCTTCCTTGCTCACGATAAAACCAAGTAGTTTCTCTGAAGACGTTGTGAATGTACATTTTGTCGGGTTAAGCTTTAACTAGAACTTTCTCAACCGTTCAAATAGTTTTCGTAGAGTGACCGTATGATCTTCCCCTTGACGTGATTTGGCAATCATATCATCAATGTACACTTCGATTTCTTTATGCATCATATCATGAAACAATGTTACCATTGCCCGCTGGTAAGTCGCCCCTACATTCTTCAGACCAAATGGCATAACCTTATAACAAAATGTACCCCACAAAGTTATAAAAGTCATCTTTTCACGGTCTTCAGGAGCCATTTTGATTTGGTTATACCCCAAAAAACCATCCATGAAAGAGAAGGTTGAATTTCCTGCAATGTTATCTACTAAGACATCGATATGGGGCAATGAAAAATTATCCTTGGGGCTTGCCCGATTTAAATCTCTATAATCGACGCACACCCTTACTTTCTCAATTTTTTTCAGCACTGGGACTATGTTAGCAACTCATTCAGGATATTTTGCTACTTCTAGAAAACCCGCATCTACTTGCTTTTTACCTTCTTCTTTGATCTGTACCAGCATGTCTGGTTTCATTTTCCTTAACTTTTGTCGCATTGGTTTACTTTCGGACATAAATGACAAATGATGAACCACGATATCAGTGTCTAGACCTGGCATATCTTGGTAAGACCATGCAAAGGCGTCAATATACTCTTTGAGTAAGTCAATTAATTCTTGGCGGCCTTGGCTTGTCATAGAAGTGCCGATTTGGACTTCTTTCGTCTCTCCCTCCAATCCCAAATTTATCACCTCCTTTAACTCTTGATATGGTTAAGTTATTTTTTCATCTGACTCTACCATTTTTAACATTTCCGGAGAAGGTTCAAAATTATCCTCGTCACTTTCACCTGACTCTATGCTAAGAATGTGATTGTCAAAGTTGTTGCTTATGCTCTTGTTTTCAAAATCACCGTTCTCGAACCTGAATCGGATTATTGGATGAAAAGAAGGTTAAAGAAAAAAGAATAAAAATAAATAAACAATGCATGAGTATGAACAATATTTCAGAAATGGAAAAAGTAGACATAAAAGGAAGAATAAAAAGAACTGGAATTATATTTATCATCAGCAAAAGGAGACGAAACAAGTTTTTAGATTTTCATTCAAAGAGATGACATGAAATAGACGAGAACATAGGCCCATAACCATGAAATTCCTAAGGCATTGGGTAAAATAATTAGAATTTTGGCATGAACACATTACTCTTGAAAATTCTCGAGAAGCACTGGTAGCTCGGTGACGTCCCAATTGTTAAGTTCATGATCTGAATCATATCAAGAAACTGAGTCCTCTGTACTTCAACTTGATGATTTTCCCAGGAGTGCGGATATTGAAAGCTCGGCGATATCATCTTCAAGGTTGTACTGCTCTACTATAACCGGTTCTTCGAATGAAATTCCCCCACTTCTAAAGGATTTAGAAATATGGGGTATGATTGCCATTTCCACATCGAATTCCCTATTTTCAAGCCTAGCCATCTTCTTTTCTTTCTTTTGAGCTTCCACTCTCCCTCTATCAGCCTTGGTCGGTCTATATCCAAGTCCAAACCTTTGCTCATTCTTGTCCTAGTCAATTAATTTATTTATGCCTTGATGCTCACTCCCGAGTCCCTTACCTGGCTGGTATCCCCCTTTTATCATCAACTTTGCAACCATCTGAGATACTTTTGATAGGTTTGGCATTGGAGAGGGTTTCCCACTAGCAACAAACGTGGTGTCCACAATCTCAAATGATCGAAATGAGCACTCCAATGCTTCATCTGCCGCCTCGACATATGGCATGGTGGCTGACTTGGATACCAAAAAATCTTCTTCCTCATATATACAAATGAGTTTATGATCCATTATGAAATTCAGCTTCTGATGTAAGGAAGAAGGTACTGCCCCAACAGAGTGAATCCATGGTCGACCCAAAAGGAAACTGTACGCTGGATTTATGCCCATCACTTGGAAAACAATATTGAATATGCATGGTCTGATTCGAATAGGTATTTCTATGTCTCCGATTACTTCTCTTCGGGTACCGTCGAATGCTCTTACTATCATCATGCTCGGCCGCATATGTGTCACGTCCACTGGGAGCTTTGCTAGTGTGGATCTTGGCATTACATTTAGAGATGAGCCGTTATCAATCAATATTTTTACAACAATATAATCCCTACATTTTACGGATATATGTAAAGCTCTGGTGTGCCCAGTACCATCGGCCTGGATTTGAACATTTGTGAAAGTGATAAAATTCGGTGCGGTAATATTTCCCACAATTTCACCCAACTTCTCCACCGTAATGTCATGACAGACATATACTTTATTCAAAACCTTCAATAATTCTTGGCGATGTGGTTCAGAATTCAGAAAGAGTGACAGTAAAGATATGCGAGCAGGTAAGCGATTAAGTTGTTCAATCACCTTATACTCGCTTTGCTTGATGAGCTTTAAAAATTCACATACTTCTTCTTCAGACACTGCCCTTTCTTTCTCCATACCTCTTATTATATCTAGGTCTATCACTTGGCCGCCATGCATTTCTCCTTGGAATTCATGACCATTGTCGCCTTCTTTGGCCTTCCCTTTCCTTTGCCTTTCAAACGCATCTCTTTTATCCATTTTCAAAACTTCTGGCGTGTAGCATCTGCCACTCCTCGTCATCCCACATACTTCTGAAATATTAGTTATGGGGAGATCGAGGTCAGACGAATTTAGCTCTTGAGTTTTGTCGTTACCGCTTGTAATAACCTCATATCCATACGTCCATGGTATTGCTCTTGAATCTTTGTAAGGGAACGCACCCGGTATTTGAATGGTGATAGGCATCGGAGCATAAGACGTAGTGGTGTGAGTTGACTTTTTCTCGTAATGTATTATGAGAGGTTTTGGGATATAGGACGACAACATTAACTTCAGATGATTCTTTAGTTATCATGAGGACTAAAGAGTCATCTTCTTGGTATTCTCTTTCTCCTTTATGACTTATTGTAAGTATCTTTGCATCCAATAACTTTTGCACTTCCTTTTTAATGCCCTGTCACCTTCTTATGAAATAAACAATCAAAGTCATGCATAGGCTTCCCAGAAACGCACTCATCCTCTGAGCGTGTTGGGTAGGTGTACCCTACTCTAGAAAGAAGATGAAAAAGTGTTTCCATTGACGTGCTCACATCTTCCATGTCCCCCTTTCCATATGAAAAATATTCCTCAATTTCATTTACGGCAGGATTCCCATGATTTGGTAGAGGGTTGGAATTGATATCTGGATTCCCATTAGCCTTTTTGAAATTCAACCATCCAGCCTTGATCAGTACCTATACTCTACCTTTTAATGTCGTGCAATTCTCAGTCGAGTGTCCCACTGCCCCAGCATGATACTCACAGCGAGCAGTCGGATCATACCACCTTGGGTATGGTGGTTGTAGAGGTTCATAAGGAATTGGCACCAATTAATTATTCCGTATCAATTGAGGTAAGAGTTATGTATATGAAATGAGGATTGGATCATATTGGATAAAACGTTGATTATTTCTATTTCCCCTCAGAGGCTGATCAGCCTGACCAACATTGTGCTGGTGAGCCGGTGGTCTAAAATCGGGTCTTGGGTTATTTTGAAATGTTGATTGTTGAGAGTGATAATTTATGGAATTTACGAGGTATTAGCCACATATGATGTCATAGACTTGGGTCCTTCCCCATACTTTGAAAATCCTGATCCTGGGTTCACAGCTTGTGATGGGTACCCAGAATTGATCATCTGCACATCCCCTTCTTTTCGCTTCAATGGAGGCCCATTTTTTACTGACAATGTATCTGATATGATTTCCAAAATTCTTCCATTCTTTATCCCATACTCAATCCTTTCACCTATCACTATTATGTCAGAGAAGTTGTTTGAAGCGTTTTCAATCATCCTGTCATAGAATGGAGGTCTCAAGGTGTTAATAAACATTCAAGCTATCTCTTTGTCTGACAATGGGGGGTGTACCTGAGCAGCTAATTCTCTCCACCTTTGTGCATATTCTTTAAAGCCTTCTGTAGGCTTTTTCTCCATCCTTTGTAACTCCAAACGATCAGGGGATACATCTACGTTGTACTTATATTGTCTTAAAAAAGCATCTTCTAGATCTTTCCACCTCTGAATATGTTGGTTATCCAATTGGATATACCAATGAGATGCGGCCCCATCAGGCTATCTTGAAAGAAATGAATCAGCAGCTTATCATCATTTGCACAAGCAGCCATTTTTCTGCAGTACATAATAATGTGACTTCTGGGGCACGTACTACCATCATATTTTTCAAACTCAGGTAGTTTGAATTTATGTGGGATGTTCACATCAGGGACCAAACACAGTTGGGTGGCATCAATGGTATCGTATACATCAGATCCTTTAATAGCACGTAATCTCTCCTCCAGAAAGTCCAATTTATCTTTCAATCATGGGTCGTCACTTGGCTTGGTAATAGGCTTCTGCATCTTTGGGTCATCAACATCGGTTATGATGATTGGCTCACTAACAAGTTCACCTTATGGAGTGAAAGCTTGGTTGTGACCACATGCCATCGTGGATGGGTTGTACCCAGTTTTCCCTGCCTGCATTGTTTCCTAGACATTTGGAAATGGATGATGCTGGATATTTATTGGTTGGTGAAGCATGCTGAAACTGGTCAACCTGATGACGTTGATAGGTTGGAGTGAACCCAAGAGGGTAAAGTGGAGTATCGTTTGTGGGTTGAGCCCCTTGCGGATTTTCAAAACAGACTTTTCCCTTACTTGCGGCGAGGAGCTCGAGGACTTTAGCCATTTGCTCTTTTAGCTCCCTAATCTCTTCCTTCATTTCCTCTCGTGATTGATCTCTTTCTTGCTCGTGCATGACCCTAACTTGAGCTCGAGTTCGATAGGGATGTCAAAGTTGTCGGGCTATCTTTAGAAAATTTCTTAAAAATAAATAAAAATAAAGCAATGAGATGTAGATTTTTAATAAAAAGAAGAAATAATGAGAGTAAATTTATGCATGGAAAATGATATTGCGCAAAGTGAAAGTTCTAAAGTAATCAATTTCATTCAATTAGTAGAGTCATCCACTACATTTGAGTATGTAGGAGTCAATTACAAAACTTCAAAATATGAGTTCATACAAGGCGACCAAAATGACCCAAGTCCCGGTTGACTTCTTCCAAAAACTTAGACAAGGTCTCCCCATTAAGATGGATGGGCAAGACATTTCCCCTAAAAAATGAAGCTTGTTCTGCCAAATTGCCCGCTCTCACAGCCATGCCTTTAAGCCATTCCACAGCCTGCCTAGATCATTGTCGAATCGAGTTGTACACTTGTTGTAGCAACTGATAATCATATCTAAGTATATCAACATTAGTGTCATTGTTTCTTGCCAACTTCTCTGCCACATTCTGATAAGCTCTAACTTGGTGCTCAAGGCTTACGATGACTTTCAATAATTCTTCAGATCATTTGTTGACTCAGTCTTTTTAACTTTCTGATTCTCTAAATCAACTTGCAAATTATCAACGATTCGTCGTGAGGCGTCATATTGCTCTTCTAACTCGACGATGTACGCATTTTTCTTATCAACAATTCCCTTCACCTCTTCTAAAATTTCTCGTACCAGTTTATTTTCCCTCTCTAACTTCACGATTTGATCATCTTGTTCGTAGATTACCCATCGCAAGTTCTCATTGTCTTCCGCCATCTTTCTAATTTTGTTGCCCAATTGGCGAGTGTCAGTTCCAACTCTGAGTTTTTCCGCTTTAGATACGCCTGATCCTCAACCTTATTTCTTAACTCTTTGAGTCGTTCTTCAACTTCGATTATGTGTTTCTCAGACAAATTCGCCTCGACTGCTAGTCGTCTGTTTTCTTCCAAATGGGCTAGAACTTTTTGACGGTCCTCATATAACTCATCTAGCTCCTCTTTTTTAGCAATCTTTTGATGAACTTCTAGTGATTTGGTTGATGATCATCCTCAATTGGTAAGGCAATAATTATTTTGTTTCTACTCTCAAGCCATGCTTCATACTCCTTTGTACAGTTTATGCGATTCTTCTCATTTCACATCCTTCTTGTTATTTTCCAAGCTCCAATCAGCTGCTGTAGTTTTTGTTCAATTTCTTGAGAATCGTAACTAACCTCAATATCCTTCAATGCATGCGTGGTGGGGACAAACTGTCTCATGTATAATTGACGGAGTGCCATTAGTGGACCATAACTAATACAACCCCATGGTCCCGAGAGCGGAACCCATTGAAAATCACCACATCTGTAGATCATTGGTGTTAACGGCATCCAATGGGCTTTCTAAATAACATCCTCATCTTTCAACTTGGATAGGTATGAGAGCCAAGCCCCTTTTTTTGGAAACTGCGGATTCCATTTGGCCATTCCAAATTCTGCAATAGGGATCCTCGTCTTTATCCATGAACTTGAGAACTTAACTTGAGAACACTTAAAATCTAGTGGACATCTTAGATGGTTAAGAATCCAAATACACAAAAGAGTTGAGGAGCCGATAAACTTTCCTTTTCCAGACACTCGGATGTGATTCAAAGAACGGATAGTCTCAACGAGAATTGAGATAACAGGGTTAACACCATGTTCGACTTGAAGGAACATTTTTGTCACTTTATCATCCATATAACCTTGGATCTTTGGAAATAACACGGTGCCATAAATACACAGAGCATAAAGAGTCATGCCCTTATCCTCCTTCAAGAAATTCTGGGTGAGATCTAGGAGGTAATTTAATGGCACACACTCATTTCCTCCTTTAATTTTCAACTTTTTCTCAATCTCAGACGCATGGACAGTACCCAAGAGCTTAGACAAAGCTCTCTTCAACGTGAGCTTTTTGTCATAGTTATAAACTTTGTTGGCATTTTACAACGGGACATTCAGTAGTGCTTGATATTCTTCAATTGTGGGAGTAAGATCAATTATTCTGAAGGTGAAACATCTATAATGAAGGTCCCAGAAATGCATTAAAGCTTCAAGGACGGGAACGTTGACTACAATATACAATAGATAAGCTATGTGACCATATTTTCCGACAAACAAACTTTTTTGCTCTGATGAAAAATCCTCCCATATCTTCTTCAACCTCTCCAAGTCAATGTGTGAGAACTTTATCTTAGTGATTGATGGTAGAAGAACAACGTCTTCCTTTTTCAGACAATCTCCTTTATGTTTCTGCGATTCCTCTCACCATTGGGCTACCGTAACTTAATCTTCTATCACACTCGAAGTGGGAGTCATGGTCTCTAAAATATGAATGAATTGAATACTTCTTTACAATCCCATTACGCAGCATGATGCATGTATGCAAAACATAAAGATGAAGTTAGAAGCGAAACAATGAAGAAAAGACATGTTTACGTGACACAAGACATATACATGCACAAAATTAATCATGATTTCAACAGAAATCTAACGTTGGTCATGATGTGGGCTCTAAAAACATAATACATGTGTGGTTGAACTCTAAAAATCTCTTAATAGGCTCTCATATTGTCCACACTGTTATCTGAATAGAGTAACAGGGCCCCCCAAACGGTATCCCGAAAGGGTCGACCTGAGTGAGAACTTTCATGAGCTTACACGGGAACCTCAATTCCACGAAGGCATTCCACTACTCATTCTCGCTAATCCTAAAAGGAAAGCCCAGGTATGGGGCTAGAATATGTGTGAATATTAGGAATTATGCAAACAAACATACATCTAAAAACAAACTTTGTACAACTATAAGCATGAAAAAGAAAAACAATGAACCAAATAAACAAACAAAGAGCCATACTTTTAAGTAATTTTTTAGTGCTAAATTCTATAAATAATGTTAAGCATCCATTTTCTTTGGTTCAACACGTGATGTACAACACCGCTTTGAGTTTTTCACGCGTATCATAATATAATACAAACTAAATCAATCCATCTTTACTAAAAACTCACGAAAAGGAGAAAAAACATGAATTTATGGAAGCGGGGTTAGATGATTACCAAGAGAAACCTTTGACAGCAGCTAAACTTGTATCAATCCTCAACAATGCCAACCTTAACTAGGGTTCACTATCAATGATTAATTTTGAGAAAACCAACTATTATTGAATCTCCATTGTCGCAACGTGCGTGCGACGCGGAGCGGTGATTAAAAAATTTATTTTTTGAAGGAAAAGAGAAATTTGGAGTCGCCACCAATCATTTTAGGGTGTGATTGGTCACCAAATTTTAATATGAAAATTTTGGTCTACGAAAACGCAAAGTTGGTTCGGGAGTCGTTTGTGTGTGGGAAATGTATTAGCACCCCACAACACCCATTATAAAATGCTTACCAAATTTTATCAAATGCTATTCGATTTTTTTATTTTAAGGCAAAGTTTAAAGAGATTCATTTTTGAATGTCCCATTTGATGCATTTTGTATCATAGAAATGAACAAAATAAATTACTTTTAATGGGTGGTTCAAAGATCATTGAAAAATTATTTTTTTTGTATTCTTATATCTTTTTAAATCAAAACATTATTAGAGTTATTCTCGGTATCCCAAGAATAACTCCTCACCTCAGTAGTTCGAGAAGTTTGGTATCCCGAAAATCTCAAAGTCCATCGTCGGCTTTGTTTAGTGAAAATTAAATAATGGAAGTAACAAAATCTAAATCTAATTGTTAAAATTATAATCCACACATACATGAACATTAATTATAATAATAAGGGAATAATGCAAGAATCGCATTATAAACATGACAATGCAAGAATGCTAAATAAATAAACATGTAAAGGAAATAAATGTTAATAATTACAACAAAAGAGAAATAAAAGAATAGAGATAAGTTATAGAATATCAAATTATAGAAAGCATAAAATGTTGAGATTATATAAAACATGCATAAAAAAGCAATAATGCAAGCATAAAGTAAAAATAATATTATGTAATAAATGAAAGAAAAAACTTTCCTCTGGTTGCAACAGAGGAAAGTTTCATTTGTTGGACAACAGAGGAGCAACAGAGGAAAAGCTTCCTCTGTTGCTTTTTTATATATAATATAATATAATATTAATAATAATAATATTAAGTAAATAAATTGAAAGAAAAATGATGAAAAACCAACAATAGATTTTTTTAACATAAATATGTCCATTTTTTTTATTTTTGACTACTTAGTCTACTAATTATCATTTTTCTTTCATTCCCTTATTAGTCATTGCTAATCAAATAGCAAAGGGGATGATCATAGATGATAATTAGTTCAAACAAATGTCACAAAATGATGAACATAATATTTTAAAAAGAAAAGACTTGTAGGAAAATTAAAAATTTCACAACTTAGATATTTGCATAATCTTGTATAGAGGTTTTACTCTCTATTTTATGCATTGTTATGTGTGAGAAATTATCCTAGGGGATCTTTGCATCAAATGTACACTTTCAACCCATTAAAGGGTTGATTCACATTGGATTAATTTTTTCACCCCTCAAAAGTTTTATCATCATCCTCATTAATTGAGTTGATGACAAAGACATCTCAATATCCAACTTGTAAAGAAATCATCAAAGCATGAAATTAAAAGGTTAAGATTTAAAGGATGAGAAATGATAAAGAATGAACAATCCACTTATGTATGAAAAAAATACAAAAGATATCAAATACATGAATATGAAGAAGAGAGATGAACAAAATATATTATGAGCAAATGTACCAAACATTTAAGCTACTTTGAGAAAAAGAATGGAAGAAGATGAAGATAATAGAAGTGTAGAACATCTTCCTCTCCCTAAAATCACCTCTCTTTCTCATTCCAACCCCTATCTTTCTCACTCTAAAAAAATTGGCTTCCCTTTTTTTACTCCAAAGAGACCGACCTCATCCTTATTTTTGGAAAAATTAGGGTTTGCCTTTTTTACTTTTAGTCTTTTTTTCAATTTTTATTTTTGAGTCCTTTTTTTCAATTTTTAATTTTTAGTCATTGGACCATTTTTCTTATTTTAGTATTGGATTAGTTTTCAAATTATACATATAATCTTGGATTATTATATGAGTCAAAATACAAAGTATGTATATTTCATGTATTAGACCAAATAAAATACGGTATTTACATCCATCTACATCTACTTAAATTTTACCGAATTTTTAGTATATTCTTATGATGTCCAAAATTAACTTTTTCTATTTTATTTTTACTTATTATTCCTTACTTTTTTAGACTAATTAATGAGAATGAATTGACTGATTGATAGAATCTCATAAATGTTATCCAAATTCTTAATGAAATATTATGTGGATGTGAATTTCGTACACGGACATGCCAATATGAACACATACAAACACAAGATAAGTAGCGAATCCGAATACAGTCATATATTTATTTTGTTTCGAATGTTTCCTTTCTTTTTTCTTAGATTTATTTCCAAAGTTAGTAGGGGAGCAAAAATATCTTCTTTTTTCATATCAATATTGCATGAAACCCTGTCCAAAAATAGTGCATGCGATCTTATTATTATGAGAACACATTTTCTAAAAGGAAAGAAAATTTTAGCCTAACGTAGTGACTTAAGGTTTGAGATAATGGTAATCGGATGATTTTCTGTATATTGATTCTATCTTTTGCAGGGAAGAATTTCAATTTAAATACCAAAGGAAGGAATGAGAGAAAGCTAAGTTGGTTACATAAAATGACAAAAAATAAAGAAAGAATATTTTTCTGTTGTAGACGCTTCCATGCAGAATGAGAGAGAGCTTCACGTGATGCTGACGAAGGCAATCCAATGCCTCTCTGTGATTGGTGTGGAGAGATCCAATGAGCTCGTGCTTCCTGGAGAGTTAGTTAGCCTGGTAAGATTCTCTTTAGCCACTGATTTCTGGCCATGTGGATAGTGATTTAGTTTGTTTTACACAGCCTTTAATTTACAATTTATCCTTCGTGGCTTCTTTTGATTGAGCCAATTGTACAGTGAGTTTAACAGCCCCCTCAAGCGAGAAGGTGGTGGGACAACTTTGAGCTTCGAATTGAGAGATCGGAACGTACTTGGTATTAGAGCTTTGGTGAGCATGTCAGCTATTTGTGAGGCAGAAGGGACATAACGTACTTCTAGAGCGTTGGACATGATTTTTTTCCCGAATGAAATGAACATCAAGTTCCATATGTTTTGTTCGAGAATGAAAAACAGGGTTGTTTGCCAGTGACAAGGTACTCTGGTTGTCACACCATATGATTGGTGTTGTAGTTGGCTTGATATGTAGTTCGCCAAGAAGTAAGGTAAGCCATAAAATGTAACTACAGGTGTGAGCAAGGGCATGATATTCAGCTTCTGCACTAGACCGTGCAACCACAGGTTGTTTTCGCAAGCTCCAGTTAATGAGATTACCCCCTAAGTAGACACACAATCCACTGGTGAATCGTCTGTCATCCAAGAAAAAGGCCCAGTCTGCATCTGCATAAGCTTCTAAGGTGAGGTTTGTTGCAGGTGTGAAGATGAGTCCATGGCTGGGGCTGCCCTTAAGGTATCGCATCATTCTTTTACACACTTTCCAGTGTTCAGAGGTAGGAGCAGACAAGTATTGATAGAGTTTATTTATTGTGAAGGCTATATCTGGCCTTGTCATTGTGAGGTACTGTAGTGAGCTGAGAAGACTTACGTAAAAAGTTGGATATGGATATGGGGTACCTGAAGTATTGAGCTTGTGGGACTGGCACATTGGAGTTGGACTACTTTTAGCTTCATCCATGTGAGCTTTGTGAAGGATATCATTGAGGTATTTAGTTTGAGTGAGGTATAATCCTGAGCTATCCTTGTAAGCTTTAAAACCCAAGAAATAGGACAGTGATTTAAGAGCTTTCAAGGCAAATTGACTTGCAAGGTTTAAAAGAAGCTGTTGAATTTGAGGTTTGTTGCTCCCTGTGATGAGAATGTCATCAATATATATGATAACTAGAGTGATTTCTCCTGCATAGAACCTGATAAATAGAGAAGTGTCTCACAAGTATGGTTCAAACCCCCACTTGGTTAAGGCTCCTTTGAGCTTATCATACGATGCCTTGGGGGCTTGTTGTAACCCATATGATGCCTTAATTTACTTGTAAACATGATGGGGTTTGGAGGGATTGATGAAGCCTTGAGGTTGTTCCATGTAAACTGTCTTTTTAAGGTCACCATGCAAGAATGCATTATTGATGTCAAGCTGTTGGATATCCCACCCTTTGCAAACTGCCAAAGTGAGCATAACACGATGTGTGCATGGTTTTAGAACAGGGATGAATGTTTTAAAGCAATTAATCTCAAGTTGTTGTTAAGACCCTTTTGCCATAAGCCTTACCTTGTACTTGTTGACACTGCCATCTGAGTTGTGTTTCACTCTAAAGACCCATTTATTTTTCACCACAGCTTGATTTGGAGAAGGAGGGACCATAGTCCAAGTGTGGTTGGCGATAAGATCTTGATATTCAGACTGCATAGCAGCTAACCAGTGTGGTATGGAGAGAGCTTCCTGCACAGTATTAGGTTCTATTTGTTCCAAGGGGATAGAAGTGAAAACTCTTGGTTTCAGAGAACCATTCTTGGACCTTGTAAGCATTGTGTGCACAGAATTCACATTGGTAAGCTTGGGAGGTAATGGTGGTGGAGGTGGGGGTGGAATTTGTGAAATTGAGCGTGAGTCATAAAGGGAATAGTGTTAATGGGAAAGCTATTGGGGATATGGAACTTGAATGAGTAAGGGAAGGTGAGACATTACCTGTTGGTTGAGCTTGAGTAGATGATGTTGATGAGGAGGAAGTTTCAAGAAAAGGTGATGTTGCAAGGTGTTGAGTGTGAGTAGTTTGAGTAGTTGCACCATTACTTGAGACCTTAAAATTGTCAGATTGAAAAGAAGGGAGGAGAAGTAAATGTTGAGAGGTAGACTAGTGCAGTGACAGTTTTAGTTAATTCTACCTAGGGGAAATCATTTTCATTGAAAGTAACGCTTTTAGATATATAAACTCTATTTGAATATGGTTCTAAGCGTAGATATCCTTTGTGTGATGGATTGTACCCTAGGAAGACACTTTTTGGTGTGAAAATGAAGTTTGATACTGCTGTAGAATCTGAGAAAAGGAAAACATCAGCATCCAAACACCCTTAGATGATCATACTTAGGTTTTTGGCCAAATAATTTTTCATATGGACTTATGTTTGACAAAGTGGGTGTAGCCAATATATTAATTAGATATATGGCAATAGAGAATGCTTCCCACCAGAATTTCATTAGGATTTTGAATTGAGCTAGTAGAGTAAGTTCCTTTTTCTGTGATATCCTTATGCTTCCTTTCAATCTTGCCGTTTTGTGCATGTGTATGTGGGCAAGGATGTCTGAGATGGATTGTAAAGGTCTAAACTGCCCCCTTCCCCCAGTCACTTTGGACACATTTTAACTTTGTGTTAAACTGTCTTCAACATATGCATGAAACTGAATAATGTTGTTTTCACTTCTGCTTTAAGTTTTAAGGGAAAAATCCATGTGAACCTTGTATGATCATCAAGTATGCTTAGATAGTACCTAAAACCAGAATTAGATAAAGTGGGAGCTGGTCTCCAAACATCAGTACGCACCAAACATGCAAGCATCACTGAATGATAACGCACTAGGACTTACATCTGACACTCTAAAGGACTTGAAAATTTGACTCAAAACAGGAATAGACAGGTGACCTAATCTTTGATGCCAAAGATTTGTCTTATTTAAAGGAATAGAAGCTAGAAAACTAAATAGCTTGGTGACAGAAGTATGGTCTTGAGTTGTATTGCTTGGATTGAGTGAAAAATGGTAGAGTCCCTCATGTAGAACACACTGCAGAAGCACCCTCTTCAAAATTTTCTCCTTCACAAGACAACAAATGTGTGAGACATGTTTGAGTTGGTTTGGTTAGTCTCAGTTGGTTGGAAGTTTTGATCAAACCTGCTATAGCAGGTGGATGCATAATGGCCAGGCCTTCTGCATATTTGGCACATTGCCCATTGCCTCCTCTTCCTGTCCCTCGACCTTTTCCTCTAGTATTAGTACTATTGTTCCTTTATCCAGATTGACTCGCATAGGGTGAGTATGGTGGTCCTCGTTACTGAAAATTAGCCAGGTGAGCTGCTGGGTTAGGAGTTTCAGTAAAGTTGGTGTTGAGTAATTGCTCTATTCTTATTTCATAGATTTTGAACATGAATTGGGCTTCTTGTAAGGAGATAAAATCACCCTGAGAGGTGAGGTTGACAACAACTGGATCATACTAGGACCCTAAGCCTCCCAAAATATAGAGAAGTGCATCAATGATAAGTTGACATGTGTTGGATAAACTATCTGTTATTGACCTCATTTTGAGAACATAGTCATTGATGGAAATGGCTCCCTTTTTTCCACATTTCACTTGAGCTTGTGCAGTTCACAACACTACAACAAAAAGGGCTACGATAGTGGCCAAAAAATGTTATCATAGGGTTTTGATAGCGTTTTCAAAAACGCTTTGTATACCGACGTTATTAAAAGTCTGCTACCTATGATAGAGTTTTTTAAACGCTATATAAAAGCCTATGATAGCTTTTTTAAAAGCTATCAAAAGTTTTTTAGAGCAATTTTTCAACGCTATCAAAAACTTTTAATAGCGTTTAAAAACACTAAAAAGACTTTCATAGCATTTAAAAAATGTTATAAAAAGCCTTTTTTTATAAATGTTGTAATAGGTCTTTTATAGTGTTTTATAAATATTGTCGTAGGTCTTTCATAACGTTTTATAAATGCTATCGTAGATCTTTCATAGCACTTTTCATTACTTATTGTTTCGTTAATGTTATTAAATACTTTTTTATAATTTTTTATTACTTATACTACAAACATAAAAACTAAATAACTTTTAAGAAAATATCACGAAATAACAAAATCACATATCATTTTATTTAATTAGTCAAAATTGTTGTATAATAATTGTCAACTAGAAATCACTTTTTAAAATGATAATTACATAGTGATATTAATTTTTACATAGAGCAAGCAAAAATAATTTATCTAAAATAAAACTAAAATGTAGTATAAATTCGTTGCTGAAAGAACTTGATGATAAGTAATAGACTGGAAACTGAAGTAGAGGAGGGCTTTTAATTCTATAAATAAGGTCTTTGTTTTATATTTGCGTTTGGTTTCATGTATTCACTATCAATTAGAGATGAAGTGCATATAATTAATTAACATAAATAAATTTGTAATGTTTGTTCCCATAAAATCCATATATTTTTATTACGTCATAGTCATTTTGTTTTCAAATTAAAAAACTACTCACAATTAAGTTTATCAAACGCTAAATCAAATCTTAACCGATTTTGAATTTTTTTCAAAATAATTTTTAGAAAAAATTATTTAAACACTTTTTAAATACTACTATTAAATACACTTTTAGTTATTACACATTAAAAAACAAAGTTATTTTCTCACTTCAGTCTAGAAACTCATTTCGAAATCACCAATAAGAAAAAGGAACTTCTACCAAGTATTTTTTTTTTTTTGCCAAGCCAACCAAGTTTAAATCCCTCTCGCAAAAATGTGAATATTCTTCACCTGGATACATGAATAATTAGAGTAATGCATTGAGAAAGTGCAATATGAGCTGTAGAGGGAGCTAGCTCTTCTTCTTCACGTGAATTCAGCATTTGAAAAATTCTAGGCGTATTAAACTACTAAAGACAGAGTATTATAGAAAATTGGAAGACCCTTTTGAGTTGATTCAATCGTTCTTCAAGCACTAATATTGTAACTGCAGTAACTATAGCTCTAAGGTCGCATTAATTAATACACTTACACTTTCGTATTGTAAAGGATTTTTTCGTATGAAAACTGCTCTACAAATGAATAATAAAGACTATTATTTAGAGTGGGAGTGGAAGCGTAAATACACAATATTTTAAGTGAAAAGCACTCAAAGGGAAGAAAAACCACGAGAAGAATTATGATAATTTATTGTATTTTAGATTTTATATCGTTGTATCGGTCTCAGCTTTTCTTTATGTTGTTACATATGCCTTTATTTATAGACTTTTTACAGAATCTGATAATATATCTTTTAAAAATAAGATTATTACTAAATATGTGGAGAATATCCCCGTATTTGGGGAGATACATCTTCATTCCTAGGATAACCGAATATCTCCTAAAATCATGTATTTTAGCTTGAATTATCAGATTAAATCTGTCTGCTTGATCGAATCTACGGTCTTGATTAACTTCTCTTTAGATTATCACGATGGCAAGCCATATACTTTCGCTGATTGGTCTCATCTTTATAAACACCTAATTGATCATACACTTCTCGTTCTATCTTCTCTTCGATGAAATCTTTGGTCTAAATCTTACCACGTGTCATGTGAGATTTTGACTGTTCACTAATATTTTATGAATAATATATTGATCGATCGACTCATCTCATTCAACATATAAAAGTGAGTCATACGTATGCATATGCAGTGCCTTTGAACTAACTTAAATGCAAGACCCCGTAACTCACATTCATCGAATTGGTTAATACAAGACCCAATATACTTTGTTCAAAGGGCTAACAAGATGTTTGCAAGAGTTCAACTATGATCATACTTCTCGAATCATCTATTCATTGTTATTTGAGCTAATTAGTTTTTTTTGTCATAAGTAAGATATTATAAGGACTAAGAATTAAAATGGATTGAACTCATATTACATGGACGTGACTATAAATATGAGGATGAATACGAGATGTCTATCCTATTATCTTGAGATTCCCTTCTTTAGGCACGCATGGCATTTACATGCACATCCCATACTATTAAAATTATCAAGAAAGAAGAAGAAAAAAAGGGTGTGCTACGAAAATAATCACATTAAATAAAATGAGGCTTAAATCCCCACGCATCAAGGAAGCAAAAAAGATGACAATATTTAAATGGAAAAAATCCAATACTTTTCACTATAAGGTAATAAAATATTTAACCAATTAAAAAAACTAACAAAATTTTTGACTGAAAAAAGAAAAAAAAATTAAAAACATATTTGGAATAATAATATTTCGAGATTATGTGTTAAGAATCTAGCTTATCCTTAAAAAATTTATTTACTTTATATCATTGTCATTGAATGTATCTCACAAATTATCATCATTTCTTCATATTTCGTATAATAGAAAAGAATAAAAGCAAATCACAAATGTTTTCACCTATTTTTCTTCAAAATAATTAATAGACCATACCATATATATTCTCAAATTAAATAAACGTTAACCTTAAAAGATATGAGAATATATTCCTAATTTGAGAATATATTCCTAATCTACTCATGATTCACTTTTTTTCATTTAAGTACCAATGTCCTTTTATAAGGAGAAAAACTCCAAATGCTTTAGGAGTCAACTTAATAATTTTTTTTATTTGACATAAAACACAAAAAGGTCAACAAATTTTGTGGACTTAGTTAAAATAATAATTTCTTTTTCATGAATAAAAATAATTAATCTCCAATTAATTTTTTACCTAATAAAATCATAGTTATATCTTTATTTTATATGTTAATATTTTGATTTTTCAAAATAATGTTGCTCCCCTTTTTTAAAGAATTTTTCGATGATAATAACATTTTGATATTTGATATAAAAATAACATTTTGATAATACAAATTTGTTTAGTCAAACGAAATTAACGGTACTAAAAAAAATAAGAGAATGATTTAAAAACAGAGAATAAGAAAAATGTAATTGGTACGTACTTAATTGGTGGATAGGATGAAAAGTTATTTATCATTATTTAATTGGTTGTAGATAAGGAATTAATTCAACATGTTTTTTTGGAATTCTTAAAACTAATTAGGTTAAACTGTAAAATATACTCATCCAATTTATTAAAAATATAAACTATACCCTTATATATATTTTTTATGTTTTTATACTATTTTAATTTGAGAAACTTTATAAATACACCTTATAACTTCAATTCTTGACACTTTGCTTAAGCAATAAAGTTTTCAAGAGTTTAAAAGAACATGCAGTTCTCAGAGAGAATTGCTTCAAAGAATCTCACGGTAAGTCCAAAACCATTTGTCAAATTTCATTACAATTTGTTTTAGTTTACAGCGTGTATAAACTTTCATTGCATGTCCGGTCATTGCATGTCCGGTCATTGCATGTCCGGTCATTGCATGTCCGGTCATTGCATGTACGGCAATTTAATATCAACAGATTCTTATTTAAGTTAGTTAAGCTGCTTTTGAGTGCTAAATTCTATAAATAATGTTAAGTATCCATTTTCTTTGGTTCAACACGCGATGTACAACACCACTTTGAGTTTTTTCACGCGTATGATAATACTATACAAACTAAATCAATCCATATTTACTAAAAACTCACAAAAAGGAGAAAAATCATGAATTTTGTATTATTCATTTAATTATAACTTATTAATTTCATACTTATGCTTTATTTTATTACGTTCATGTGGATTAAAACAGCATTGGGGGAATTATTTTTGAAGGTAGCAAGAAGAGAAAGAGGATGGTGAAGAAAGAAGGATTGACAAAACTAAGAGCACTTGTTGTAGATGATGACAGAATCAATCAAACTATTCATCACAAACTATTGATCAAGTGGTAGCCAATGGCAAACAAGCCCTTGACATCCATCTCTTAGGAAATCATTTTGATCTTATTCTCTTGGATTTGGATATGCCTATTATGAATGGTATTGAGGTAATTTTCAGACATTTTTGTTTGTACGTTCTCTGCAAAACAGTATTGACATTGGGTATTTGCAGTACAATCGTGGGTGACGAGAAAACTTACAGGTGACGAGAAAACTTACAGGTGACGAGAAAACTTCGAGAAATGGGTATTTGCAGTACAATCGTGGGTGTATCGACAAGGTCGGTGGAAGAAAAGGAAAATGAATTTATGGTAGCAGGGTTAGATTATTACCAAGAGAAACCTTTGACAGCAGCTAAACTTGTATCAATCCTCAACACTGCCAACCTTAGCTAGGGTTTATTTTCAATGATTAATTTAGAGAAAATAAACTATTATTGAATCTCCATCTCCATCTACTTAAATTTTACCGTATTTTCATTATATTCTTATGATGTCCAAAATTAACTTTTTCTATTTTATTTTTACTTATTATTCCTTACTTTTTTAGACTAATTAATGAGAATGAATTGACTGATTGATAGAATCTCATAAATGTTATCCAAATTCTTAATGAAATATTATGTGAATGTGAATTTCATAGACGGACATGCCAATATGAACATATACAAACACAAGATAAGTAGTGACTCCGAACACAATTATATATTTATTTTGTTTTCAATGTTTCCTTTCTTTTTTCTTAGACTTGTTTCCAAAGTTTGTAGGGGAGTAAAAATATCTTTTTTTCTGATCAACATTGCATGAAATCCTGCACAAAGAAACAGTGCATGAGATCTTATAATTTTGAGTAAACATTTGCCCGAGCTCGGCCCGGGTGGTTTACGGGCCGATCCCATGCGTTTTCAATTGGTTCACGGGTCGGTTTCGAGCTGAGTCGTTGAAATTTTAGGACAATCCGAAATGAACCGTTGAACAGGTTCGTGGGGCCTCTGACGGTCCAAGTCAGGTTGGTCCCAAATAAATAATCGGACTGGCCCGTTTTCCCTCCCTTTAAGTGGGAGGCCCGGAACAAACCGTTGAACTGGCTAGTGTATTCACAGGTTGGACCTCTAACGGTCAAGGCCGGGCTGGTCCTGATTAAATAACTAGACCGACTTTTTTCTCTCAATTTAATGTGATTTAATTCTAAATAATGTAGATGGGAAGAGTTGAACATTGGTGGAGAATAGATGAATTATAAGGATTACCACTAAGTTATATGGAAGTGATGTTACTTTCTTATAATTGTTTTATTTTATTACTTTAAATTTTCAATAATAGAACATGTAATAATACGTAGAATAATTATTTTATTTACTAAATTCATAAACTAGTGATATTTATATTCACGTAAAATCTAAAAATATAATAAATAATTAATAACTAATTTATAGTTCATGTTCATTGACACAACAAAAAATATCAGGAATAATAAACCAATATTTTTTAAAGTTTTCATCAATCTTATTTTTCGTTCAATAAAATATTCATTTAAATAAACAATATTATTTTTTATTTAATTAAATACATTTATCTCAAAAGTATACATATGAAGTTTCGATAAAATGTGTTAAAAATAATAAGAATATATTTAATAAAATGTTGTCTTGGTCTATTGGTAAAGAGTGTGATTTATAAGGAAGATGTCAAGAGTTCAAACTTCAAAAGAGTGTATTCATGGGTCGGACCGGTCGGGCCTCACGAGCCAGTCCAGGCCCGCCGGCCTCACGAGTTGGTCCAGGCCAGGCTATTGACCTTGAAGACAAGGCCCATGATGTCCCGGCCCTGGCCCGCAGGCCTTAACCGGCTTGGTACTGTTCAATACCGGGTCAGGTCGACCTCAGATTATAACATGCCGGTTCAGCCGGTTTCACGGGCCAAACCGGCCCACTTGCCACCTCTACGTATCTTTAAAGATTTTAGAATCTAAAAAATAGAACACAATTCGTTCTAATTTAAAAAGATCAGATCGAGCAAACTACCATTAATAATTAATACAATTCTTTTTTGTGATATGAGTTGGAAATTAAAAGTTTATAAAAAATAAAAGGTCAAAATTTGAAAAATCTTCATGTTCTCTGGCTGTTCCATATAAACAGAAAATATTGGCAAAATTGTAATTAGTTTTTGTTAAATTAGAGATCGAGAATTTAAACTTCGAGTAAATGTGTGAAATTTTCCATCAAGAGGAGTCAATTTAAGCTAACTTGAAAGTATTGTAACAAAAAAATAATTACAATATAAGGAGTGTAACTGGTGCACATTCGTGAAGAGAATTAGAGTTGGAGATGGGAATTCGCTCACCAATTTGCGAGTATAAAAACTCAAACTTATAAAAATAATGCACTTTTATATAATCTATCTGTGTAATTATTGAGCACCCGAATTTTAGATCAAACGATGTTCAACTATTTATTGATTGATGTTATCTCTCATTAAAATGTTGACTAGGAGAAATAAGATGTTAGAAGCATGATTATAAATTAAAGAACTATGTGATCTAGCATTGTTTAATCCTCATTGTAAAATAACTGGTGACTATCATACCAGACTCTTGGAGCGTGTTTAAGCCCATAGAGTACTTTCTTCAGGTTGCACAAATGAAAAGGCCTGGACTGGTCTTCAAACCTCTCTAGTTAAGCCATAAAGATTGTTTCGTTGATTATGCCATTGAGAAATGCATTGTTTACATCTAATTGCCTAACTTTCCTTCCAAAGCTTATAGCTAAATGGAGCACTGTTCTGACTATAGTTGGCTTGATAACTAGTCTAAAAGTCTCAGAAAAGTCTACCCCAGTAGTTTGATGGAAGAGTTTGGCTGCCAACCTAGTCTTACGCCTCCGAATGCTTCCATCTAAATTCAACTTGAGCTTAAAAATCCATTTATTTCCTAGAACAGACATACCGGGATTATAAGCAACAAATTCCCCGATCTGATTCTTTATTAATGTAGTGAACTCCTCTAGCATTGCTCTCTTCCAATTTGGAGCAGAGAGAACGTTATGACAAGGTTGTCTACAATAGAGGGGAATTCAGGTCTGGAACTAACAAAAGGAGCAATATCAGAACATTGATTTTCAATATGAACTTGAGGAGAAGAAGTAGTACTTACAGTGGGATTGTATGGAGAAGGAAGGTGCTTGTTCAGACCCTGAGATTGAACTTCAGATTGAGTATTGACAATGGAGAAAGAAAATATAATAGGTGACGATGCTGTGTGAGATTTAAGGCTTTACTGAGAGACCAAAAAATTGTTTGTATGGAAAGTGATGCTCATTAAAAACAACATTTTGAGATATGTATAATGTTCCTGATCTATGCAAGCATTTATAACTTTTTTGCTCAGTTGAATAGCCTAGGAATACACACCCATCTGTATGAAATTCTAGCTTATCCATATTATAAGGCCTCGACTGGGGATAACATGTTGAATCAAATTAACTAAGATGTGAGTAATTAGGCTTATAACAGAACAGTTTTTCAAAAGGTGACAAAAAATTCAAAGTGGGAGTACGGAGTCTATTTATTAAGTACATTGAGGTCTGAAATGCTTCATACCAGAAAGAAAGAGGTAAGGAAGCTTGAGGCAAGAGAGTGAGTCTCATTTCTACTATATGTCTGGGTTTCCTCTCTATTTTTTCATTATGCTGATGGGTATGAGGACAAGGATGCTTGAATCTAATTCCTTGACTTTGTAGAAACTTAGCAAATGTCTGAATTCCTCTCTCCAATCTGATTGGATCATTTTGATTGTTTTTTGTAATAGGGTTTCAATAAGTCGTTTGTAAACTACAAATACTTCTAGTGCTTTAAAGGATAGAGCCAGCATACTTAGAAAAATCATCAAGAAAACATATGTAATATCTAAAACCCTCTTTGGATTGATAGGGAGAATATCCCAAAAGGTCAATATGAATCAAATCTAAAGGACTTTGAGAAATATTAGTTGAATCTGAAAATGGTAGAACATGGTTTTTACCTTTGATAGGCTTCACAAAAAAAAGGTGTCGAACCAGTAATTTTAGTATTTGAGCAAGGGTTGCTTTTTAGAATATGATGAAAAAAATTTGGAAGAGGGATGGCCAAGTCTTTGTTGGGACATTTCAAAATCAGGTTTTGTAGAATTCATGCTAAAACTAGACTTCGAAACAGATGATGTGTTATTCTTAGTTGCACAAAGCACATTATAATTGTTGCATTGATGATCTATACTAGGTAACATATTTAGAGAGTAAGAAGGAGAAATAATGCTCTTACTACAAAATAAAGATTCAGTTTTATTCAGATCAGAAATTGACAGATTATAAGAAGTATTTTGCAGAATTACAACAGACAGAAGTAGGTAACTCACAGGAACTTTTTACATGACTCATTTTTTACTTAGGTTCTAAGAACCTTCTAGAGGAAAGAAGACTATTTTGAATGATGCAACTCAATGCTGAAGGTTCTCTGATTTTAAGATAGGTGAGCAGGTACAACTCTTCTTCAAGTACCCCCTGCAACAGAATTGCTCATGTTGTATTGTGCTTCACCAAACAAGAATCATAATGAAATTCAACATATACTTCATTGTCATGTGTTAATTTAGAGACTGAAATTAGATTTATTTTTATTCTAGGTACTCTAACTATGGTTTCAAGTTTTAGGCATGTGTTTTTATGAGGTAAAGAAAAAACATATGAACCAAAGTGTGAAATGAAGAGTTGTTTACCATTTCCACAACCAACTTCTCATTACCTGTATATTCATGAGATAGACTGAGATTTCCTAGATCTTCTATGACATGGTTGGTTGCTGCACTGTCAGCATACTAGGCCATGTCATTCATAATTTCTGGTATGGCTATACAGGCTGTAGGAGACACCATGTATGCCGAAGGAGTCGTGTTTAGAAAAATATTTTAAGGAGAAAAGGTTTTCTGAGAGGGAGTTGAATATCCATTCCGTGACTATGTATTGCCTTGTCCATGTAGAAGCTTTTTTATACCTGAAATAGTAGACTGAGGCAGTGTGACCAGGTTTGGCATAAACCTGGCAAATGACTCTATTGTTGCCTCTACCAAAGCCTATGCCACCTCTTCTTCCATTGAAGTTGCCTCTACGAGACTTAAATTGGCCTCTATTAAATCCTTTGCCTGAATTCTGATTCTGACCATTTTAAAACTCGTGAAATTTGTATTTGTGGCAATTTTAGCACTCATTTTCATATTAGTCATCATTTCTTGACTTTGTTTTTCGAGCCTACTCTCATGCGCAATCAAAAGTGATTGCACTTCTTCAAGAGTCAAATATCCTTCTCTTGCAATAATATTGACAACCACTAGATCGAACTCTGATCCAAGACCATTTAGCACATAAGTAGTCAAATCTTGATCACTAATGTTTTGCCATGCTGCAATTAATCCATCTGATGTTCTTCTCATCCTGTCACAGTATTCAACTATAGAGAATTACCTTTCTTGTCTGTTTGTAGAGAAGTTTCGAGTTGCATCAACGTAGCTTGAAAGATTCACAAAATTACTTTCCAATGATCTCCAAACTTCTTGTGAATTGTTATATTGTGTAACAATTCTAAGAACCCCTTCACTCATTGAGGCTCTCAAACATCCAAGCAAGATCTGATCCTTTCTCAACCATGAGACATATTCAGGGTTCATTTACCCATTAGCCTACTTTTTCTGAGGTTTTTCATCTAGTCTAAAAATAATTTCATCAAATCCATGACTAATCAGAACAAGTACGATCTGAGACTTCCAAAGTATGTAGCTACTTCTCTCGATTTTTACTGCTACTGAGCTATTGAAAGTATTGGGAAACATTGTGTTCATACTTATTGTGTCGCTCGTGTTCTGTGATGTATTTGAAGACGTTGAATTTTCTTCCATAGACGTTTGTCCTTGAAAGATCTGATACCATGAAAGACTTTACACTTTACTAAAAAGAAAGAGAAAGACAAGAAGCAAGGAGATACTACCAATGAAACAGTTTCTCACTCACTGTGAGAATTTGAACAACTTTGTATTTACACTCAATAATTGTTCATAAGAAGAGATGATACAACAATAACTAAGATCAAGAAAAGGCTTTACTTGAAAGCTTCGAGCAGTTGGTTAAACAAGCTAGAGAACTAACTGTTATCAACTGATATAGTTGGTTGTTATTGTCTAACTTAGATCAGTTGATAGCAATTGACAGATACAAACAACTTCGATGAAGGGGAGAAGAATGCACACTAGCCACTGTCTTTAAGCTCTTTAGACTTCTGACTAACACTATGGGAATTTTTCAAAGAACTCTAATTCATGAAACCATCACCACCAATCTGATCAATCTTCAATTTGAAAGCAACTTAATCTTTCAAAAATCAAACAACAAATCAAGCATTCAGATTAGAGAGATTGAAATTCTTTTAATTAGCACGACAATCATAGACTTCGCTTCCTCCTTATTTCCAATAGAACATGCATCATAACCACAAATTGCACTCACAAACTTAAAAATATCGACTGCTTCACTTCAACAGTTGTTTGAACAATGCAAATTATTTTGAACAATTTAGGATCTAACCATCAACTTTGATACCACTTGTTGTAACGAAAGCGTCAATAAAATGATATTTTTAACTTCATTCAACTAATTTGCCTACCTCCGCGGTTATCTTATTATCATTATCACATTACATACTCAACTTTAATTCAATCACCTAACTCAAATCTCATTATACTCAAATCTAGACTGAACACATAAAAAATGTAAACTATACCTAGTTGACGTAGAATTCCATGCATGGTCAATGACATCATGAACCTTTGGCAACGATAACTAACTTATATAAAAGTCACCACTGCTCGATCGGATTAAAACCAACCCATTAGCTTGGAAACCATCTTTAGCACGGGTAAAATGTTCTGACTAAGCCTCTCCATAATCATGGGGTATCATCTCCTCCTAGGATAAAACTCTCTTCTCTTATCTCAAGGGCAAAGTCTCATCATCATGGGATACTCCTTTAAGGATAGAGCCAACTACCACTCTCTATCAAATGAGAGTCTTTGAACCTTAAATTAGAAATTCTTATTCATAGACGCTCCAAAATCCTAACCTTCCTATTTAAAATAAGAACATCATTGAAAAGCAAATAATCACTATAATCTTTTGGTCATTTGATAATATATATCCACAAAAAAATTATAAATGAGTGCAATCTGAAATTTTAAAATAGGTAAAATTAGTGCGTCATAATTAAACACCATCAATTTATCTATTGCCGTTAATTACGCCCTCCTTCTTCATTCTTTGACAAATCTTTCTTTTACTTCCAACAAAAAGAAAAATCAAATGCATTTTTAGTTACTATAATATCTCTGGATATTTTGGATCAAATCCACTATTACTGCTTAGTGTTAGGCTTATCTTGACTATCGAGATCTAGATGAAATTTTTTCAATCACTCTAATTTGATTTTCTTCAATTTTCATAATAAAATTGTTTCCTTCATTTAGATTTATAGTGATTTTTTCCTCCATCCAGATCAAGATCTATGATAGTTTATCATCTGCCTAGATCTAGATCTATGGTGGTGTTTCTTCCATCCAGATCAAGATCTACGGTGATTTTTCTTACACCTAGATCTAGATCTAGATCTAGATTTATGGTGTCTTTCTTCGGTAGCGTTCGTCTTATGATTGTATACGATAGATCTAGCCCAGATCCACAAGTTGTGGTTGTTGATTGTACCAGATTCTTTATTATATCATTTGACAGAACGTATTCAACTAATTTCAGTCAGACAAGCATTTTTGAGTAGCGGAGTTACTTAAAACGAACCAAGATGAAACTCTAAATTATCCTCTCTGACCGTTCAGTAGTTTTCTTATTGTTGTGGCTGATTTATGTATTTTGGTTATAAAGTTCTTTATTGATTTTTTGAGATTTAATTTATATTTATTGATAGATCTGTATTTTTTTTATTATTATCTTTATTTAGATCTATACTCTTTTTTAAGACAAATGAAATCTTTGTAAAAAAAAGTCCCAAAGAGACTTGATTCATATTTCTCTAATCACTAACTACAATTTTCCATGCCCATGTCCAGATTTTTGCCTGAATTATTTTCCAGAATAAGCTAAACTCTTTATTTCAGTATAGACTAGTCAGATCACAAAGAACTCCCAGATGTGGGTATGACCCAATGGTCCAATTATCTCCTTACATTATGTATTCACTACTATTAAAAAACTCCTTTCATGACGGTTAATACACGTCGTCTATTACGATAGATGATTTTTTACATTACACGACAATAGGAAAAAAAACGTCGTAAAACATCATCTTTACAATGAGGGCATTTTTCATAAACAGGTTAATCCTACCACGACGTTTAAGGAGACAAACGTCATGTTATTTTTATATGTCGTCGTAAAACTTAAAATGAATGGCGATGGCGGTTTTACATGACATTAGAAGTGAAAGACTGTCAAGTATTATGGAGATTGTTACAGACGGTTTTACTTACCATCATCATAAAAGAAGTTAATGCCATCAGTAACCTTCCCTATTACGACATTTTACTTTTCACGTCGTGTGCAATAATAGTATGACCGTCATGCTTTTTGTGATTATTACGACATAGTTACCGCCATCATACAACAAGATGAATTACAACGATTTTTACCGTTGTAATTCATCGTCCTTATTGCAACGTTACATTTATTTACCACCGTATTAGATTACCCTTTTTTAGTATTAGATTACCCTTTTTTACTTCGGTTTTATCTACCGTCACAAATACTGCTATTCATTTTTTTAATTCCACCCTAAAAATTCATCTCAACCTAATTACATTTGCTCTGAAAAATACCAAATTAATAAAAACATATATCAAGCATTAAACTCTTAGGATTTATATGTTATATTCCAAAAACACAGATAAATATCATTACCAAGAAATTTCATCCCTTACAAAGAAAATGTGATAAAAACATGCAACAAAATAGTTGGACATGAAAGAGGCATACAAAGAATAAAAAAACACACAGTAAGTATTATTCAAAACTCAGAAACTCCATAGGGAAAGTCTAGTGTACAATATAAGCATAATTATCCTATGTGAGAAACAATCTCATGGAAAGTAATAAATTAAAACTCGTCATTTTTCAGAGAGTTCTATCTCTTGCTCAGTTGCTTCCAAGTTATTTCTTTTTAGTTGTTCAACCTGCACGATAAAAACTGTTCTAAATTTGAGCATTACATTTATATAAGACAAACTTCACCATCAATGATAAAGCATTTATTGCAGTACACCAAAGACCATTCAATCGGGTAAAGAAATAGTCAATAAGAAAAAGCAAATGACTGAAGAATACCTTATAGAAATTAATGAACTCCCAAAGTGGTTTCAAAGATAAGAAATGTCAGCCTAAAAATTAGAATCTTACAAAACTTTAACTTAAACAAATCCTTTTATTGATAGTAGTGAAGCATTAGGCATTTTACGACACTGAACATATCATTAGTTTATGGCAAAAAAATTTGGGAAATATCAGACTTCAATATGAAGTTTTCAACGATGAAAGGGTAGTAAGAGATTATATCTCACCATTATTTGTAAAAATCAGACAAGGCACTCGCGGGATCACCAGCATGACCCCTTCTCAGCTGCCAAATTCCACACAGCATATATGAAAATTAAAGATAACAAAATAGGTGAAACTAAGCAAATTTTGAATCAACATCTAATAGTAATCAAGAACTCACCCAGGTGCTCTAATGACAAATCTAAGGAGGTTAGAAAACAGAGTAAGTCAGAAAATGAAAGAACAAATCCTCTCTAAAGCTCAATTATGAGCTGAAATCCTATCCATCTTCCCTTGAGCAGCTATGTACCTTAATTTTAAGCAGCTCCGAGCTGCAGTTAGTCAAAAGCCACAAATGATTAAAAGAAAGGAAAACAAAAGTGCTGAAAGCTACTATCAAATGCTTTTAAAGATGGTAAATGTAATAGAGAACCCACATGCTGGCAGTATTCAAGAAGTAAATATATTCTTCAACAAGACAGTTCTGCTAACTAAATAATCCTTATATTTACAACTATACCAACTTCTACTACATTTCAAAACTTACTGAGAAAAACAAGCATGAGAAATTTATGATATAAAAGGAAGACATGGGTGTAGCTCAAGACAGCTAGGGCAAGACTAGCACATGATATCACGACGGGAAGATCACCTGTAAACAGACAACAAAAAGTTCAAATAGTGAAGGAAATCTTTTCTTCATATAGACTTGGAATTGTTGGCTTCTCGTATAGACTGATTTTGGTCGTTCTGGTGTTCGGTCCGAAAATTTTTTGTACTTCTTTACTTCTAATACATTTTTGTTTCTCATCAAAAAAGAGAAGACAGAGAAATAAGTCTTCAATTTTCCCAACTCTTATAGTAAGACTATGTTATCAAGCAAATAGAAACTAGACAGAAGGAAGACAAATCAAGGTGATCCACAAATGAAATCTACTCTCTTAATCCACATTCTCATAATTTACAATCGCGTGTAACTTACGTCTTTCATTAACAAACTGCTTCTTAACTTAAGTAAAAAAACATTTAAATATGCTGATGTGTTCTTTACATATCTGCTAATTTTTAACAGATAATTAGACCAATAGTCTACGTTCCAAACCAGCATATTCGTAATGAGCTAAAATGCGGAATAGAAGTCTGAGGATTCATTATAATGAGTTCAGACATGAGTTTGCAAACGTCCCATTTGGTGTTTTTATACGAGGATAATCAACATGCTTAGAAACTTTCTGGACATTTACGGTTTGGGTGTGAAGCATAGTCTAAAGTTACTAAATAACATATTCCTTCATTCTTTTACGAACAAAAAACGTTAAAAAAATTTCCATTAGATGAAACTCTAAACTTACTTCCCCCGGACTCCAACATCAATGCAAACACATCCACAGTTGTCTTGGGAAAGGTAGTTTCCAATATATTGCACCCTCCGAAGCTTTATGTAGCATGGAGCATGGAGGAAAATTTCTTTGTGTTCTGTACCCTAAACGAAAAAATAGGTCTTTGTAAGACAAATTTATTATTGAAAAAAGAAATACATATCTACAGTTTATCTTATTTACCTGTCCACGAACTGGAGTAGCAAATGTTGTATAGCTGACAGTACAATTCAACCGACCTACATCATTATACATCATTGCTTTCTTACTTTCTCTAGGCCCATATCTGAATTTTAAAAGACAGATATCAGAAACATATTCTTCAACAAGACAGTTCTGCTAACTAACTAAATCCTTATGTTTACAACTATACCAGCTTCTACTACATTTCAAAACGTACTGAGAAAAACAAGCATGAGAAATCTATGATATAAAAGGAAGACATGGGTGCTAGTCTTTCCCTAGCTCAAGAAATTTGAGGGATTGGAGTCAACCACCATGTCATAGCTCAATCCACATACATCGAATTTCAAATTTTGAATTTATGCTGAAAACATAAAGTATAACTTCAAGAGCAACTTCACCCGCTTATAGGATCTATGAAGAAAGGTTTATTTTAATGGACTTCAAAATAAAAGACAACAAAATAAAACAATTTCAGATTCTGACAACTCTAGTAATTTCATTTTTCCACTAAAGATGTATTCATAGTCATAAATCCCTATGCAGTAAGCAATAAGTCCATTACTAATATGAACGAACCAAAATGCAGTGCAGCGAAATATTAAAGAATAATGCAACTATTACGTACAAAGTAATCAAATTGCAATTAGAATCTGTACTAACTATCCGAAAGAACATGTGTCTTGTGTGGAGTGACTTGATTAACCTGCACAGGAAGTATATAGGGAATTCTAAGACACGGCAGGACCAATGGGGTGGTTGCCTAACCATAGAACTTCTGATGCCTCAGTATTGTGTAGAATTATGTATATTTACATTACGGCTGAGTGGTTTACCTCTTCGAAGAGTTAAAAGGGGTATTTATAGAAAAAAATTTAATTTGACAAAGCTTGTTGGGGAAGTTAAAGAATATTCTAAAGTGTTTCTATTGTCACAGAGGTGGCGGTATTTAATGCCCTTTGTCCTTTAAACTACCTGATGAGACTTAAAGTAGATGCTTTTAACACAGAAGGTGATTTATTGAAACATGTTGGATGCAGATCCACTAGTAAGAAGCCACGTGAAATATTCCTTTTAGTTGTCAATAATTATACTAACATATGGTGGCGACAAGAGCAACTTAGTTATGTGCTGTGGAATAGAAAAGACTCTATTTTCTAAGAACTCGTTTGACAGTCAAGATAGTACAAAATAGTATTATATTAAATCTGTTAGATATGTACTGTACTGTATTGGATTAAATAATACTGTCCAGTGTTTGGTGTTGTAGTAGTTAAAAAATTATAATATTTATACAATGTTTGACACATCATAGTACTAGGTTGTAAAATTATTTGTCATTATTTGATCCGCAAAAGCCTATTTGAAACTCATTAACATGTTATTTTACATATTTAACTATAAAATAAATTATCTAATTCATGCGATATGATAGTAAATTTAAATTAATTCATTCAATTATAACAATAATTAATACACTAAAAAAAGTTCATGGAAAAGTGATTGATACAAACACAAATAAAACAATCAATAACACATAGGAAAAGAAAAAAGCCCAACAGATGCACAATAACACAGTCAAACAAAATTTCTCTTCAGATAAAAATGCAAGAAACCCAATTTGCAGGGGAGATCACCGTCAAATTAAAAATGTAAGAAACCCAAATAACTTATGTGATTTCCATTGTTGGGTTGGGAGGATTGGGTAAGACAAAGAGAAAATTGAAATAGAAAGATAGAGAGGGAGAAAAACATAGAGACGAAAGAGGGAGAGGCTGCTCTTGCAGGAACGAAGCTTCATCGATGGGAACGAAGCTTCATCGATGGGAACGAAGCTTCACCGGTAGGTACGAAACTTCATCGTGTGGTTGCCAGTCTCCATTAGGGGTGCTCACAGTTCAGTTTGGCAATAAAACTAAACCGAACCCGAACCCTTCATGCTAAAAGAACCTAACTGAACCAAACCGTGAGTTTCAATCGGTTCGGTTCGATTCTTCTGTTCGGTATTATTAATTAAAAATAATTTTTTAAATGATATTATTGAAAAATATATAAAATTTAAAGTTTAAAGTTTTGTTTCGGTTTGGTTCAGTTTTATAACAAATCATATATAAAAATAAAACTATATATATATATATATTTAATGTTCTGGTTCAGTTCGGTTCGAAAATTACCAAAATTCTGAACTGAACCAAAATTTCAGTTCTCTCATTTTTCCCAAATTGAACACATATAAAGAATCGGCCGAACCGGTCATTTTCAGTTCAGTTCGGTCGGTTCAGGATAATTTTGAACACTCCTAATCTCCATGAATCTTCAACTTTGCTTTTCTTAGTCTCGTGTAGTCCTCCCTAAAAGGAGGGGACTAAATTATCCCATATGAGTGAGACTAAAGAGTCTCACCGTATTAGCTAGCACGAACTTCATATTTTTACTAAACGTCAGACAATACTAAAATAGTAATATCATGTCTTTAGTAGTGTACAATACATACTACCAAACAAGCCTTAAGGTCATTAGATTGTAATGACAGCTCCTCAGGGTCTAGGTAATTCATGGTTTGGGAAACCAAGTTGACCTCAGGGTCTAGGTAATTCATGGTTGGGGAAACTATGTTGACCTCAAGGTCAACTTACTCTCATCTCTTTCACAGGTGGAGCCTGGACTCTCGTCCTTCATCTGTGGATCAGGAGGAAGTATCTATAGTAGTTGCCCCAATCACATAAAGCAAATGTCATAGAAGTATTGTGGGAATAGTTAGATTTGCCATGTTAACAGATCTGAAGAAGCTGATCTGGAGCTACTTGCCTAACCAAGGTAGCTGAAGTATAAAAGTCGCATAGGGAGTCATGAAAGCCAGAAAAGCTAGTTGAGGAAATCATCACCGTGGCAAAGCTGGTAGCAATCACAACCATCAGATTCACCACACTACGCCAAATTATTCAAATTCAAAAACTTGTTAATACTGATAAGCAAGATGTACAGGTAAAATTTCACATGATCGTGGTAAGATCTAGACCGAAGATTCCATCGAGAAGAAGATAGAGCAAGAATCGTAGGATCAACTAGGTGGTTATGAAGAATAAATCAATCAGACAAAATTACATGGATTCCCGACATGACAATCCAAAGAAAAACTAATCAAGATCATTGCATTGGTCAGACGGTCAAGATTTACTAAGTTGTTAATGTTGATAAGCTAGATCTTTAGAGAATATTCTGTTGATCCTATTTTTAGATAGAATTAGGTAAGCTTTATCAGATTCTATGTAACCGATTGAAAGCCTATAAATAAAGGCAGGATGTAACTCCAAGAAAAAAAAAACATGGCAACTCTCAACACCCATAAGAAACAAGCTGACTATGCAGCTTGCATCAGCTTTGTAAATCATTTGTCCGTAATAAAATACTATCAAAATCTCCCCATTCTCCCATTCTCTTTTTTAATTATTCTCTATATTTTTATTTTATGTGTGTAGAAAATTCACGATTAATTCTAAAAAACCGTGAACTTTTTCCTTTACATTTGGTGCTTTCATTGAGATATGAGAAAAACTCAAGAAATCTCTCCCTTAAATGCTCAAAACCAAATCAGACGCCTCTCAACAACGGAAGAGAAAACGAAAGTAAAAGTTGAAACGGAAGCAAGAATGGAAAAGATAACGGGATAGAAACTCAAAACAGAAGTAGAAACAAAAATGAATGGGTACGGAATCGAAAATGGATGCGAAGAACGGTAAACTTGTTCCTCACGTGTTAATTAAAATGCTTCATCCACATAAACTTTTAATTTTGTCAAAATTCAAAAAAAATCTAATCGGGTCTTTATATAGTTGAAATGTAATAGTTTTTCCTCTACCTATTTTGAGTGAAGTAGAAATTTTACAATTTCTTTTAACTTGACTGAAAAGCAAGAACTTTATGGATATGATGAGAATCTGAATAAGTAAAAAGAAGATTTTGTGTTTAATTTCAAATTTGCAATGAATATACAATACTGATTTCCCTCAAAATAGATTACTTTTTATCATTAACTGAGGATAAACTTGTGAAAGAAGAATTATCGAATAATTATTCAGTCAAAAATAATAAATAATAAATATATCTCTTGAAGATTCTCTCTTTTTCTCTCCTTTTCTCATTCTCCATATACATGACAAAGAAAAATTATGAGCGGAGGTTTAGACATCATAAATATCGCAAGCAGCAAATCCAATTCTCTATATAACTCCATCAAAATCAGAGATCAACAAAAGAGAATACGCTAAAAGCGAGATTTCTGTCAATAGCAACACCATCACTTCAATGGAAGATCGCAACATAAATACCCACAATCTACAGTTCAAAAATGGACAATTAAAAAAAAAGAGAAAGAAGATCAGAAAAAAATCCATAAGGATGAGATAAAAAAATCAGAGCTGATAAGAAAAATTGAACTCAAAAAATGCAGATCAGAAAAGCTCTGATCAGAAGAACTCATAAATCTCATATCAAAAGAGCTCATAAAACTCATATCAGAAGAACTCAAACTCAGACTAGAAGAGCTCATAAAGTTTAGACCAGAAGAGTTCATAAAACTCATATCAGAGAAACTCAAAGTTTAGAAAGTCCAGAAAAGCTCATAAAACTTAGACTAGAAGAGTTCAGAAAGTTTTAAAAAAAAAACTCAGAAAGCTCAAATAGCTCGGATCAGAAAATCTCATAAAATTCATACCAGAAGAACTCAAAAAGCTCATGTACATCTTATGTTTGTATTAATGATGTTATTATATATGATCTTAGTTCTTTTCAAACTCCAACCACCATTGATTCATATGAGCATAAACGTGACATTAAAAACGGAAATTGGAGATTAATACGATTAAAATTCAAGGACCAAATTAAAACAGAGGCTAAAAATACTTTAGAGGATTTCTAGTTTTGTTAGATGAACATGTATCATCAATGGAAAGAAATCTCCTGAAATATAGGTAATTAGGTGTGATTACACCCAACAATTAACTCATAACCTTCGGCAGTAGATGATACATCTCATCAATCATAAGCAACGCCAAAATCACTGCTGTGCAGATATGAGATGCCTACTTTAGCCTACAAATCAGATATCCTACTTAATAACAAAGTCATAGTAAACCTAAACTAACAGATATCCTACTTAATAACAAAGTCATAGTAAACCTAAACTAAAAGCTGAGTATTGACTATGGTTCTAAAATTCAAATTCAATGACAGTTGACGATAAAGAGAGTTGTCCGATGCAGAGAAGGAAGATCAGAAGGAATAATTATGCTTGAATAAAGCTAATTAAATTAACTACCCTGCAAAGATATATTGATATCCGTTGCTGAATTTCTAGAGTCCTGAAAGGTATGCATGGAGGTCCAGTTTTCTCTCCGGAAGGCCGACAAAGCAGCAAAGTTCGGTCTGGGAGCTGAATAATTTTGCTGGTTAAGTCCGTTAATCGTGTCCTGTTTGTCAGCATTGGAAGCGGGTATAGTAGCAGGTATATTACAGGTTGGTGCTCGAATGGACTCCATCTTCTGCTTCTTTGGTTTCTGCTCTTGCTCGTTGCTAGGTAAAAAACTTCCCACCACAACCTGGTTGGTTCAGTCAGATATGAAAAATTATGATAATTTTGAGACCAAATTCCAGAAAGAAGATAAGTTTAACTAAAATCTTTAGTTTTTGTTCTTCACTTCTAGGATTATGTCCCGCATCATTAGATAGGACACTGAAAATTAAGTGAGAAGGGAAGAATATAACTACTGTATACAAATAGTTTGAATATGCGTTACATCAAAAAGAGGATATATTCTCTATTTTTATACCACAGACCTATTTTGACACCGATTAATGAAATGATTTCAGAAATATAAAAAAAAAATCAGACATTCAGGTTTGAGTCATTCAACCCATACAATATAGTGGGCGACTCTAATAGGGTAGTTCAATGGAAAAGAAAGATTTAGAATAAAAAAAATGAGTGATCTCGATTTATCCCAGCTATACAACAATTTCCATATTTGACTCAAGGATTCATACTATATGTAAGACTTATCTGATCTTTAGAAATTGTTAGGATTTTTTTCAAGTAAATCATGAATTTTTGTATAACAGTATTAAAATTCTCATTGAAAACTTACATCATCTTGCCACACAAAAGCTAATAGAAAAAATAGCAGTTCTTGAGGTAACCCATAATTCTAAAGATGTATATATGTCAAACCATGATTCAAGGGAAAGACTGTATTTTTCTCCCTTCACTGGGTGAAGGGATGTGGGACACATCCACGTTTTGCTTACTCGCTACCTAATGGAGGCAATCGAAATGAATCCTAGCTCCTTGGATTTAAATACAGAGTTTTGGGCCTCGTTATCCACTACTATGTCACTGATTAACTTGCTGTTACGACTATCCTGAAAAAAAATCCTAAATGAGCGCCATCTATCGATGCAATTGATTCTCGGAAATGGAGTACCAGCATTCGGTAAACCTTGATCAGATATTCTTAGGAGTCATTCAAACGCCATAGAGGAGCATTCTTGAGTACATAGATGAGCAGTTATTAACCAAGAATGAGATATGAAGAGAGAAGAAAAACGTACCTGCACGAGATTAGCAGCTATTAGTAGCCCAGCTACTACTCCCCCTATAACATGACCATCAGGGCTTGCCAAAGAGATACTTAGCCCCCCTAATCTGCCCATTGTTCCTTGACTTTCAGTGGGCGTGAATGATCCAGACAAGGAAAGTATATCAAAACGACCCTGTCAGATGTATCAACATAAGATCTTATGAACATAGGAAGTTCTACAAAAACGGAAGGGGCATCCACAGGAATCAGATTCTAAATTAGTCAAGGGGTTCCTTCTGCTGCCTGCCCCTTCAATCAAAATCCCAAAGTGAATTTCCTTCAGCATTCTACCTCTGAACTAAGCTTGAGTATGTTTTTTCTCTTCATATCTTCCTGCTCGATCCCCAATTAACAATCATAATAATCTAATACCAAGTCCTGTAGTGCTTTTCGTACATATAGGGTGAAATTGTGAAGGCGTGCAAACAAGCAAACACTTGGAAAACTAGGCAACCAGTTTTCTCTATTCACAAAAACCGTTATACCCCTTTCTTAAAAAAAAAAAAAGAATCAATCCTTGAAAAAGTAAAGTCAAGTCAACAAGAAAATCAAGAAAGGATATCCTTTTTTTTTCTTTTCCATTTCCAAAGACTCAATTGCAGAAATATTTCTGAAACATTACTTTCTTCCATTTATGGAGCCATGGCAGTCTAAATCATCAAAGGAACTACTAAAATTCAGTCAACTAGTCTTTTCCAACAGTATTTTAATTTCACTCGTATTTTGAGAAAGTAATAGCTGTTTTTCAGCATATGTTAAGCCGTTTCAGTTATTTTACATATTGCTAGCCACTTAGACCATCATGTCCTCAACTTGATTTTTTTTTTGCTTTAATAACAGTCATCAACATAATGAGTTGATAAACTCCAAACTAGCTTTAGTTCTTCTAAAGATTATAATTTAATCATTCTAGCAGAGCACTCTGTTCACTAAAATATGGAGAAAATTTACTTGGTACTTGGAATCCTAAGCTACAAGTCCATCTTAATCATTTATATACCTTTGATAACTCATCTACAGCAAATTCCTGACGCAGAACCAAGAGATCATGAATACTACAATGCAATCCCTACAGTTCAACTTTGTTCAAGATACCATATGGAGAAACTAACAACATGGATACAACTTTGCATTGCCTAATTGATTTTCTAGAAAAATAAAATCCTGATGGTGTACCAGCCTAGTTTATAAAGTGAAGCTTAAAATGGACACTTTTAACACGTTAACTCTCATTCCAGAATCTGCTAGTTATTCCTTCTACTAAATTCAGTAAGCCAATGCTGCAACTCATTACCAATACTGTTGAATATCAAGGACACTTATCGCCAAAACTGTTGAATGTCAAGAACATGTGTTGACAGGCACATAAGTCACTGTATTCAACATTCCATTACCGACTTGCGACAACAGTTTTGGCAATTAATAGTCTGTTGACACTTGCCATTGAACAACATTTTTTTTATAACCGTGGGTATCCGGGCTTCGCCTGACTATTCCCAATGGCCCCAAGAAATTGACGCTAGGGGGAATTGAACCTGAGACGTGCGCCTAATCCACACATTCCAGCATTCGCCCTTACCACTAGGTCAACCCCTTGGGGTTACCATTGAACAACATAATCAAAAGCCATGATATTTTCCTAGCTGTATTTATTTTTTCTTCTCAAAATTTTTTCTGAACCCGCATGAATCACATGTCACTATTCTATTTTGTATTATTGAAATGTTCTGCTCAGACAACAACTTATCAGACATGCCCTGCAATATCAAAACGTATCTAGAAAAAAGGCATTAACTGCATCAAATTCTCATAATATCATTTCACGTCTTCCTGCAATCAAACAACATATATTTTGCATGGAACTTTTAAATTGCATTTAAATCACAAACCTCGTATGTTAAAGTACCCCCAGAAGAATCAGGCTGGCGAAGTGTAACATTTGAAATTACTCCACAAGCAGATAGGACACAAATGGCTCGAGGTCCTTGTTGAGAAAATGATATAACTTTCTTCGTAATATCCTTTTAGCAAAAACAAAAATAAATAAACCATAAGGTGGCTGAATACTACTTATGTCCATTGGTGTAGGGTAAAAAGAAATTTGTTAAGTTCTTACTGCAGTTTATCCTTTTAAGACCCATAAGACAGAGAAATACCATATTTAAGCTTCTAAAATACAAACTTTAACAAATGGCACGTGACTCTTACGTATTTGAAAGCCATATATCAGCCCAAACATTTTAGGAAATGACCCAAGAACCCAAAATTAGCATGTCTTTTTCCTAGTGATGGTCCCATTCCAGCAAGAACTTAATGGCATAATACGGTAACATTTCTTGCATTTATGGGGATGTTAATTCTGGTTAAAATTTTACAAGAGAGACTCAATGAACATTGGATAAAAGATTCCAAGCTACGTAAACATTAACACCATGGGACATTATAACTGAGTAAATATTTGGGGAAAGGGTGACGAGTCCGAAGTAAAAGATATGTTCTAAAAGAATGCACATACACCTCCTACAGGTCTCTACATTAAAATTTCTGAAATTAATATCGCCGATCCTCAAAGCTGCTCCGTTTCAATGCGTATGGAAAAGCATATTAAAAAATTAAACAAAGAAGTTTTTTAGGCACGGACTGAAAGATATAAGCTTATAAAAGAAAGAGTAGATAATGTGACTCCATTTTACACACCCAAATTTGAGACCAAACAATGGCTTGAATTATGGACAATAAATACAGCTGCCCGGGTTTCGCCTAATAAACCAATATCTATTTTCTTTTAATTGACATACCTCACCAGGATTAGCAGTAATGATATGGGGGAGAAAGTTAGTACCCACAGAAGATGCATTCCAATCACCTACAGGGAAAGTAAAAAATAAAGAACAATAAGAAATCCATTTGGTATACTTAATTGACCAATAATAATGGTAATGCAATGGTTTCACTCAATGTTCCTTTTTAATGATAAACCCACCTTTTCCTATAAGGTGGAATTTACTCTGTTCTTTTTTCTCCAAAAAAGCTACTTGTTCAATGAAATTCATTCATTTATTGGCAAAATAACTCAATGAAAAGTGGCCAGAAAACTCATGAATAACGGAACAGGAAATTTAGTTATGGTTTTTGTATTTGTACAGTGACATATCTGAAAGCCATACATGGTAAACGAAGCACATTTATGAGAACTTTAAGTTGTAGAATAAATTAAGGGAAATCCTTCTTTTCATCAATATCCTTTAGAGAATTTCAAAATGTAAACTTCGCCTGAATGTCTTTGAAAACATGAACCAAATCAGTAGAAATTCATTTCTCGTTTCTCATAGATGGCCTAAAATCATGTGACTTTGATATTATTGTTAAAGTGGTACCGTCTTTGAACTTCGTTTTTAACTTCTTTCCAGTTTCTATGTTTTGGAAGGGGAGAAGTGACTTAAGAAGCTGTCAGAGAAGACTAGACAAGAGAGCTTAAGTGTCGCACAGCAAGCAAAATTTACTGGATCAAAGAGAATGACACTTTTCCCTTCAACTTATGTTCTGACAATCATGGGGAGATACAGATGGAGAGAGATAAATTTAATTTAAGGCAAAAACAATAATTTACTATACGCACTTCCTCCATATACTATTAAAACTGCCAAACTATAACTCAAAGTTATGAATTACTATTGATACGACATCATAGATACAGAATTCAAACACTCTCTTGCACTACTAGATGGTCTAAAATTTTCTTACTTGATCTCATCAAAACATCAAAAGTGACAACTGCTGCAGGAAGTCCCATTTAGGTTTTCTTAAAGCTCTTGGATTGATTTGCTAAACAGACAACCTTATAAGGAAACACCACATATGAGGAATGGTTTCTCACATTGGTACGCTATTCTCATTCATTAGATTATCCTTCATATAAGTCAACAATCAACACACGCTTGAAACCGACAGATGTAGGATCAAACTTCATTCACTTTAAACAATGAAGTTTTAATATGAAGCCACATAAGATTTATTGAAGTTTTATCGCCTCAAAACTGTACAAATAGATTATCATAAAAGCTTAAATGCAATTCACATAAATGAGCCACTTTTGCAATACAAAATAATGCATTACTTGAGACATTCGCACACTCTCTAGGGGAAGATTACTTATCCTAGAACAGAACACTATCATTAATGTTACCATAGGAAGGTAAGACGAAAATATATGCTAAAATGGACCACCTAACGTACATTAATTGGCCGTAAATTCTTACAGCTGCGAAAGACTAAGAACTTGTAAATACTAGAATCCTGTAAAGGCTCCAAGAAACCAAGTGTTGTTAATTGTGTTACAGTTAAATTAAACTAATTGAGAATTTTTTTCAGAGCCAAGTCCTTGTCTCTGATGTGCAAGAAAATTTATTGTGCATCGAACAAGAAAAAGACGAAAGATCAGTATTAAAATAAATATGCGTCAGATAAGTAGTAATTTTCGTCATTAGTTTCTTGGAAAAGACAAAAGACATGCAGCGATGTTAATATATATATGAATAAATTCCAAGAAGTCCCTAGTATCATAACTCAACACCTACATATCAACTATAGCAGCTTTGTCATTAGGTATTTTAGAAACTTCGTGTTCTAGGATCAATTTTTTAATCTCTTTCAGTGTCCAATTCCAAATAACCGATGACAATCCACTTTATTTTTTATTATAGCCGAGTGGAATGCTTTCAATATAGATTTATTTTGGTGTTCGGATGGATAGTTTGCCACCAAACCTTTTGTATCTAGCTTTTACATCAATGCATCTTTTGATTCTAATCCAAAGAAAACAAAAATACTTACGGAAGATTTATCAAGTTTTATCCAATTTCTCAATTATTTGGGAACCCAAGAAAGATTCTCTTAGTCCAAACCAGTTCCAAAAAGGTCACGTAGTTTCGAAAAGCAATAGTATGGGTGAGGGCGTATAAGAGTCTTTGCAGGAAAATACTAATATCTTCAAGTAACTCAAGAGTTAAGTTCCAAAATTTCAAGTGAGACAACTTCATGTGGTATTTCCTAGAATTAATTTCACTTAACTTTCACGATAAAAAACATGGTAAAAAAATATAACAAGTTAACATTAAAATAAACTTGACATTAGCTTATAACAAGTTAACATTAAACTAAATACCCATTTAATTAAAATCAATCAAAATGTACAGATGCTATGAAATTGGGACTAGACAATTAATAGACAAATGACCCATTACCTATTGTTTCCATTCCCACTTTCTTATTGTGCTTGTACTCCAAACCACCTGGACGGCGCGTTCCCCGCTTACCGCCTGAGAAGTTAGCTGCAGGTGGAGCTGAATTTGAAATTGGTAATGGTGAAGTTGCCATTGTTACTGTTCCTTCAGGTCCATACTTTCTTGGTCTACCTCGCTTCTTTTTCCCTGTTGTTCCAGCCATTTCAACACTCATAGGAGTCGTAGCCACTTCAGGCGACCCAGCATCGGGTATTGTGTTTCCAGACCTAGAAGCCATGTGATAGCCTGGTGGAGTACCAGCTCCTATCACTGTAACCCCTGAGTTCATGCCTTCTCTGGCTTCCATGTCTATATTAAATTTTTTTCAAATCTCTGAACCTCGAAATTCAGCTAGTTTTAGGCAATCAATACAGCAACTGCAACCATGAAATTTTTTCAATTAAAAAACCAAACTGACTATGAACTCCATGTGGAGACCGCTTCATCATTGAGTTCTTCCCTTATTTTCAATTTCCTTTACCTTTAACGATGTTATTTGCAAATATAAAGAAACATCACTATATTTATTTTGAAAGCCAGACCTGAAACCAAATAAGACTCACTAGAATCGTTAATACATACTGAAGATATCCTTTAGCTTTATAAAGATCGAAAGCTGTTACTAAACCAGCTAATCATTGATATTAAAAGAAAAATAAAAACTCAAATTCATTGTCAGTCTATTACGAAGTCGCAATAACCAAAAATACATTACCATATATCCGAAGAATCGACTAACAAGCTTAATAATCTCCGTCTATCAAAGAATCTCACAACCTGCCCACAAAAGTTCATGCATACACAAAGCGACTCAGTTCGAAAAGGAAAACAAATATACCGTGATGTGAGAAACAAAAAAAAAAAAAAGCAAAATCTCACAAACTATCTACTGATAACCAGCTAACTCGGCCATCTCTTTAAACTTCAAAACAAAATGGAACGGAAAAACATGCAAACCCAGAAATGAGAAACCAAAGGTCGCTAGAAAGAACAAGAAGATATTGAAAGGATCATGACCTCTGACTGTCCTCACTTCTACACTGTTCCGTCACAAGCTCGACCTAAGACTGGTCTCCATCAGTCCATGTCAAGTTAGAGTAGCAAAACTATCTACTCTCCCACACTCACAGGACCTGAAAACTTTTCCTAAAAAGAAATGTAAACGCCAATATTCCAGAAAGAAAAGAGCAGGAAAAAAACGGATTGCGACTTGCGAATATCATACCCGCCCTTTAACCCAGCTGCAGGCTCTTCCAAAGCTGTGTGAAACTCAGACTACAGGAGAAAGCAAAAGGGTTTTATTTTGCCTAAGCTTAATGGTTAAAATAAGAGAAATTTTCGTGAAAGCACTTTGGAATAGAATTTTAGGGTATTAAGATTTTTTGAATTGTTTTAAGGATATTAAGAGACATGTTTCTAGTAAGTTGATACATGATAGAATTATTTGTTTATTCTGCTAGATCATGGTCTAGCAGAAAATATTCTGCTATATCATGGTCTATCAAGTGTTAATTTTAACATAAAATTACTAAACTCATATCTAGCATAATATTTTCTGCTAGACCAGGTCTAGCAGAATATTTTGAGCTAAATTTACTTAGAATGAGGAGAGGAGTCTTTATATCGTTAAGTCTCATCCACAAGAGTCTGAAGCTGAAAATTTCTCTTAAAATAATATTTTTCAATAAATTTGACTAATCTACACTCCTGACCCGACATCTATATTTTTTTTTTCGAATTTTTTCGCTTCAATAACCTTCTTACATCTATCCAATCAAATGTCAAATAATTATCTTCAACTCCATATTCACACTCTTTCTTCACATCATCTATCCTCCTCACTTCCTCTAAAAAATTTCAAGAAGAAAAAATGGATAATTAGCTGAAAAACGGATATTTTTGTAAAGGACTTGAAAAAGTTTTCAAGGAGAAAAAACGGGTATTTAGGTGAAAAATGGGCATGAAAGGATGTCGCGATAACAAATAGTATGTTGAAGAAGATGCCTTCAAGATGCCTTTGAAGTCTACAAGACGGCTTAAGATCATTTTGAAGCTCTCTTAGAATTCTACAAGCCGGCTTGAAGATGATCATGAAACTATCTTGAAACAATCTTGTAGACTTCAAGATAGCTTCAAGATGACTTTGAAGCAATCTTATAGACTTCAAGATGGCATGAAATCATCGTGAAATCTTCAATGATTTCTTTACGCCTAATTGAAATATTGAATTTTAAAAAATAAAAAAATAATTTCACATCAAGATGATCTTGAAACCCTCTTGAAGCAATCTTGTAGATTTAAGATACCTTCAAGATATTGAAACAATCTTGAAGTCTACAAAATGGTGTCGAGGTCGTCTTGAAGCCCTCTAAAACCTACAAGAATGTTTCAGTATCATCTTGAAACTATCTAGAAGTTTACAAGATTGCTTCAAGATCATCTTGAAGTCGTCTTCTAGTTTTAAGAGTGCTTTCAAGATGATCTTGACACCGTCTTGTACACTTCAAGATTACTTCAAGATGTCAAAATTATTTTTTTATATTTTAAAAATTCAAGACTTCAAGTAGGCATAAAAAAATCCATTAAACATTTCAAGATGATATTGACGCAATCTAGAAATCTACAAGATTGCTTCAAGATCATCTTGAAGCTATCTAAATCTATAAGATTTCTTCTAGATGGCTTCAAGATATCTTGAAGCTGTCTTGCGGGTTTAAAAGGGGTTTAAGATGATCTTGACACTATCTTGTAGACTTCAAGAAGGCATCTTGAAGCCATGATCTCTAACATATCACTTGTTGTTGTGACATCCCTTCATACCCACTTTTCTCCTTGAAATTTTTTTCAAGTCCTCCAACGAAATACCACTTTAATACTCATTGTTATTCCTTGAAATTTTTTTCAAGCTCTAACGAAATACCCATTTTTCGCCTAAATACTCTTTTTTCTCTTTGAAATTTTTTTATTAAAGAAAATGAGGAAAATAAATGAGCTGCAGAAAGAGAGTGAAGATGAAGTTGAAGAGGTAGCCATTGATGGAGGGGTTAAGGTGAACTTCATGTTTTGATTTGGGATAAAGATGAGAGAGAGTATGTGAAAGAAGATAAGTTGAAGAGAATGATTTAACGTTTCATTGGATGAGTGCGTGAAGGGTACGGGGGAAGAATTAGAGAGAAAAATGGTGGATGGTGAGCTAAAAGTATAGATAAGCCAAAATTAGTGAAAATTTGTTTATTTTAACCATTCACATTTTCTAGAGATCTCGTTTAGACAAAACCCCAAACTAAAATAAATAAGAAATAAACACAAAATAGAAAATCTTGAAGAAGGAAAAGGAAAAAAAATAGTCTAACACAACAATTTTCAGAAAAAAATTATAGTTTACTCTCTCAAATAGTCATTAATTTATAACTTAAGCCTTAAACTTTAAAACATTACCCATAAACTTTAAAACATTACCCTTGTTTATATAAAACAAAATGTTACACTTTAACCAAAAAAATATAATTTAAACCTCCAACTAATCGTTTTTCTACTTTTTACATCAGTCGACTCTTAACAGCTACTGTACTTACGGTTCCCAAAAACCTCATTGTAAGTTGTCCCAAATGTTCCATTCCCCAACACATCTGCTCAAGCTTTCAGTAAATCCTCCAAATCAAACACTCCTCCCCTATTCCAAAAACACGAACTTTTAGCATAAAAACATCAAGATTACGAGAAGCAAAATGAAGCAAGGTCCAAACAAAATCCCTACAAACAATCAGACCCAAGAATAAAAACCCTTGCAAGCTTTTCCTTCTAGTAATCTTTCTAGTGATTTTGTGTATCAATTTTTTTTGTGGAACTCTAGCAATGGCGCCAGCAGAGGGAAATGCACTTGATGAAAAAGACTGCAAGCTTGCTAGAACCGACTCATTAACCAATTTGTTCAAAACATTAAACTGCTCTGGGTGGGGAGCTTCAAGTCCGGAATAGAACCCACAGGGTGATTGTTCTCAATAAACAGAGTCCTCGCCAAGCCCTCTCTCTCACAGTCAGGTACCAACTCGAGGTACGTTCTCGTCGACTTAACCCCATCGGTCTGCTGATCAGCTGAACTCCATTGCAGGTGAAAAAAACACACTACCACCGACAAGCTCAACCCTGTTGGGTTCTAGACTTATTTTATAAGGGAGGAAGAGAAGAAAACGATACCGTATTTTAAGTATGACGGAATAATTTAACGATGCTAGCTGGAGGGTTAAAATTATAAATTTAGGCTAGCTTAAGGTTTAAAGGTTTAAAATACATATTAGTTTGAGAAAGTAGCTATTAATTTTGTTAAAATAAGTAGAGATGTTAATGAGTGTGTTTGAGTTAGGTATGAGTATACCTATTAAATGTTCTTGTTAAATTCTAACTAGTCATACCAAATCAACACTCATAAAAAATGATTGTACCATATAGACATGTTTTGAAACCTAAGTTAAGGTATAACAAGATTTTTAATTATTTAGGAAAAAAGTAGTCTTTTAGTCTTCACATCACCAATATTCAGTTGATAAATTTTATTTGACATCTTTGCCCTCATGTGTAGATTATTGGGTTTGATTTCGTGGAACCATAATAATTAATTAGATTGCATTATCTTTTAGGTTATTAATGCAATTAATATATTTTATTTTAAAGTAATTGCACCATTTAAACAGATTTTGAAACCTGAGTTAATGTATAGCAGGATTTTCAATTATTTAGGTAAATAGCAATTTTTTAGTCGCCACATCAGCAATTTTCAGTTGATGAATTTTATTTGACATTTTTACCCCTCACCTATAGATTATTATGTTTGATTTCGTGGGATCCTGATATTGCATTTCTTTTATTTTAGTTAATATATTCTGAAATTTCGTTTATCAATGGAATTAATATATTTTATTTTAAAATCAGATTTAATTAGATATTGATGTTTAATTTTTAAAGCCCACTTTTTATGGTGATTTCGGTTATGGGAAATATATTTTCCATAAATGATTGATAATCTATTCCAGAATTATAGTTTTGTTTCAAAAACTACTCTCATTCATTCTGGAATTGATTATTGCATTTATCAAACATCTGAAATACTCTACCTTCATCTTTATTTTGAATCGAAATCATTCATCAACATTCATCACGGATTGATAACATTCATCATCGATTGATAACATTCATCATTGATTGACTGACATTGACGTCGACAAACCTCCATTGACCCCTTCTTGAAATAGAATTATTGGCGGCAAAAGGTAACATCATTAACAAGGAATAATTCCATTGATGAGGGATGACTCCATTGACGAGAGAAAAACTCCATCGACGGCAAAGATGAATCATCTTTTCTTAATGCGGGTTTGCCGATGTCAATGGCGGTCTCAGGAGGATGGAGAGTTTTTGGGAATGTTTTGCAACTATGAAAGTTTTTTCTTGATTTTTTTTATTCTTTAGTTTTGATTGTGTTTGATTGATAGGTTTTTTTTACTGTAGTTAGGGTAGTTATCTTAATTGTAGTTTAGGTTTTTACATTTATTTTTTTTCCTGAAATATCATTGGTGGATTTTAAAATTTGAATTAGTTTCATTTGATAGAGGAGGTTGAGATTGGTTTACCGAGCGGTTGAGGGAGGGACATGATTGTTTAATTTTTGAAAATTTAAGTTTTATGGAAATTTTTATTTATTTTTAGTATCAATTAATTGTAGATATTAATTTCCAAGTATATAAGTAATATATTAATTACGGTGATTGAGAGATTTAAAATCCCACGGTTTAGGGGAGGCGTGATTTGTGTGTATTTCAAGATTTTTAGATTTTATAGTATATTTAGGTTGATTTCTTAATTATTACATATTTTTTCCTTAATTATAGGGTATATCAATTATAGTCAATTGATTTATCTGAAGTGATAGGCTCACTACTTTACAGGGACAAAAGGTATTTTTGTCTAAAATGATTAACGAAGGTAAATAACAGTTTTTAAGTCGCCATGTCAGTAATTTTCGGTTGATGAATTTTGTTTGACATTTTTACCCCTCACCTGTAGATTATTGTGTTGATGTCATGGGATCATAATAATTAATAAGATTACATTATCTTTTATTTTAGTTAATATATTCTGAAATTTCATAGTTATTAATGCAATTAATATATTTTATTTTAAAATGAGATCTAATTAGATATTGATGTTCAATTTTTAAAGCCCACTTTTAATGGTGATTTCTAGTATGAAAAATATCTTTTCCATAATTAATTGATAATCTATTTAGGAATTATAGTTTTGTTTCAAAAACAACTCTTATTCGTATGGAATTGATTATTGCGTTTATCAAACATCCGGAATACTCTACATTCATCTTTATTTTGAACCGAAATAATTTATCAACATTCATCACCGATTGATAACATTCATCGACGTTCATCACCGATTGATAACATTCATCACTAATCGACCGACGTTGATGTGGAAAAACCTCCATTGATGCCTGCCTGTAATAGAATCATTGACGGCAATAGGTAACACCATCGACAAGGAATAACTCCGTTGTTGCGGGATAACTCCATTGACGAGAGAAAAACTCCATTCGACGGCAAAAGTGAATAATCTTTTCTCAATGCGGGTTTGCCGACATCAATGGCAGTCTCGGGAGGATGGAGAGTTTTCGGGAATGTTTTGCAACTATGAAAGTTTTTTCTTGATTTTTTTATTCATCAGTTTTGATTGTGTTTGATTGACAAGTTCTTTTACCGTAGTTAGGGTAGTTACCTTACTGTAGCTTAGGTTTTTATTTTTTAATTTTTTTTCCTGAAATATCATTTATGGATTTCAAATTTAAATTAATTTCATTTAATAGAGGAGGTTGAGATTGGTTTACCGAGCGATTGAGGGAGGGGCTTGATTGTTTATTTTTTGAAAATTTCAGTTTTATGAAAATTTTAATTTATTTTAGTATCAATTAATTGTAGATATTAATTTCTAAGTATATAAGTAATCTATTAATTACGGTGATTGAGAGATTTAAAATCCCGCAGTTTAGGGAAGGCGTGATTTGTGGGTTTTTTTTAACATTTTCAGATTTATAGCATATTTAGGTTGGTTTCGTAATAATCTATATTTTTTCCCTTAATTATAGGGTGTATCAATTATAGCCAGTTGATTTATCCGAATTAATAGACTTGCTATTTTATATGGACGAATGATATTTTTACCTAAAATGATTGACTATTTAAAAAATTTGCTATCTATCTATAGAATTAGAAAATCTGCTATTGCTTAAAACACCTTTCCTAGTCTTATCTATAATGCAAAATTTCCCTTTATTTTAAAATCAGATTTAGTTAGATATTGGCGTTTAATTTTGAAGCTCACTTTTTATGGTGATTTCGTTTATGAAAAATATGTTTTACATAAGTGATTGATAATCTACTCCGAAATTATAGTTTTGTTTCAAAAACTATTCTCATTCATTCTGGAATTGATTATTGTGTTTATCAAACATCTGAAATACTCCACATTCATCCTTATTTTGAACAGAAATCATTCATCAACATTCATCACGGATTGCTAGCATTCATCAACATTCATCACCGATTGACCGTCATTGACGTCGACAAACCTCTATTGATGCCCACCTGAAACATAACCATTGATAGCAAACGGTAACTCCATTGACGAGGAAAAACTCAATTGACGAAGGATAACTCCATTGACGAGAGAAAAACTCTATTGACAGCATATATAAATCATATTTTCTCAATGGGGGTTTGCCGATGTCTATGGCGGTCTCGGGAGGGTGGAGAGTTTTCGGGAATGGTTTGTAATTATGGAAGTTTTTTTTGATTTTTTTGATTCTTTAGTTTTGATTGTGTTGATTGAAAGTTTGTTTTTACCGTAGTTATGGTAGTTACCTTAACTGTAGTTTAGGTTTTTACTTTTTATTTTTTTTTTCTAAAATATCATTGATAGATTTCAAAATTTGAATTAGTTTTATTTAATAGAGGAGGTTGAGATTGGATTACCGAGCAGTTGAGTGAGGGGCGGGATTGTTTAATTTTTGAAAATTTAAGTTTTATGAAAATTTTAATTTTTTTAGTATCAGTTAGTTGTAAATATTAATTTCTAAGTATATCAGTAATCTATTAATTACGGTGATTAAGAGATGTAAAATCCGGCTGTTTGTGGGAGGCGTGATTTGTGGGTTTTTCAAAAATTTCAGATTTTATAGTATATTTAGGTTGATTTCATAATAATATATATTTTTCCTTAATTATAGGGTATATCAATTATAATCAGTTGATTTACCCGAATTAATAGGCTTGCTACTTTATATGGACGAATGATATTTTTATCTAAAATGATTGACTATTTAGGGAACTTGCTATTTACCTATAGAACTAGAAAATCTGCTATTGCTTAAAACACCCCTCTTAGTCTTGTCTATAATGCCAAATTTCCCTTTATTCTAAAATCAGATTTAATTAGATATTGATGTTTAAGTTTTGAAGCCCACTTTTTATGGTTATTTCGATTATGAAAAATATATTTTCTATAACGATTGGTAATCTATTCTAGAATTATAGTTTTGTTTCAAAAACTCTCTCATTCATTCCAGAATTTATTACTGTGTTTATCAAACATCTAAAATACTCCAGCTTAATCCTTATTTTGAAAACTGAAATCATTCATCAACATTCATCACTGATTGATAACGTTCATCGCCTATTGATAACATTCATCACATTCGTTATCGATTGACCGTCATTGACGTCGACAAACCTCCATTGACGCCCATCTGAAATAGAACCATTGATAGGAAAATGTAACTCCATTGACGAGGATAACTCTATTGATGACAAATGTAAATCATCTTTTCTCAATGGGGGTTTGCCGACTTCTATGACGGTCTCGGGAGGATTCTTGAGATTAGGGGAATGGTTGGCAACTATGGAAGTTTTTTCTTGATTTTTTTATTATTTAGTTTTGATTAAAAGTTTTTTACTGTAGTTAGGGTAATTACCTTAACTGTAGTTTATGTTTTTACTTTTTAATTATATTGCCTGAAATATCATTGTTGGATTTCAAAATTTGAATTAGTTTCATTTAATAGAGGATGTTGAGATTGGTTTACCGAGTGGTTGAAGGAGGGATGAGATTGTTTAATTTTTAAAAATTTAAGTTTTATGGAAAGTTAAATTTCTATTTGATATCAATTAATTGTAGATATTAATATCAAAGTATATCATTAATCTTTAATTATGATAGTTAAGGGATTTAGAATCCCAAAGTAGGAATAATTTGTAAGTTTTTTAAAATTTTCAGATTTATTGTATATTTAAGTTGATTTCATAATAATCTATATTTTGTATTTCTTTAATTATAGAGTATATAAATTATAATCAGTTGATTTACCCGAATTATTATACTTGTTATTTTATATGGACAAATGATATTTTTATCTAAAATAATTGACTATTTAAGAAACTTATTATTTAACTATAGATTTAGAAAACCTGTTATTGCTTAAAACACCCCCTCATAATCTTGTCTATAATGCAAAATTTCCTAAATTAAATGGATGAGTATGAATAATATTCACTTACCCAATAGACACTCATATATTTTTTTCTTTTTTATTTTATAACTAAAGAACTATTCTTTATTTTTTTATGTTCAACCAACAATTATATTTTCATCATTCACTTCTCTCTCTTCACCGAACTATGATCATCGAGATCAAATGGCGACACATTTTCCATACTGATCCCAAAACGCTCATCTTATTAAACTCAAAATGATTGCATCTTACCACAATGAACTTCGTCAACGGGTCATGCAACTGTAGATCCTAAAGCATCTTCAATGCGAGTCATATAAAAATTTGTCCTCTATAAAAATCGTAGGCTTTCTTTTACCACATCAACTTATACTCTCACAACATTAGGTATGAGGGAACGTGATTTACAAGGTCTTTAAGATCACTTGATGACCATCTTCCTTCAAAGAATAATTCTCCCTTGGTCAACATTACCAGATGGAAGCATGGGTAAACGTTATCCCAAATCACAATAAAAGGAAACAATGGAGTCACACAGCAAAACAAGTCACAAATATAAATGGAATATAACATTTTTAAATTAAAGGGAAAGTAATATAAATAATTTTCACAAAAATTACAAGTAAATTAATAAAGAATAAACCAAAATTATAGATGTCCATTCTTCAATGCATATATTCTTTCACGAAATAGCGATTCCTGAAAAAGTCATATCAACATAAATATACTTGGACTATTAATCCAATTTAATAGTTAAAGAACCATACTTCTAAAAATGTACATCTGCTCATATCATAATAGCAGGTCAGTAGAACGAACTTTTAAACTGCCTTAGCGTTATCCATACTTTTATGGAACCGGGCTAAGGCGTCAATGAAAATTGGACAAAAGATGAATATCATCCTTAATTCAAATCAGAAGCTTATAAAAAGAGATTTCTCCTCACCCCAGGTTAAATCTGTGAAAACGTACAAAGGAGAAGGTTGCCTCTTAACTTGAATACTCCAACATGACATTTACTCCGTATCCACAATGCGAGCCCAAGAATATATGACTTCTAAGACTTGAAAATCAGCTACAAGTAAATGGAAAATATATAAGTTACATAACTTGGTACAAACATAGATATCAGACCCTACAAACTAACTAATCATTCTGCAAAACTCATCAAACATATTAATCATGCTTTATTCAACAACATTTTTCTACGAAACCACAAACCTTATGAGAAATTGGTGACTAGCCACATACAAGAACAATTTTAACTCCAGTTTGATGAGCAAAAATCTTTCCCAAATGGGTGGGACATAACACCTTTGACGAGACAAGTACTAATAGTAGGGAAATTCAAAATGAGAAATAGAACCAAATTCACGGCTTTAAAATGGGGTTTTATATCCAAAAATTTTCACAACTTTTATTTCTTTCTGGTTCTTTCCAATTGGGAATAAGTAGGAATGTAAACTCGGTTACTTTACCACAAGGGATTATAATTAAGAAAAATGTTTAATTTTGTAAAGTTTGAACCGATAGACATGTTTCCTAAGACTATTAATGGATAGTAGTTTTTGTAGCCCCGATCAGAAACAATATGACTTGGTGATTGAATGTTTATGAAGCTCAAAAGAGGATTTCTTTATCTTTGGTTTACTATGACTAACAGTTCATAGTTCTAAAAAACTTCAAAATCTAAAGGTGAGACTAAAAAATTGGAGAAGACAAAATACATGCTTTGCACTCAATCACGACCATACAGAACATGATTCTTTAGTACAACATGGGTGAATTCTAGGACATACAAGTCATTGTCATGCTCAGAGGTTAAGGTACATCGACAACTGAATCAAATAATAAAGTGACAGCAACTTGATAAAGAGGAATGAAAGTCTTACATATGCTTTAAATTGCAGGTTCCTTGAATCTCTGGCAAATATTGGATTCTTTGCATTAGGTTTTACTGCCTGACATTTTAGTAGACACGCAAAATCTATTCATTCATAAATAAAAATTTCAGATGGCAATATTAGTTTATCAACAAGCCTATTGCAGGTACTGTCAATATTCATCAACTATCGGTTCCAGCCATGAGGCATAATGATATTGCCATAGACATATAGACAATGAGATTGATATGGGGAAAGTTGATAAATTAATTAGGAGAAAGATGTAAGACAAATTTCAGTAGAAGGCTACTTACATAACTCGCGCACAACCCGATTGAATTGAGATATTTAGGGTGGGTGTATTAGATGTATGATATATGACTTTTATGAATCTAAGTCTAAAATCAGAACAAATTAGTAATCGACTACCAAAAGGCAACGCTAGATATTTTTACCTTCATCAGAATGAGGTCAAGCAACTCTACCAGTTTCTGACTCGTATTTATCAGCTTGGTGACCGCTAATCAGACACAATAGCACAAAAGGATAAAACCTTGTGCTTAAAAATCAAATAACATAACCAAGACACTAGTCAAGAAGCATAGAATTGACAAGGAAATTGCCCGATGTTCCATCTCAAGGTCTGAGGAATTTTTAGGAAGAATTCCAACACATAGAGGCTAGGGCGGCCAATAATTGAGTCCTTCATCGTCTTCGTCTGTGCAATGATGAACCTATCTGAATGGAAGCTTGGCTCTCTCAAGAAGGATGACTGGTCAAGGAAGGAACTCGCAACCCCGTAGCTCAGCAGCACTGAAAGCCCAAAACCAGATCTAGAAAGCATGAAGCCCTAAAAAACTAGAAACGAACCTGACTTCAAGTCTCAGTTTCAAGATCTGATATTGGACGATCGCAATCTTCAGAAAGAGAAATAGAAAAAATAAAAGACTATTTTCTAAGTATGCAAGAATAGCTTCTTCTGGTGAGCCTTGTCTAAGATGAGAGAAGATAGAGATGTGATGGTGAGCTTCATTTGGAAATAGTGAGGTGATCGCGAGGGTTCCTGTGGCGATGCCGAGGCTAGGGAATGAACTCGTTTCTCTCTGTCTCAACTTCTCTATCTAAGAAAGAAGAAGCGCCCGCCGAAAAAGAAAAAAAGTAAAAGAAGGGGACAAATGTTAGTCCCGCCTTTTTTTTTCAACAGCTGTTTTTTACAGGATTCTTTAAAAAAATCATTGATGTAATGCATTCACAGGGATAAAGTTTAAACCCTGTAATTGAAAGTTTTTGAATCTAGTATTTGTTGTAGTGTGGCCTGGAGATATGATAAGCGCTTCTGCACATTCTGGAGCTCTTCTTGAATTTGGTCAGCAAAAGCTTTTTCGTTCTCAACTGCCTTCAGCTTCTTCTTGGTACTAGTACTGGATTCGGGTTTCTTGGCTTCCTTCTTCTTTTCAGAGGACTTACCCTTGGACTTGGTGATTTTAGGGGTATCCTCATCACTGTCTGCTTACTTGTTCTCAGGGCTAGGGGTCAACAATTTTCTTTTCCCCATATCTTGCTGCTTCTTTCTAGACTGCCTTGGTGGTGCTGTTGGTGCAGACAGCTTTTCCTCCTCACTCTCCTCTTCTCGTTACTCTTTCTCCAATTCTTCTTCCTCACTCTCCTCTTCTCGTTACTCTTTCTCCAATTCTTCTTCCTCACTAACTTCTTTCTCTTCTTCCTCGTTCTCATCTTCTTCATTCTCCACTTCCTCCTCTCTATCTTCTTCATCAAATTCTTCTTCCAACAACTCTTCCTTCTCAATGATTTGCTCTTCACCCTCTAGTGCCACAACATCATCCTACCCAACATGCCCTTCATTAGCATGTACATCCTCCACCTTGCCTTCCTCTTCAGCCTTCCAGGGTAGAGAATGGCCTCAGGGAAGGGAGGCAGTGGCCAAATAGGCTTTGTAAAATTTTTTTGAAATGTTTTTTTTTTAGGGAATGGTCTCGGGACTGAGTCAACTCCCAGTACGATTGTTGTTGCTGCTCCATACGTAGCAACAATTCCCAAGTTTTCTATTGTAGGGCTAGCCTCTCAGCAATTTGAAAAGTCTGCTTTGAGGAAGATGATGGATGCACAGATGGGAACTCTGCGGGTCCTTGCTCTTCTCAGCTGTAAATCTTGCTATAGCGGTCAATCTTAGAGCGCGACAATTTATGAGCTTTTCTTCCTCACTAATAAAAGGATTACCAGCTATATAACAAAGATTAGTGATTAAGAAAGGCTAAAACAAATAGCCAATTTTCTTTCCTGCACAGATATTGATCTCTCTAGAAATGATTCTACCAACGTTGATGGATTTACCATTTAGCAAAGCATGCAAAAGAATTAATCATTCATAAGTTACATTTTGTATATGAGCTGTGGCATGATCTTTGTCCTAATGAAATGGTACGAAACTTTGGCTCCGGGCTTAAGTGATGATCGAAGACAGGTTTTTACACCTTCAGCAGACACATTATGCCATTTGATTCTACAAATAGTCAATTCATTTAGCATGGAATTAAGTTTCACATCGTTGGTTTCTTTTGCTTAAATAAAGTATTCATCATCAAAATCAGGCAAATCAAAGACAGAGTTAATAGCCTCAGAAGTAAATGGGACATGGGTACCTCTCACAGACACAACAGTTTGTCATTTTTCAACAAATTAGTATAAAATTCCCTTACCGATGGTACTACGACATTCCCAGGATGAGTGCAGAACTTCCTCCACATCCTTTGCGTGATGATGGCTGCTATATCCTTTGGCAGCCCTAGAGATGGAATGTTCTCTCTAAGGATTTCCTTTTCCTCATGAAATTTTTTGTTCGAATTTCTTCTTCATCGCACCGCTCTGCCTCCTCATTGATAAACTTTTCAGTCACAATGTATTTCTTAGCCAATCCTTTTTTTTATGTTCGTAGGAGAGGAAAGGCTGCTTAGAAGCAAAAGGTGACTTTATGGCTTTTGGAAGTGACATGGCTATGTGAGAGAGAAGAAAATAGAAAGCTTGGTACAGTTTCAAATGAGATTGTATGGTGGGGTTACTTTGAGGCTTTTGAATTTAAAGACAACGAAACCTCACCCTAGATTGCCATGTGGTAACTCTCGTCGCTGAATCAGCGTGAAAAATTTGGAAAGATAATGCTTCACGGTTAAGATTTGAAACTTTGGTGAATATCACTTTATTTTTTATTTTAAGCGGGAATATCTCTGAGATATTTTCGTTGATATAGAGCTTGTATGATACCACTCTTCATCTTTGGCGTTGCGACAACGGATCCCACTAAACCCCTTTTTGTATGAAAAGTGTCCTTTCACTGGGGTCCACGAACTGGCCTTCCTACGATAACAAATCAGAGGGTATATATACTATCACTACTAAAAGGAATAATGCATTTGGGTGATTAAATGAGATATTTTACCCTAATTAGAGAAACAACACTAAATTTAAAAATACATGAATGGAAAAGATTAAGAAAAGAAATATATTGGGTTGCCTCCCATATAATGCTTGATTTTAAGTCTTTAGCCTGACTTAAATGATCCTTTCACGGCTCCTTGAGTAGGGTTGAGTTCTTCATTCTATCCACCCCATTGCCTTAATAGTGCTTCACCATTTGATCATTGACTTTGAACTCTCTTCCTCTGTTCTCATTTATCAAATCAACAGCTTCGTAGGGAAATACATTGACTAATTTAAATGGGCCACACCACCGTGACTTTAGCTTCCCAGAAAACAACTTGAGCCTTAAGTTAAATAACAAGACTTGGGCTCCTGACTCTAGCTCTTAGGTTATTATTCTTTTGTCATGCCATTTTTTATTTTCTCCTTGTACAACCTTACACTTTCATAAGAGAATAGCCTAAACTCATCTAGTTCATTCAATTGTAAAGCCCTATTCTCTTCGACAGTCTGTAAATCAAGATTCAATTTTTTGACAGCCTACAAAGCTTTGTGCTGCAGCTCCAAAGGCAAGTGACAAGCTTTGCCAAAGACCAACCTGTGTGGATACATACCTAATGGGATTTTAAATGATGTTCTATAAGCTCATAATGCATCATCCAACCTGAGAGACCGGTATTTTTTGATTGGGTTAACCATTTTCTCCAATATTCTCTTGATTTCCCTATTTGATAGCTCTACTTGGACACTGGTTTGGGGTGGTAAGTATAAGAAATCTTGTGTCTCATCTCATACTTGGCTAAAGTACCTTCAAACAACTTATTGTAGAAGTGTGTTCCCTCATCAATGATAATTACTCTGGTGGTGCCAAACCCGGTAAATATGTTCTTCTAAAGTAACTTGACCACCACCTTAGACTCATATGTTGGTATGGCAGAAGATTCTACAAATTTGGACATATAGTCCACTGTTACCAGAATGTATAAGTTACCGAATGATGGTGGAAATGGTCCCATGAAGTCTATTACCCACACATCAAACAATTCAACCTACAAAATGGTATTAAGGGGCATCTCATATCTCTGTGATATGTTTCCAGTTCTTTGACATTTGTCACAACACTTTTCTATTTAATGAGCATCTTTAAAGATTAAAGGCCAATAGTAGCCAGATTGTAGCACTTTTATTGTTGTCCTCAAACCTCCAAAATTCCCTCTATAGGCTTTGACTTGTTGGAAGAATTTCTCGGCTACTGTGAGTTTAGTTCAGGAGATAACACTCCTTCTATAATAGCCATATCTGCTATAGCATCCTTCCTAGTTTCCAACCTTGACAAATAACCTACCACTTGGTTTTATGTGCTATTTCTTTCCTTGATTTTCAGGTCAAACTCTCGAAGTAGTAAGATCCACCTGATCAATCTTGGCTTGGCATTGTTTTTGAAATTAAGCACTTAGTAGCTGACTACTTAGTGTAAACTGTAACTTTTATCTCTGAATTTATTAAAGGCAAACACAATAGCTAATATTTCTTTTTATGTGATGGCCTAATTCAACCATGCACATATGGGTGTCCCGCTAGCATAATGAATGGAATGAAAAATTTTACCATTTCTTTGCCTAAGGACAACTCCCAAAGCATATTCACTAGCATTACACATCAGCTCGAAAGGTAGCTCCCAATTTAGGGCCTGCCTACAGTCATCAGTTCAAAAGGTAGCTCCCAATTTGAGGCCTACCTACAGTCATCAGTAAACTCAAAAGACCTATTATTCTCAAGTAGCATGCATAAAGGTTTAGATATTTTTGAAAAATCTTTAATGAACTTTTTATAGAATCCTGCATGTCCTAAGAAACATCTATTTTTAAAAAATCTTTAATGAACTTGTTATTCTCAAATTTTTTGTTTAAATTGGGATAAATGTGGTTTTCCTGTAATTCATGCACACCCTCCAACTAGTTACTCTCATTGTTGGAATTAACTCATTGTTGTCATTTGCTATAACTGCAACTCCTCATTTCTTGTCTGAAATAGGGTATATGTTCCCTGCATCCAACTATTTCATGATCTCTTATTAACAACCTCCTTCATATAGGATTTAGCCTCCTCTGTTACTTAATAGAGGTGCCACTTCCTTTCTCAAGTAAGATCTTATGCATGCATATAGAGGGACTTATGCCTTTTATGTCAGCCATTTGCCAGCCAATAGCTTTCTCCATTAGTATGACATATTGTGGGAGAGCCTTATGACATATGGTGGAAGTTTATTTTACAAAATCAGACTACATTCATGCATTAAAGCAAATCTCAAACTCCCATAGCTTTCTCCTTTTAATCAAATAATATTTCATAAACTTGACATAGTTTGACATCTATTGTAGAGCTTCTATTAAAGGTATTTTAATATGCAACTACTTCAGCATATCAAAGAATTTGTTAAACTGACCAAACAACTTCTTCTTTTGTAACCTTTGTGGGAATGAAGGTAAATGCACCTATATTCTTTCTTCCACTGATTGCTTTGTAGGCTTAGATGCTATAGTAGTCGTTTGCTCTGCAACTGTTTTATACTGACTTGCTTCCTTAACTCTATTTTCAGGTTACCCTTCTGACATGTCAATATGCCGTGCTGCTACTTTTCCACTCCTCAAATGTATTGCCTTGTACAGTTCCTTCTTTTCCTTTATGGGGTTCTCAGTATTGTTGGGTAAAGTGCCTTGAGGTCTAGTGTTCAATGCATTAGCCAATTGTCCCACCTGATTTTCTAAGTTCCTAAGGGAAATAGCCTAACTCTAGATCATTGCAGACTGATTCTGGATCACAGATTCATTCTTCGCTCTATACTCTTTTAGTAGGCTTTCTAATGTACTTGACCTTGCTGTGATAAACCACGAGGATAAATCGATTTACTTTGTGTATTTGATGGTCCACCACCTTGATTACTCTAGGAAAATTTAGGGTGTTGACTTCAGCAAGAAATTGTTCATTGAGGCTGGATTTTCTGGACAACGACTTTCAAACAATGCTCTTCCCCACAATAAACACAAGCCACCTCTCCCACTTAGTTCACTGAATGCTATATCCTTTGGTTTTGATTTTGGTTTGCTGAAGATGCTATACTCAAGGACTTCATCATATTAGTCAATGAAGATACTTGAGCTGTTAAGGCTATCATAACATCTACTCATGTATGCCTGCAATTCTCTTACTTGTTGTTGCTTTAGAGGCTGGCCACTGATAATTGTTACTTTTTTTTCTTTCAAGGATCTCATAAGCTTCATTATAAGATTTAGACAAAATGGCTCCATTTAATGAGCCATCAACTATCAATCTTGTAGGGAATACAACTAATTATAAAAAGTTTTCATATGGATGCAACGTGACATACCATGATGTTGATATTTTCTTAGCAACTCATTGAATCTTGTCCATGCCTCACATAAAGATTTATCATCCAATTGATGAAAGAAAGTAATCTCATTTCTCAACTTGAAATTCCTTGTAGAGAAAATACTTCATAGGAACTTTTCAGCAAGATCATCCAAGTGCTAATAGAATATGCTAGTAAAGAATATAACCAAGTTCTAGCACTATTACTTAATGAGCATGATTGCTGATTGAGAAGTCCTACGCAAGTATACATGTCATAACAAGTAATATATTAGTAAATGATTGTCAAGCCCACATGGAATAGGGAATATGCAATGCTTAAGCGTACAAACAAATTTAAAATGTAAGGTAATGCTATAGCAAAGAATGTGATTAGATTTAAACTAAGATTAATTGCAAATTACTTAAAATTAAGAATTGAAATTATGACAACTGAGCTCAAGAAGATTACTAAAGTGATTTAGATATTCAAGATGATAATGGGCTAGTATGGCTGATTCCCTTTTCATTTACTTCACATTTATTAACTCTGTTTCCATTTCTATAGCTGTTCATAAGCATTACCCTAGCTCTAAAGCACAATAAACTTCTGTTTAAAAGAATATCTACTTAGCCCAACCAAATTCATATCTAACCAGATTCATTAAGCATCAGCTAATAGGTTACAAGGCAAGTTCATATTCCTATGCAACTCACAAAATGCCTATATCTACATCAATCTTTGCTAATGTATTCTTGATTTAGGCATACAAGCATTGGGTAAGTCATTCCATTAAACTAAGTTCTTTTGAAGCTTAACTTAACTTACATTCTATAAGGGATGACCAATCGCAAATAGAAATTAAACAATCAAAATACTTAACCCAAAATGCTTAAGAAAACAAGCAATGGAAACTTCATTAAAAATGTAAAGTATAATCCAAGTTAGTTTACCATACTAGCCTCAAAATGCTTAGCTCATAATGAGCTCAAATAAAAATATGAAATATCGTGAATCCATGGAATCCAACATAGAAAGAAATTAGGAAAAGAGTAGTACATAATAGAATAATGGAGTAATGGAAAGAGAAAAGAAGAATAAACTAGTAGTTTACGTCTTCCCCTTTCTCCCTTCTGTCTTTTGTCGTCTTCTTCACCATTTTCTTCCTTGTACAGGTTTTGTCTTCTTCTCCTGGCACCTATCGACTATAAATGAAAAATATATGCCCTGTCCAAAAAGAGAAGGGTTCGCTTTTTATACCCTCATGGTAATTAGGGATTCCTTTAACATAAGGGCATGTGGTGAGACTCCAAGAAGTTGGGGACCATGAAGCGCAGGAGCAGTTGACACCTGGAGCACTAACTTTGATGCACATAGATCCCTTTCGATTTCAGCTCCCGCTTGCGCACACACTAAGCTACTCACTTACTTGCATTGAATGAATGCTGCTATTGCAATGGAAACTGCTATAGCACTAAAGATTCCAAGCTAGCTAGTAGCCATGCACAAAAAGACCCTAAAATGCATAATATTGCCTAAAATATTCAAAAACAGGCTCGCATGCTAAATCTAAACTCTAAAACTAAACTATATGCATTTAACTAAGAGTAAAGCATAGATTCTAATCAAAACTCCTAAAATAAGCAACAATCTAAAGAATGGCTAAAATATCCCTACATTCATAGAGTTATCACACCCCCAAACTTAAACCATTGCTCATCCTCAAGGAATGCCAACAAAAACAACTAAACTAAAAATTGATTGTACAATAAATGAGCAAGCTAAAAATTTTCAACACTAACCACCTTCCCATAGCAACAATGCGCATCAAAGTAAGAGGAACCTTTAATCACAACATGTTGAATTCAGACCTAGACCCATTCCCTTTCAGTGAGTGTGTGCGAGGAACAAAGTTAATTGCTATAGGACACAAAGTAGCTTAAGTACAAAAACTTAACTAAAAGACTTCTAGCTAAAGCACAACTATATCACTAGGCACAACATGCAGTACATCATACTTGGTAGGGGACAAACAACAATCATTAACCACAAGGGAAACAACTACTAATTCACAATCCTTTATTATTGGTTTTAATTTTTTTTTCTTTTTCTTCTTTTCTCTCTGTTCTTTTAAGATGGATAGATAACCCATTATGTTGTGTTGCCTTTTGACGCGAATGACGACATTGGTGATGAAGCCACCCAGTTACTCAGCAACAGAATAATAGACTGCTACTTAACTTTTACGTAATTAAATGCTATAGAAAGATCATATTTATGGCTACCTTTTGACGCGAATGGCGATATTGGTGATGAAGCCATCCAGTTACTAAGCAACCTAAAATAAAGGAACTCTCTTCCTTTTATTCTCTAATATTATTTTCAAAAGCCAAAGGATTCTCTTTAAACAGTTAAATACATAAGGTATATCAATGCATACAAATTTAGCTTCCCTCCCCCAAACTCATTTCTTTCTAAATGCAAACTGATTTCTAGCAACTTATCATACCTAGCTAGAGCTTAAGACCTCATATGAACCTAAGACATCCAAGGCTCCCTAAGGCAGCTAACCTAGCTCCTAAGTGCATGATAACAAGGGAAACCGTATAAGAACTCTAAATTCAACATAATGTACTCAAGTTTCCTCTTTTATTTTGTTGCTTTCTGTTTGTTTTTTTATGCTTTGCTTTAAATATGGGGGCATGTATAAGTGGAAAGTTAAAAAGAAACATGCTCACAAACAAAAAGGTTAGCATAAACAATCCAAAAATAAAATCATAATCATAATCCATCAATCATAGGAGAGGGCTAGCCCCTTCCCCCAAACTGTAACAGGCAATGCCCTCACTGCCAAAATTATTCAAAACTTAATAATTATTTTTAAGAATCCATAACCAGGTAAGATATGAGAGAAAAAGAGAGAGAAAGAATACTCCCCTTGCTGTTGTAGTCTGATGCTGCAGTAATCCACCATTGCTCAATGCTTGGAAGCACTTCGAAGGCCACTCCTCTTCTTTGAGCCCTCATTGAGATCTAAAAGTTGTTTCTTCACAGATTTAATTTGCTCCTAAAGTTGGCCATCCATTTCATGCTCCTCAATTACCTTTTGATTTTTCTTAGCGCTTTTGTCAAGGACAGTTGCTTCAACTTTCTTCTTTACCTCCTTGCTCTTTCCCTTGGGCTTTGGTACTTCCTTTTTCTTAGATCTTGACTCAGGACTTAGGGTTAACATTTTCCTTTTCCCATGTCTATGGATTTTTTAGGTGATGATTTTTTCTTTAGGGGAGGAGTTTCTTCAATCTCTTCCTCTCAACTTTCTGCCTCTTCCAAGAGTTTATCTTCCTTTTCACTATCTATTGCAACTTTTTCTTTTTGGAAATTTTCTCTCAACTCTTTTACTAATACTTTCAAAACAGATTCTAGGTTTTATCCGACCTCAACATCTTTTTGATCTTCTCCTTCTGTTTCATCTTCAAATTCTTTTTCCTTGCCACTCTCTCCAAGATCTTTTTCTTCTTCCTCCACTAGCTTATCTTCATCCACCTCAGTTTCCTCCTCTACTTCTGCTAGCTCTTCTTCTAACTCCTTACTAATGGATTTCCTAATTTCTTCTTCCCTTACTTCCTCTCTCAAATTTTCTCCTTCTTGTTGGTTTAAGTTTTCCTCTTCATCATCTTTTTGCTTTTCTAGTGCTGGAATAGGGTCTTTGTGTACTCCAAAAAGGTTATATTTTATAACTCCTAATACTACATGAAATTTGCTGCTTGTTGGAAGAAAACTTCAGATTCCTTTCCTTCTAAAATAGGTTGCATAAAAGGGATAACATATAATTCAGGATTAGATTGCAGTAATGCTCTTCAAATGGTAGTGCAGAAGAATCTCCAGCGGGCTCCTCAACCAGGCCCTTAGATTTTTGCTCCATAGGTCTCTGAATGCATAAAGCATTAATAGATCCCTTATTTACAAGCCTGTCCTCATTCTAAAAAAAGGCACGTTATTAACCAGACACAATTTAGTAATCAAACATGGAAAAAATAAAGAACCATCTCTCTTTACTACAACAATCTTTATCTCTATCAATAATATTCTACCAACTTTCACAGATTTTCCAAACATAATACAACGCAGCAAGATAAGGCTATCTTTAGTGGTGGTAAGATTGAGAGTTGTGGGCATTAAAGAGTACTGGATAAAGTGGTGCCAAACCCTAGCTACAGGGATCAAATATGTTTTCAAACATGTTTTGGAGTGCTTAGTGGATGTATGGTGCCATTTCATGCCAGACATAGTTAAATCCTTCAACATATTTTCTAGTATAGGATCAGTGATATTAGCAGCTATGTACATGTAATCATCATCAAAATCTTTTAGACCTAAGAGACCATTAATTTGCACAGGAGTAACGAAATTTCTCGACCTCTCATACGCACCTTGGCGTTCTTTGGCCTAAAATTTACATATATATCCCTTACCAGATGTACGTATATGAACTTATTATGTATTCATAGTTTCTCCCATTTGCGCTACTGAACAAACCCACTGATTCCTTAGGGAAGACCCAAATTTAGCATAGGCTATATGAGAAAGCCTTTTTCTTCAAGGAACTTCTTGTTCCTAATATTTTTCTCAAATTTGTCCTCAGCTTCAGCACTCACAAATCTATCTGCTTCTGAAAATTTGGGGGAAGGCTTGCTTTTAGGCTAGGAAGACTTTGAAGAAGATATTTGAGTGACCGATTGTCAAAGCTTCTAAGGCTCTAAGATGAAAAGGGGGTGGGTCTAGTGAATCATTTTTTAGAGAGAAAGGGACTGCTCTTTTGGGGAAGACAAAGTTTACATGGGGTGAGAAGCAAACCCTTCTTTTACTTATAAAGACATGTCGCTAGCTCTCCACGCGCCACAAAGCCTTGATCTCCATCGTTGATCTACAACAGAAAAGAAATAGTTTAGATTCTTTAGGGATATTTTAAGTGGGCTTTTCAAAATTTCAGAGATATTTCAAATCCCTTCAAGTGACTCAATCTCTCTTTCCACGCAGGCGCTGCTGACTCAACATTGTTGCTTTCTTCTTTTTAATGTGGCGGCGTGTCAAACCTATTATGACTCTCCTTTTTTCCAACTGCACTTACTGTGGGCCCCACTCCTACACTGGTCCTCGAAACAATTCCCAAACTTTCTTTAAAAATAAAATAACTTAAAATACCTTAGAGTCTCATGAAATATTCTACCTAAAAATAGAAAATGCTTTAATTAAAAGAATGCTTAACCTAAAATAGAAAATATACTACTAAGCCTAAAAAAATAGCTAGATATTTAAATCCTAAAATCAATTCAAAACTACTACTAATTAAGTGCAAAAATTTGATTTTCCTTGGGATTCCTCCCAAAAGCGCTTGATTTATAGTCAATAGCTTGACTTAACTAGGTTCTTCAAGGCATTCTCAACTTGATTGAGACTTTCATTAATCCTCTGTCGTACACCCAATATAACTTCACCTTTTGTCCATTAGCCTTAGATTCTCTGCCTGATTTTTATTCTTGCAAATCAACTGCTCCATAAGGATAAATCTTGATCAATTTGAATGGCCCTAACCACCTGGACTTAAGCTTTCCAGGAAACAACTTTAACCTAGAGTTGAATAGTAACACTTTTTCCCCGTGCTTCAACTCTCTACTGGTTATCCTCTTGTCATGCCACTTCTTTGTTTTCTCTTTGTACATCTTGGCTTTTTCATATGAAAACATTATAAAATCTTCCAATTCATTTAATTGTAGTGATCTTTTCTCTCCAGCAGCAGTCAAATCTAAGTTCAATCTTTTGGTTTCCCAAATCTGGTAAAAATATTTTTCTGAAGGAACTTCACCACCACTTTAGTGTCAATGGTCAACAATGCTACAACTTCCACCCATTTTGAAACATAATCCACTGCTGTTAGAATGTAGAGATCCCCATAAGAATAAGGGAAAGGACCCATGAAATCTATTCCCCATACATAAAAAAGCTCCACTTCAAGGATATTTGTCGAATGCATTTCATTCTTTTAGAAATATTCCCAGATCTCTGACAATTGTCACATACTACTTTACATGAATCTCTAAATAATATAGGCCAGTAGTATGCATATTGCAAAACCTTGGCAGCAGTCCTTGAACCTTCAAAGTGTCCTCCATAAGGAGAATAGTGACACTACTTCAGAATTCCTTTCATCCCGTCCTCTCGCACATCTCCTGAACAGTTGATCAGGTCCTTGTTTATATAGAAATATATCATCCCAAAAATAGGTTTTGACTTGCTAGAAGAATCTTTTTCTCTCTTGAGCATTGAAGTTAAGGGGCATGAGTCCAGTAGCTAAGAAATTTTCTATATTGGAAAACCATGAAGCTTTCACTGTTGTTACTGTAAATAGTTGCTCATCTAGAAAAGTTTATGTAATAGCAATGTCTGCTTCGGTCTTAGCTTTTGTTTCCAGCGTGGACAGATGGTCAACTACTTTATTATCAGTTCATTTTCTATCTTTGATTTCTAAATCAAACTTTTGCAGTAACAATACCCATCTTATCAACCTTGGCTTAACATCTTTCTTTGTTATCAAAGTACTTAATGGCAGAGTGATCTGTGAACACTGTCACCTTGGTGCCAATTTATCACAAGTAAATGCTACAGCCAACAATTCTTTCTCAGAAGTAATATATTTTAATTGGGCATCTGATATAGTCCTAGTAGCATAATAAATTGAATGAAAAACTTTACCTCTCATTTAACTCAACACTGCTTCCACTACAAAATCACTTGCATCACACATTAATTCAAAGGGTAGCTCCCAGTTGAGGGCTACTACGACATGTGTAGTGATTAAAGCCTTTTTAAGTGTAAGGAAATAAATCATACATTCGATGGTGAAATCAAAAGCTCTATTCGATCTAACATCATGCATAGAGGTTTAGAGATTTTTGAGAAATCCTTAATAAACCTTCTGTAAAAACCTGCATGACCTAAAAAGCTCCTAACTCCTTTTTACTAATGAGGGAGGGGGCAATTTTTCAATTACTTCAAATTTAGCTTTGTCAACTTTAATGCCTTTTAAAGAGACCATATGACCTAAAACTATACTCTCTTGAACAATAAAGTGGTGTTTTTCCTAGTTTAAAATAATATTTGTTTCTTCACACCTTTCTAAAACTCTTTCCAAGTTGGACAAGCATGCAATATAAGATTCACCAAAGATAGAGAAATAATCCATAAATACCTCAAGAGTTTTCTCCATCATATCTGTGAAAATGGCCATCACGCATCTTTGAATAGTAGTTGGAGAATTGCACAATCCGAATGACATTCTTCTAAAGGCAAATGTTCTATAAGAGCAAGTGAATTTCATTTTCTCCTAATCTTCGGGGGCTATTACAATCTAATTGTATCCAGAATACCCATCCAGGAAACAATAGTACTCTTTTCCTGCCAACCTGTCCAACATCTGATCAATAAAAGGTAGAGGAAAATGATGTTTTGTAGTGGCCCTTTTCAGTTTTCTGTAATCTATACAGACTCTCCATCCTATGACTGTTCGGGTAGGAATAAACTCATTTTGTTCATTTACAACAACAGTGACTCCACCTTTCTTCGGTATACATTGAATAGGACTTACCCAAGCAATATCTAATATGGGGTAAATAATGCCTGCATTCAGCCATTTTATAATCTCTTTTTTACTATTTCTTTCATGATGGGGTTTAGCCTTCTCTACCGCTCAATAGAGTTGCTATTGCCTTCTTCCAAAAGAATTTATGCATACAGATGGATAGGCTTATCTCTTTTCTGTCAGTCATTTGCCAACCAATGGCTCTTTTATATTTCCCCAACACCTCTAAAAGTAACATTTCATGCTCACTTCTCAAGGAAGATGAGATTATGATAGGAAAAGTACTTCTCTCTCTAAAATATGCACACTTCAGGTGAGTGGGTAGTGGCTTCAGTTTCAATGCATGAGGTGATTCAATTGGTGGCACAGATGGTTTGAAGGTTCTTTTTGAAAATTATAAAGATTCAATCTTCCTTCCAAGTACCATACTGCCTTTCTTTGAATCTAACCGAGTGATCTCAGATTCATCACCATTGCAACTGGCTTCACTGACTTCCTCTATACTTAATTCAGGTGGACTGACCATTCTACAATTTTTACAAATTTTGTCCAATACTACAACATTTATTGTTGACACAACTGCACGCTCTTTTGCTTCTTCATCCAGATATTTCATGGCATTAAAGACAGTAAAAGTGATCTCTTGGTCATTGACTCTCATGGTCAATTCTCCTTTCTGCAGATCTATAATAGTTCTTCCAGTTGCTAAGAAAGGTCTTCCCAAAATAATAGAACCCTTTCTATTTGCCTCATAATCCAGGATGATAAAGTCAGCAGGAAAAATGAACTTATCCACTCATACTAACACATCCTTAATCTTCCCTTCAGGATATACAAATGACATATCAGCTAGCTGCAGTGTGATAGTAGTGGAGAGTCTGTATAGATTGACACATCCCTTCAGGATATACAAATGACACATCCTCAATCTTCCCTTGAACCACTCTCATGCTTCATAAAATGACTCATCCTATAGTTGGTGAAAGGAGGTGATTTCATTTAAGAGCTTAGCATTTTTAGTAGGGGAAAATGCTTCATCAGGAACTTCTAAACTAAATCATTCCAGCTACTGACTAAATTTGGGGGCAACGAGTTGAGCCATGCTCTAGCTCGATCCCTTAGTGAATATGAGAACAATCTCATTCTCAATGTTTCTTCAGAGGCTCTTGGAATCTTGAATGTATCAATCGCCTCAATAAAAAGTCTGAAATGAAGATAAAGATCTTTGGAAGGCAATCCATTGAACTGACCAACTGCCTGAAGCATCTGGAACATGACTGGCTTAACTTCAAATTGTGGACCTTGAATTTTAGGCCTCACAATGCCAGGGTTCATTTCTTGTGGTTGAAGGACAATATAATCCCTTATTTCCCTTTCCCTATCATCTGCCATTACAATGACATTATTGCCATTGTTTGCATTGTTATCATTTCGAACCCTTTCATTGACTACTTCTTCTCCATTGGGTGAAGTCATAGTTGCTGCTGCAACAATAACTCTATGCTCTCGCCTAATATGCCTTCGAGTTCTGTCTATCTGTGGACCAAACAATATGTCCAACACTTGCTGTATGCGCATATGAAAGATCTCACTCTCCTGAAAACACAGTAGAACAATAACTTAATAATACTTACAAATTAAATACTATTTGGCATAAACAAAGATATCCTATCTCTACTCCCCTGCAACAACACCAAAAACTCGATTACTGATTGAGTAGTCCTACACAAGTATGCGTGTCGCAACAAGTGATATAGTAGTAAATGAGTGTCGAACCCACAAGGAATAGGGAATATGCAATGCTTAAGTGTACAAACATATTTAAAATGTAAGGTAATGCTATAGCAAATAATGTGATTGGATTTAAATTAAGACTAATTGCAAATTACTTAAAATTATGAATTAGGATGATGACAACTAAGCCGAAGAATATTACTAAAGTGATTTAGATATTCAAGATGAGAATGGACTAGTATGACTGATTCCCTTTTCATTTACTTCACCTTTATTAACTCTGTTTCCTTTGCTATAGCTGTTCATAAGCATTACCCCAGCTCTAAAGCACATTAAACTTCCATTTAAGTGCATACCTACTTAGCCCAACCTCCTTTGTATCTAAGCAGGATTAGGATAACACATATTCATTAAGTATCAGCTAGCAAGGCAAGTTCATATTCCTATGTAACTCACAAAATGCCTAGATCTACATTAATCTTTGCTCATGTATTCTTGATTTAAGCATACAAGCATTGGGTAAGTCATAACATTAAACTAAGTTCTTCCGAAGCCTAACATAACTTTCATTTTATAAGGGATGGCCAGTCACAAAGTTTTATGAAACGTTCTTGATGGAAAAAATGTGAATGAAAGATCCCACTGAATTGAATTGGGTCCATGAATCTAAGCAATAGTGAGAATTCTTGATCTCTCTCAATAGAAATTAAAAAATCAAAACACTTAACCCAAAATGCTTAAGAAAACATGCAATGTAAACTTCATTAAAAAGGCAAAGTATAATCCAAATTAGTTTACCATACTAGCCTCAAAATGTAGCTCATAATAAGCTCAAATAAAAATATAGAATATCTTGAATCCATGGAATCCAACATAGAAAGAAATTAGGAAAAGAGTAGTACAAAATAGAATAATGAAGTAATGGAAAGAGAAAAGAAGAATAAACTAGTAGTTTAAGCTCTTATCGTCTTCCCTATCTCCCTTCCTTCTTTTGTCATCTTCTTTACCCTTTTTCTTCCTTATACGAGTTCTATCTTCTTCTCCAGGTAGCTGTCGGGTCCAAAAAGAGAAGGGTTTGATTTTTATACCCTCATGGGAATTAGGGCTTACATTAGCACAAGGGCATGTGGGGAGACTCTAAGAAGTTGGGGACCACGAAATGCAGGAGCAATTGACACCTAGAGCACTAACTCTAACGCATAAAGATCCCCATTGATATCAGCTCCCACTTTCACCCGGGCCAAGCTACTCGCTCACATGCATTGAATGAGCATTGCTATAGAAATGGAAACTGTTATAGCACTAAAGATTCCAAGCTAACCACCAGCCTTGCACCAAAGAGACCCTGAAATGCACAATATTGCCTAAATTATTCAAAAAAAGGATAGCATGTAAATCTAAACTCTAAAACTAAACTATATGCATTTAACTAAAAGTAAAGCGTAGATTCTAATCAACATTCCTAAAATAGGCAACAATCTAAGCTTAGAATGGCAACAATAACTTTACATTCATAGAGTTATTAGATTAAGGAAACAACTTCATCCTTAAGGCATCCTTTAAAGCTTCAGAAATTAAAAAAAAAGCTTCATTGACTTCCATGAATAACCTTAAATGCAAGTGAGGGTCTTCAGTGGACATGCCATTAAATTGCCCTATAATTTGTAACATTTGAAACATAACAAGCTTCAATTCCAACTGTGGTGCTTAGATCTCTGGCCTCCAGGGTTCATTGCTTGAGGGGTAAGAATGGCATAATCCCTAATTGACCCCTCTCTGTCATCAACCATCACTATAACATTGTTGCCATTATTAGCATTGTTGTCATTCTGGTTCTGGTTCTCATTCAAGACCACTGCTTTTTAATTAGCCACCATTTCTCTTGCTGTAGCTAGTCCTCTCCACTCTCTTCTTAATTGCCTTAGAGTCCTGTCGATTTTTGGATCAAGGTTGAAGTCAGGTAATTACTGCATGTGCATAAAATGAATATGCAAATTCCTGTAATAGGGTAGCGGTACACTTTCAGTAAATAGCTCACCAATTAGATTCAATCTTGATCTAACTAACTAAGTTTTTTCTCTCAATCCCTGACAAGTTGCCAAAAAAAATGTTGTGTTTGATATGTACGCAACTGGAAGTGCCATTAACAAGTAGTAAAGTGATGGTGTCATTTTGTACGGGGATTGATGAAAAATAGGGTAATTAATCAAATCAAGCTTAAATCTAATTAAATTGGGGGTTTAATTGATCTAGAAGTAAATGTAGTTTAGTACTAATTAAAAATGAGATAGAACAGAGTAATACTGATGAGAAGTGAAATAAGACAGAGCAATAGTTTTTGAATCAATGGTTAAGTGAGCAAGTATGGTTAAATCCCCTTGTTTTTAATATCCTTAACTAACTGATCAATCTACTGTAGCTTATTTGATAGCATTAGCCTCAACTCATTTGTGTGCAACATATTTCCATCTTTGCATCTGTGAACCTCAATCCACATTGACTTATTCATAAAGGTTATCCAACAATTATTCCAGTTATTTGCCTTACAAGGTGAGTTATATAGGCCTATGTTACTCACATATTACTTAGATAACTAGGATTCAAGCAACAAGTATCATCCAAGTTAGTTCAACTGAATTAAACCTTCCTAGTATTTAATCCAATATGTATCTCACAAATGATGGCCACTCAATTAGCATGAATAAGCATTAAGAGTACTTGAATGAAATGCTACTAAGAAGCTTGCAAATTAAACTTTATTAACTAAGGATAAAAACTTCATGGTTCATGAGCCACCCAAGATTAAAATGTTTAGCTCATAATGAGCTTTAGAACATATTCAAACACAGTTATAGCCATTAAATTGCTCAAGAAAATGTAGCTTAAAGAAGAAGATGCACTTTATAGAAGAAGGGTAAAAATGGAAACAGAAGAAGGAATAAGGGAATATCCTTTTGTTTGTCTTCTTCCTTGCAACCCTTCTTTCATTTTTCTGTCTGTTACTTCTATCTTTTCTACAATTCATTTCCTATTCCTTAACAAGGTGTCGACTCTCTTACCAAAGAAGATGTACTTCCTATAAATAGAGCCTCCAAATTAGGGCTTCATCCTCAAAAGAGGACACTTGTCGCTCAACAGCAATAGACGGGGACCACATGAAGGAAATAACATCGATCGGATAACTGATTTTTGAGGTGCACAAGTTTATTTTGACCTTTTAGAGTGCCAGCTGGACTAGACGATGAAATTCCCTACCATGTATGCGTACTTGCTACTATAACAATGTGGTTTTCTTATGTTGTAGCATCTTCTAGTTGATTGAGGTACTTAGAACCCTGCTTAGATGGCTACCCTGACTAATGCCAAATAAGTTATAAAGATGGCCAAACCCTATAAACACAATTGAAACAAGAAATGACATAATTAAGACTGAAAACTAAAATATCACCCTAAAATTTCTAATGAAATAAGCCTGAAAATCAATAGATTACTCTAATTTCTTAGAGTTATCAACCTTCCTTTACTTGAGTTACTTCCACTTGTCTACATTACTAATAAGAAATAAATACAACCACATAAGGACATCAAATGTGTGGAAAGAGAAACATTAGGAGCAGAGTTAATAATCATTATTATCCTTATATGCCCACTTTACCCAAATCAGAAAAGTCTTACTAATATTCTAATATGCCCACAACACATATTCAGAAAAGTAGACTCTGACTAATATGACATTCAATATTTTTCTAGCTTAAAAATTTTAGACAAGATTCCTTAGTTGGAAAAATCATTCTTTTTTCCATTTCAGAATGAGTAGTTAGAAATGTAACAATGAAAAAAAATAGCTAGGAAAGTTTGATGATAATATGACCCTATGTAAAATTCAATTATTTACCATTTTGCATTCTTTCCTTATTTTAAAATAGGGGTAAAATAGCTTAAGTCTCTCTCTACGTGAGACCTTATCTCTTTAGGCAATTAGAATAGCTTCCTTCTTCCTCCCTCTTTGAGAGGGAGCTTCAATGGTAAATAATTGCGATGATCCAGGTGGAGAGAGTAGGGACCACCATAATGAAGGTTTTGTCAATAAGCTGGAAGGTTGTGAGGATGGTCTTGAGATCCTATCACAATAGTATGGTTTGGATGGTCTTGCTTGTAATTTTTAGAATAAAGTTGACAAGGTTAGCTTAAGTATAGATGAGCTATAAGAGGTTATTATCACATTTCTGATGGAGAACACTAAAATAAATAGGATGATGGAGAATTCAAGGAAAGACATTGTTGATTCTTTGGTAAAGTTGGACGAAGCTCCAATTACTTCCTTAATGTCTTGTGTTCTAAGGAGCATATGGTTCAAGAAGATGCAAGAATTTAGAGCTTTAGGTTTTCCCCGAGCATGGTTGCAACTGGTTCACAAGAAGCTTCTCCAATGGTGAACTTTGTAGAAGAAAGAGAAAAGGACAGTGATGTCACTCCTAGCACAGCACACCTCTTAGAAAAGCAACCGCCTAAATTGCCTTGGGAAGGTTATCAAGGGGACCATTTCTTGGTCCAAAGTGTAAAGGAAAAAGGTAAGGACATTGTCCTTGAAAGTCCCCCTTGTCTACGAACTTTACCAACTTCCAATCTCAAAATGTGTACTGTAGCCTAGTTAGAGTGGTGAATAGTTAAGTAAATAGTAATGAAAATGACAATGAATCCTAACATAAATGTACTTTGTGAAGTTGGTCCCTCTCATGTTTGCTAGGACAGTAACAGAACTACTAATGCTCCCTCCAACAAGTCCTTTTGGGATGAAAAGGTCAAGGGGAGGAAAGCTTGTAAAATGGATTTTGCATTTGTTGAGCCTATTAAGGCAGGGAAGAATGCTCAGCGTGAAATTTCTGAGGAGGTTGTGAACAAGGGCAAGAAGAGGTTGGAAGCTTGCATTGTAGGCCATTTCATTCACATGAAGCCTCTTTAATTTCTCTATGGTGCACAAGGCAACCCATAGCTTATGAGGAGATAGAGAACTATTGCATGTCCTAGCTACACATGTTTGTTCTTCTTTAAATTTACTTCTCCTGAGTTGAGGGATTGCATTTTGGATGAAGCTCCTCATCACCTTATTGGTAGACCTATTTTTCTTAAATCTTGGCATGAGAACATGAAGTTTCCAAAGAGGTTGTTCAAATTGTTCCCATCCGGATTAAGCTGTTGGATGCTCCTTTGGAACTCTGGAATGGTGAAGTGTTGAGTTGGATTCCTAGAGTAGTGGGGGACCCTCTTTTTGCTGACTCCATGACTGATAACTGCACCTGGATTTCCATTGCTAGAATTTATGTTAAAGTGGATATCAACTCCAAATTTTTGGTGTACATTGATATAAGGTTGCCAAATAGCAAGCATATATAGATTAGAGTGGAATACCAGGGTTTAACTAGGAAGTGCATGAAGTGCAAGGCTTTTGGCCATGATTGTGCCACTTTGAAGGTCAAATATAGACCTGCTTAGCAGACTAAACCCACTTTTAAGCCTAGGCAATAATGGATTCCTGTTAGAAGGAGTGAATCTCTAGTGGAACCAAGTCCTGCTTCCCAACTTGACACTTTTTGTGCTACTCAATAGGATAAGGATCATATCCCCCAACGTGAGCTACATGTTTACCAGGAACCTATCCATCCTGACACAGTTTAAGTTCATAATGCTTTTGGTGCTTTAGGAGATGATCCTGAGGAAAATGAAGTGCATGAGGTGTTGGATAATAATGACAATGTAAAGGATGACCTCAGTTTGGATAATGTAGATCAAGATCCTGTAGAGGTTACTCCTATACTTGCTTGGAATCAAACTCCCTCAAAACATGCTAGGAAGAAGGGTAGGAAAACCAAATTGAAGAGTAGCTCTAAACCTTAATGTAGGAGGATATTTGGAGGTTGGACTTGTGCTACTAACTATGCTTGTGCGAACAATGATAGAATATGGATAGCTTGGGACCTTGCTATGCTTTCTATCAATTTAGTTAGTCAAACAAATCAAACTATGCATAGTCTTATTACTATTGTGAGTAGCTAGAGAATTTCATTGCTTCCAATATCTATGCTTCTAATACTGCCATCTCTAGGAAAGAGTTATGCAATCATATCACTAGTTAGGCCAGTAGTATTGTGCAACAAACTTAGGTTCTCCTTAGCGATTTTAATGTTGTTAAGCACCACTCTAAGCAGGTTGGTGGGGCTAAGGTTTGGGATAAGGGATCTAATGATTTTAATGCTTGCCTGAATTGTATTAAGGTTGAAGACCTGTGTTTTGGTGGGTTAAATTTACTTGGACTAACAACAAGGATGGTAAAAACACTATTATGAACAAGATTGATGGGATGCTTGTGTATGAGCACTAGCTTTCCCTTTTTCAAAAATCCAATGTTGTGTTTTTTGAATCGTGGCACATCAGATCGTGGTCTTGCTATCTTGCATATTAAAGTGTGCATATGTAAGACTCCTGTTAGCTTCAAGATCTTTGATTTTTGGGCTTATAGAGAGGAGTTTTTTCCTTGTGTGTCCAAAGCTTAGAATAGTAGTGGGTATGGCTCTCTTATGTAATGCCTCTTTAGGAAGCTTTAGGTTACTAAAGCTACTCTCAAGACTCTCAACAGGACCCATTTCTCAGATATTGTAGCTTGGGCCCTAGATGCTAGGGTTAAGTTGGATGCTGCATAAAATGAGTTGTTCAGTAGGCCTCATGATCCTACATTATAGTCCAATAAGCAAACTACTTTCCAGAATTTCATTTCTCTTAGACAAGATAATGATATATTTCTTACGCAAAAAGCTATGACTTAGTGGATCAGCCTTGGTGACAATAACACTGCATTTTTTCACAATATGGTCATAGAGGATTAATACTAGATCCAGACTGGTTCAACTCAATGATGATTAGGGTAACACTTTGAACAGTAAAGAGGACATTAAATATCATATTGTGCAACATTATACTTCCCTCCTGGGTATTGATAATAGGGATCATCCTATTGACTGAAACATCTTGCAGGTGATGTACATTATGAGAGTTTCCTCTGTGCAAGCCAACAACCTCACCAGAGTTATCACTGCTAGTGAGATCAAATAGGTGGTTTTCTCTGGTAATGAGTCCAAGGCCCCAGGCCTTAATGGCTTCACTACAGGTTTCTTTAAGAAGTTGGGATATGGTTGGTAGTGATAAGCTATTTTATCCTTCTTCCAGTCTAGGATGTTGCTGCCCAATTGAGTCAGACTTTTGTTTACCCAATCCAAAAGACTACTTAGCCCTAGAGTGATAATAATGACCTATTTCCTGTTGCATCCTTGATTAGGTCGCTAATAGGTTGAAAAGTGTCCTCCCTACCCTGATTAATGACAACCATAATGCTTTTGTGCCAGGTAGGAGAATTAATGACAACATTTTCCTTCCTCAGGAGCTGGTTAGGGACTATCATAGAGTTTTTCACTTGGCCAAGTATGCTATTAAGGTGGATCTCATGAAGCCTTTAACTATGTTAGTTGGGTCTTTATTAAGGTGGATCTCTAAGATTCTTGCTAATATGTTGTGTAACTAGAATGCTTTTGTGTTATGTAAGAGAATTATTGACAACATTTTCCTTTCTCAAGAGATGGTTAGGAACTATCACAAAGCTTCTCACTGGCCAAGTGTGCTATTAAGGTGGATCTCATGAAAACCTATGACTATGTTAGTTGGGTCTTTATTGAGAAAAGTCTAAACATCACTAGCTTCCCTTCTGTCTTCACTGAGTGGATTATGACTTGTATTACTTCTACCTCATTCTCTATTAACATAAATGGGGAGATTTGTGGCTATTTTAGAGGTGCTAGGAGTCTGAGGCAAGGGGATCCCATCTCCCCTTATTTATTTGTTATTTTTATGGAGGCTCGCACTAGCCTTTTACAGCATGCCTCCACCTTACCAGGTTTCAACTTTCACTAGAGGTGCAAGGAGTTGGGGATTGTTAACTTATGCTTAATTGATGATCTCCTCATCTTCTCTAAAGGTGATAAAATTTCTGTTAGCCTCATTAGAGATAGTTTGGATGTGTTCTTTATGCTTACAAACCTCAAGCCAAATTAGTTGAAAAGTCAGATTTTCTACTGTGGTATCATCCCTAAGTAAGTCATACTTATTTGTACCAAGCTATTGGGTTTCTAAAATGGCATCATTCCTGTTAGATACCTTGGCTTACCTTAAATCTATACCAAGCTGGGAAGAAGATAATGTGCTACTTTGGTTGATTGGATCACTGCTAGAATCAAGAGTTGGAAGGCCAAGTATTTGTTCTTTGCTGGCAGACTACAACTTATCCAATCTGTGGCCATGGCCATTCAAAACTTTTGGGCATGATTGTTTATCTTTCCAAAGAGAATAATACATGACATTGAAATCATTATGAGAAATTAACTTTGGTCAGGTAGTTCTAATAGACATGCCAGCTCCAAAGTCAAGTGGACTGAGGTGTGTACCCCTAATGAAATGGTAGCTTAGGTCTAAGAGACATTGTTACTTGAAATTATGTTGCTACTGCTAAACATCTATGGTTCATTATTTCTAATCTTATTGGTTCCAGTTAGACCAAATAGTGCGATAAGCACCTGATTAAGGATGAAACTATTTTTAGTACCATGATTACTCTTGAATTTTGAGAAAGCTTCTGAAAGCCCGAGATTTGTTCACTTCCTTGAGCCAAGTTAGAATTGGAGATAGTTCTGACTTCTCTTTTGGGTGACCCTTGGCATCAGATGAACGTACTTTACAACAGGTTTGGTAGAGCTGTCATCAATGATAGTGGATAAAGCCTTGGTATCAAACTTAGTAGGGTGATTAAAAATGGTCTGTGATCTTGGCATGTTACCGATACTTCCTGCCCTAGAGAGATCATGACTGCTTCTTTGACTATGGATCCTCCAGATATGGGACCTGATAAGTGGTTGTGGAAGCCTACCTCAGATGGAATTTTCTCTGTTGACTCAGCTTATTGGTCCTTAAAGCAGCTTGAAAGCAATGTTATCTGGGGAGACCTCACCTAGTGTAGCTATAATGTTCCTAAGCACAACTTCCTCAATTGGCTCAGTTGTAGGAAAAAACTGACAACTACGGACAAGCTTGTTGGTTGAGGCATTTATGTTGATTTTGATTATGTGTTGTGTATTAACATGTTGGAGTCTAGAGGCCGCCTTCTTTTTTACAGTTCTTTTGACCAAGCTATCTCGACTGCTATCACTCAATTATGTGATCTCCAATGCTATTTTCTTAGCCGGGGTCACAGAATTAAGTGGCTAGCTCAGATAACAAGGAGGAAAGACCTTAGGTCATCAATCTTTAAGCTTGCATTTAATTCTTTTATGTATAACTTATGGATGGAAAGAAACCATAGGAACTTTGAGGGTAAAACTAGAGATAAAATTACCCTTACTAGGATTATTGTCAACACTGTTAGGAATAGGCTTTGATCCTTTAAATTTATTTCTTAGATTCATACGAACAATATCTTTGTGTATAAGTGGGACTTACCTTCTCATATTTTTGAGAAGCCTGATTGAGTTTTGGTTTGGGTTGGTGTTTCTAGGGTATGCCCATATGCTTTTGTAGTCCTTGTATTTAATGCATATTTTGCTTTATAAGAAAAACATGGGTAAAATTACATGCAGGAAATCAACCACTTTTCCAAAAATTTGATAAGTAAAAAGTTATATAAAAAAATCAAAAATAGATTTTCCTCATGTAAAATTGACATATTTTAATTCAACACATCTCAAGTCACTAAATATTGAAATATAATTATTTTCAAAATCTACAGAGAGAGAGATGAAACCTTAGAATGGGGTTGTCGATTTTCATATTCATTGATTACTCTTCGTTGGGAAGAATGGTGAATTGTGAAAAATGTTAGAAGGGAAAAGAGAGGAGTAGTTTAATAACAAACTCTCTGAAACTTTTTTATTTTTTATTGGCATTTATAAGACAAGGTCAAATGAGATAAGGATAAATGATCCTTGGTTGTTTGGCCCAACCCCACCCATGACCCAAGTCACTCAACCAACAAACTTGTAGGATTGGAAAAATATGAATGAGATCACGATCCTATATAATCCTACGATCCCAACCTGATCTTATATTCAATTGTAGCTTTGTCATGTGATCTGGCTCTTTAGCCTCCTACAAGATCGTAGGCTTGTAGGATCATATGATTCGGATAACGATTCAAACAATCTTGTACTTGAAGACATCAAGGCCACATTTATTGACTTCATGGACATACTTGAAGGCTTTAGTTTCCCTTTGAAGGCTTCATGCTCACATTTGAGTATATCAAACTACACCATTGAAGACTTGGAGGTCACCATTGAAGAATTCTAGTTTAGACTTAAAAACTTCCAATTAGGGCTTGAAGTGATGACATGACCTACCTGTATAATCAAAATAGTCAAGATATAACCCAAACCATCTTGAAGTCTTCAAGTTCATGCTTGATGAATTCAGTGTGGCTCTTAGAAAGTTAAAGTTCATATTTAAGTGTTTCAAAATGCACCATTGAAGGCTTCACTACCCTTTTTGAACATTTGAAATTCAATTTTACTGTACTAAAATGCATATTTGAAGACTTCAATGTCACCCTTCAAGACTTCTAGTTTAGACTCAAAGTCTTCGAGTTTAGTTTAAAGTCTTCGTGTAATCTAGGTATATAATCAAAATGATTATTTTTTTCATTATTCATAAGTCAAGTATTCAATTGAAAACTTGATGTATTTAGTTGTGCATTTAAAGACATTAAGATTAGACTTGAATGACTTCAAGGTCAGACTTGAAGATTTTAATGTCCCTTTTGAAGCTTCGTACTCTCATTTAAATGTATCAAAATACTTCATTGAAGATTTCAAGGTCACCCTTGAAGACTTCCGTTTCGGACTCGTAGTCTTTGAGTCAGGGCTTGAAGTGATTGCATGACCTAGCTGTAAAATCAAAATGGTTAAGATGGAACCTAAAACATCTTAAAGTTTAGACTAGAAATCTTTAAGTAACCTATCTACATGAAGCTTTGCAAGTTCATATTTGAGACATTAGTGTCCCTCTTGAAGACTTCAAGCTCACATTTGAGTGTGTCAAAATGAACCATCAAAGACTTCAAGTTCACCTGAAGGCTTCCAATTCAAACCTGAAGTCATTGAGTTCAATTTTGAAGTGTTAGCTTGACGTGGCTCTATAAAAAATGTTTTTAATGGTATCATATTCATGATTAAAAATGATTTCCTGTTGTACTTTTTTCGTTATGTAGTTAGGAATATTGGAAATGAATTTGAACTTTGGTTGGCTGTACAAAGTCAAATGAGGAGTGTTTAGGTCACAATAATCCTCAGTCTCTTTACGCTCAACTTAACATGAATATCTATACTCTATCTGATTCACATAGAGCCTTAATTTATGACCTCTAGGTGGTAATAAAGTTTATGAACTAGATGACGTGAAAACTTCGTGTCTAAATATGAAGACTTCGAGTCTACACTGAAAGTGTTCAAGCATGACCGTGAACTATACAAGAGGTTGTTCGAGTTTGAATTGTAAGTGTTCAGATGTAATCTTGAAGTCTTTAGTGATGCATTTTGATAAACTCAAATGTGACATTAGAGTACTCATGAGAAACAATGAAGTCTTCAAGCATGACCTCGAAGTCATCAAGGGTGGTGTTGATGTCTTGTAGTGCGTAATTAAAGACTTCAAGTATGAAATTGACTACTTCACTTATGACTAACGAGAACTTAACCATTTGAATATACAATTAGGTCACCGAAGACTTCAAGAGTGAACTCGAGGTGTGAGTCTAAATTGGAAATCTCCAAGGGTGACCTTGAAGTCTTCAATTGTGCATTTTAGTACACCCAAATATGAGCTTGAAGCAATTAAAGACATCATGTCTGATATTTAAAATTTCACTTATGTCTATCGAAAAGTTAACTATTTTGATTATACAACTAGGTCTAGTGAAGACTTTATGATCGAACTCGAAGACTTTATGTCTGAAGATGAAAATTTCAATTGTGACATTTAAGTCTTGAGTGGTGCACTTTGATACACTCAATGTGAGCTTGAAGTCTTCAAGAGGGACACTGAATTCTCCAAGAATGAACTTGAAAACTTCAAGTAGCTTGCTTACTTGAAGATTTCAAGTTTGACTTCAAGATGTTTTAGGTTGCATCCTAACCATTTTGTTTATACAGCTAGGTGACGTGAAGACTTCATGGCTGAATTTGAAGACTTCGAGCATGAAAAAAAAGTGTTCAAGAGTGACCATGAAGTATACAAGAGGTTGAAGTCTTGAAGGATGACCTTGACGTCATCAAGGGTGAGCTTGAGGTCTTCAAGTGTGCAATTAAGGATATCATGTCCAAAATGGACCACTTCACTTACGACTAAAAATAACTTAAACCATTTTGATTCTACAATTGGGCCAACTAAATACTTTAAGGCCAAACTCAAGGAAGTCGTGTCTAAAGTGGAAATCTTCAAAATTGACCTTGAGATAATTATGCATTTTAGTACACTAAAATGTGAGCTTGAAGTGTTCAAGAGGGACCGTGAAGCTTTCAAGAATGAACTTGAAGACTTCCAATGTGCTTTAATGTCTTTAAGTGCGCAATTAAAGAAATCAAGTGCGAAATTTGATTATATAGCTAGGTGACGTGAAGACTTCATTACCGAACGTTAAAACTTTGAGTCTAAACTAGAAGTTTTGAAATTCGACCTTGAAGCCTTGAGTCATGCAATTTGATACTCTGAACATGATCTTTAAGCCTTTAAGAGGGATATTGAATTCTCTAAAATTGAACTTGAACATGTCAAGTAGATATGTTACGTGAAGATTTCGAGTCTAAACTTCAAGATGTTTTAGGTTCCATATTAACCATTTTGTTTATCGAGCTAGGTGATGCGACGACTTCACATTTGAATTCGAAGACTTTGAGTTTGAATATGAAGGGTCACCAAGTCTGAAATGGACTACTTCACTTATGACTAATAAAAACTTAACCATTTTGATTCTACAGCTAGGTCAATTAAAGACTTTAAGGTCAAACTCGAGGAACTTGAATCTGAACTGGAAGTCTTCAAATGTGATCTCAAGGTCTTCAAATGTGATCTCAAGGTTTTTAAGTGTGCCTTGATGTCTTCAAGAGCGCAATTAAAGACATCAAGTGCAAAATTAAATACTTCACTTATTGGTAACAAAAACTTAACCATTTTGATTTTACAGCTAGGTCACATGAAGACTTCATGACTGAACTCGAAGACTTTGTGTCTAATCAAGAAATATTAAAATTTAACCTTGAAGCCTTGAGCTGTTCATTTTGATAATCTAAATGTGAGCTTTAAGTCTTTAAGAGTGACACTGAATTCTCCAAGCAAAAACTTGAAAACTTCAAGTAGATATGTTACTTGAAGATTTCATGTCTGAACTTCAAGATGTTAAATATTTTGATTATATAGCTAGGTCACATAAAGACTACAAGAGTGATTTTGAATACTTTGAGTCTGCAATGGAAATATTTTGAACTTCAAGATGTTAAATATTTTGATTGTACTAAATCTATAATTTAGTACAATCAAATGTGAGCTTAAAGGCATTTAAGAATGACCTTGAAGCCTTTCAGTATGACCTTGAAGACTTCTAGAATGACATTGAAGCTTCAGGTATCACCTTGATATCTTCAAGTGCAAGCTTTAAGGCATCAAGTCTGACACTGATTACTTCAAGCATAGACTTGAATACTTCAAGTAGATAGGTTAACAGAAGTTTTCAAGTATGAACTACAAGATGTTTTAGGTTTCATCAAAACTGTTTTGATTATACTGCCAAGTCACGCAAACACTTCAGGTTAGAACAAGAACACTTTGAGTCTAAAGTGGGTGGTTTTGAAGTCTTTAATCTTTCATCCAACACACTCAAATGTGACATTGAAGTCTTTAAGAGGAACGCTGGAAACTACAAGCATGACGTTGAAGTAATCAAGGGTGACATTGATGTCTTCAAGTGCGTAATTAAAGACATAAAATATGAAATTGACTACTTTACTTATGACTAACAAAAACTTAACCAATTTGGTTATACATTTTGGGCACCCAAAGATTTCAAGACTGAACTCAAGGACTTTAAATCTGAACTGGAAACTTTAAGAGTTACCTTGAAGTCTTCAAGTTTACATTGTAGCATAATCAAATGTGAGCTTGAAGTGTTCACGAGGGACCATAAAGCATTCAAGGGTGACCTTGAAGACTTCAAGTGTGACCTTGATGTTTTTAAGCCTGAAATTAATACTTCACTTATGATTAATGAAAACATAACCATTTTGATTATACAGTTAAGTCATGCAAAGTTTTCATGATCGAACAGAAAGACTTTCAGTCTTTCATAAGTGAAGCACTCAATTTCATACTTAATTTCTTCAATTGTGCATTTCAAGACATCAAGGTCACAGCTGATTACTTCAAGGTCATACTTGAAGACTTATTGTGTCCCTTTTAAGATTTTATGCTCAAAGTTGAGTGTAAATGCACCATTGGAGACTTTAAGGTCACCCTTGAAGACTTCTAGTTCAGACTCAAAGTCCTCCAATTTGGGCTTGAAGTTATCATGTGACCTAGCTTTATAATCCAAATGGTTAAGATGGAACCTAAAACATCTTGAAGTTCAAACTTAGAATCTTCAAGTAACCTATCTACTTGAAGTTCTCAACTTCATACATGAATATCAGTGTCCCCTTGAAGACTTCAAGCTCACATTTCTATGCATCAAAATGAACTATTGAAGACTTCAAGGTCAATAACTCACCTTGAAGACTTCATGTTCAGCATAAAGTTTTCGAGTTCATTCTTGAATTGTTCGTGTGGCCTAGTATATAATTAAAATGGTTAATAGTGTCATGTTCACTATTAAAATGGTGTCGTATTGTAGATTTTCCATTCTGTAATTAGGCATATAGGAAATGAATCTGACTTTCAAATGATTGTGAAAAGTCAAATGGAGGAGTGTTAAGGTCACAATCATCCTCAATCTCCTTATCCTCATCTTGACATGACAATCTATAGTTTATCAGATTTCTTTTTTGTCTATCGTTTTGGTTCCAGTCGCACCTTAATTTTTTACCTCTGGGTGGCAATATTACAAATGAGGTAGAATACAACGATGCTTAGAAAGACAAACTCAACTATGAATTGTTTGACGTGGTTGCTAGTGTTTGATGGAAGATGGTAGAAGTAAACGACGGTCAGTTTATTCAAAAAGTAAAAGACCACCTTGAAAATATAGATACAAAAAAAATATTTCAATACCTTATTGATATTGGACCTAGAGAATCTAGGTCCTTCCCTATCTATTAGACAAAATAGAATGTTTGAAGATAATTATCCCTCTTATGTCATAACGTAGGTGATAAGAAAAAAATAATATTATTGAACAATCAAGAAATATTTTTGGTGTTTGTGATTTTACAGTTTTCACCTCATCAACCTAGAGCGATAAGTTGATTATTAATGATGATTTTGGACTATTAGTATGAGTAGTCTTTTTATTTACCACTGTATGTAGTGGAAGTACAATGTATGCAATCAATTGTCTCCTATATGCATGTCGTATTCAGCAGAAATAAATAATGAGTAAAAGAAAAAATGTCAGACCAAAACTTTTGTTCAGCAATTGAAGTCGTTAAGATCTACAGTGACGGAGGGATCTACTGAACGCATCCTTTCGCATTTGAATTTGGATCTCCCTCTCCTCTCTCTTAAGAGACTGAAGAGTCACATTGTATTTATTTTCAGGAGTTTTTAATATTAAGTTTAATGAATTAATTGATTGATTTGAACCCAAAAAATGCAAGGCTAAATGGTTCTTGCAAGGTAACTCTGAAAGATTTATATTTCCCACTCTGCTGGTCAGTAATGGCTTCTAAAGCATCGATACATGCATGGTTTTTTAATGAAAGTCTTCAAGCGTAATAATTATTTTAGAGATTTGCACCAAAACCCCGACCAATGTCAATGATTTTTTTTGTACATTTGTGACTAGTCCAACAATTACATGTGATATTTATCTATACATTTGTGATGTCTAAGAATTACAGGTGATAGTTTCTATTCTTTATTTGGTCATTTTTTAGTTTCTGTGATGTGGATTTGCAGGTGATATTCTCTCTTTTTATGCTTATTCATTTATTTGGTTGATATGCACAATTTGGCTTGTCGATGGTTGATATGTAACGTGAAATGCTAAGAATTCCTTGCAAGATCCTTTTTTCCTTTCAATTTTATTTTGCATACTCCTAACAAGGCTTTCACAACACTGGCAGTGGTTTGGGTTTAGGGTTATGAGTCCTCTTGCATAATAAATGGATCTGATAAATGATTTAAATGATCTGTAAAAAAATGCCACAAAAATGGTGGTGCATGTAGACACCACCAACAGGTGACAACCATCTTTTCCTCGAAATCGTGAATTCTTATTTTTTTTAAATTTTTTTTCTTCTCTATGTTCTTGGACAAATTTGATTTGTCTGTCTAGTTTGGAATGTCTATTGCTGAGATGGTCTTAGTCTTACCCATAGAATTGGATCTTAAGGATGAAAGATGAGAAATAATAACTTAATTGCACTCAGATGTGATAGACCATGATTATTTTATATAATAAGTTATTATAAAACAATCATAAGGGATATATTCAATTTAAAACATGATTTCTTTAATTGCACTCAGATGTGACATTTAACTCATTAAAAGCAACACTAAAGTCTTTAAATATGACTTTGAAGTCATGAAGGGTGACTAGTCTTCAAGTGTGCAATTAAAGAAATCATGTTTTAAATTGAATACATCCTTATGATTGTCAAATGTGGTTTTGGATAATTACTTTGAGTAATCTTTTCGTCTATCTCTGCATTGCAAGTTCAATGTAGACACTCGACTGTCCCCTTGTGCACGTACTATTATAATGTTCTCGGTTGTTCCCACTAAAATTAACAATCTAAATAGGCTGCAAACAAAACAAGAAATAAATAAACAACAATAAATAAAAGGAAAAACATCACATCAAATATTTTATACAGGTTTGCATGTTCGTTGATTAAAGCCTTTGAGATCTGAGCTAACAGTGGAGATCTGTTGAACTTATCCTTTAACTTTGGAATTGGAAACCCCCTTTGTATATTCTCTTTAGAGACTGAAGAGTCAGGCTAAAAAGTCAGACTGAAGAGTCATGTTGTTTCATCAGAGATCTGAGCCGATAGAATGCTTCTAAATCATTGACACTGGTTCAGGTTGTTGCTATAAGTCTTCAAGCATAACAATGTTTTCAAAGAGACTTACATCAACAACAAGACTGGTGTTGATTATTTATCCAACAATTGGTGGTGGTATTCTTTTTCCTAATGATAGTTTTTATGATGAGGATTTGCGGGTGATATTCTCTCTTTTGGTGCTTATTGGATGTTCTAATTTTGGTTAAGATAAATCAAAGGCCCAACACAATGATTAGTGGCCTACGTCTCTCACTTTCTGAGTCTTTAGAACTTTTGTTACATAATTTTTTTTTATTTCTTTTAGGCACTACCCTTAGCCCCATTACAACCATAATTGAAGACTTTTTTATTTTGGGTGGTGCGAACAACTAAGTGGAAAATTTTGCCACAGAGAAAGCACATATGGTCACTGGTCCTTTCATTCAAGTAATGGCGCCCTTTGAATATAATTTGAGATAATAAATAGTTGAGTGATCTTCTTTGTGGGACTTATGGAGCTTTTACTTGTTCAAAGCATGCATAGCATAAATCACTTTTAACATTGACTAACACACAAACACTTGAGTATGATTGTTATTGAGATGTAATAGCTTTTTAATGATTATGGATTTGCTTCGATGTTTGTATAAATTCAAGGTTATAATCTTTTATTGTTCTCTGAGACAAATTGTGGAAGGTTAGTTCTTTTTTTCTACGCTTGAATTGCTAAGGGGCTAGCAATAATCTGGTTGGGGGTTGCGATAGGTGCATAAAAACATACTTTAGTCATCATTTTAACAATAACATTTATAAAAAGAAAAGATTAAATATGATATTTTTATGTAATTATTTCACAAATGTTACATTCAGAGATTTATTGTGTTTTAATGTGTTTAAGTTCATAAAGAATAAGCAAGTTAAAAAGGAGCTCAATGAAGAATAAAGATAAGAATAAGGATAAGATAAATTCAAACAAGGACCTTGGATTACCTCTTGAGCTGAAACTCTACCATCTTTTATCTAGAAGTTTCAATTTTAAACTATTCGTATTACCAATGACAAAGTGTTCTATTTGTGGTAGAGTTCTTGAGGAGCTTATTTGGCTGACTTTCAGGGAGAAGTTTTAGGGAGTAAGTTACTGGTTCTTGTGAAAATTGAAGAACTCACGCCATCTATAAGAAGGGGCACGCCCCACTATTAGTTAATATTAATATAAAATGAGCTCGTATTTTATCTTTGTTCCACTTTCTTAATACAAGAAATAATTTGAAAGAAGCAAGTTGATGGCTAGAACTATTGGCATTCGGACCAGAAATAAATATGCTTACTCTTCAATTGCACTCGAATGAGTTTTTAGTCTCTTTTATAAGAAAAAGATATAATGTGAAGTTTGATGGCCTACTTTTTTCTCGAGCATGATTTCATGAAAGAAACATTTTCGTTTCTTTTAAGCTGAGGTCACCGAAGTGTAATTTTTTGGTTTTCATGTCTCATGTTGACCTCAATTTTTGTGTGCTTACCAAACCACATAACTTGGTTATAATCTCTTGGTTTTTGTTGTCCTTGAGCTATGGATGTCCTTTATAAAATGAGGGTTCCCAATTTTTAAAGTTCTTTTCTTGAATTTGTTGGAAAAGTTCTTATGAATTTCTGATATCAATTATTATGTGTCTGCTTAGAACGTTGTTGAAATGCAGGTTTGTAATGAAGATGCCAAACTGAATGGCCAACCTTTGAAGACATAGAGTACATATTGGATATGAGACACACATTGTAAGTTGGAATGAAACGATGCAGCTGAAGCAATTTAAAAAAAATCTTCGTCATGGATGGATCAAAGTTTGTTCAGAAGCTTAGTGGCATTTTGGGTATGCATTTTCTTTAGCATCTTGATTAGCACAAGAGGTTGCAACATTTTCTTTAGCATCTTGATTAGCACAAGAGGTTGCAACATTTTCTTTAGCATCTTGATTGCAATAGTGTCTTCTTTCTTGAGTCAACCGTTTGAAATGGCTAGTTCGTCATAGCCTTTAGAGAAAGAGATAAACATACATTCTACAAATGTGTTAATTTTTATACATGACTTAAAATTGCTTTAAACTTTCAACTTCTTCCATGAAGTACATCATTGTTTTGTATGACTTACGGGTTTTGCTTTATTCTCTTGTACCACTGATATAATATAGAGAAAATTTTCTATGTGGATTTTCTATGCTCTTTAAATTCTTAATTTGGACAACCAATTTTCTGTTTATTATTTAATGCAAAAATGGTTAAGTGTTTGAAAATGACTAATTGTATGAAAAAGTATGTGAAAATGATTAAGTATATGAAATGGTTAAATTGATTAAATATGTATAATGGTTAAGTGTTTAAAAATGACTAAGTGACAAAAGGTATATAAAAGTGACAAAGGATTAAAAAAATACTAAGTGAATGAAAATTGTCAAGTACGTGAAAATTATTTTACTTGATACTTGTCATAAAATCACAACAACATAATCAAGAATACATTCTTAAGAGTTTATGAGAAAGTGTTTAATTGTTTTAACAATTCATGCACTTAGCCTAAGTGTGAAAATATGGCTAAGTGCACAAGAATAACTAAGTGTATCAAAACCGCTAGAATAAACATTAATACCACCGGTATTGAGGCCCTAAACATAACACTAGGGCCAAACGTCATAATGGGGGACCTAAACGCCATCACTCTATGGTGAGCCTCTATTCAAGACTGGCATTTGGAGCCTGTTGGTCGAATTTGAGCCCCAAACGCCAGACACTCAGACGTTTAGTCCCAATACTCCCTTTTATGCTTAAAAAACCTAGATGGATAAATAAAAATAAGATATATTTATATGCTTATAAATTAAAATATAAATAGGTTATTTTTCAAATTCTATGGATTTATAATTTATAAAATAAAAGGTTAAAATTTCAATAAATCAATTTCAAACTTTTAGCGGATATGTTCGATTTAAAAATAGAATCTGACCATGAAGGATTTATAATTTATAAGTGTTTGTCAAACTGATAAATAGAATTTACTGACCATCATAACTTTATGGCCCAATAATTATATATGGTGAAAACTCATCTCGCTCGATACTTGTCACAAAAGCACAACAAGATTATTAATGATAACTTTTATCGAGTTTATCATTAAATGTTCAATTATTTCAGGAATCCTTAATTAATCCAATCTAATTTTACATAATAAGTGAGTATCATGAATATTTTCATTGAAATAATGGGTTTTTTTTTCTATTTTATCAATGATTTTCCCAGTACGGTAAATAATTACAAAAATATATGTTTTACGGTTGATTGTAAAGAAAGACGATTATGCCCAAAAAATTGGCGATTGGGGGGAGACTGGCGATTTCTCCTATTATACATGGTGTTTAGGAATGAAACAGGCGATTGGAGGCATAAAATTAGCGCTTGGCTTTGACGATGTAATTTAGCACCTTTAGGATGGCGTTTAGGGGCTAAAAATAGGTGATTCGCCTATTAGGTATGACTATTAGTTTGTACGTATTTGGTAAACTGCAATATGTATTTGGTAAACTGTAATACGTATTTGGTAAACCCCTCTAGAAATTATTATTTTGTATGTACTTCGTGAACTCCACTACGTAATTGGTGAACCTCAGTAAGTAATTGATGAACTCCAGTACGTATTTGGTGAACCCCTATAAGAATTATCAATTCTACGTAATTGGTGAACCCAAATATGTAATTGATGAACCCCAGTACGTATTTGGTCAACCCCTCCAAGAATTATTATTTTGTAGGGAGAACTACAAGAATGACCCTTTTGGGCCATTCTTGTAGGTAAATGGCCGCCCAAGATTTTATTAGCAAAAAAGGCTGGGTGGTCATTTACTAATGGTAAAAGGTGAAAACGTTCACCATTAGACTTCTTCATCTTACATTGAAGGTTATTTTTTAAAGCAACCCCTTGAATTACTTTCTTCAACTCTACCTTACTACCAAACAGATCTCCCTCCATAACATGAAAATCAGTTGGAGCATTCTCCACATCAACAGTCTCAATGAAATGACAATCAGATGGTTGACCAATAAGAACATTGCTAGAAGTAGAAACAATTGTGTCGACCCTAGAACAACTAGCATCGGCCATAGTTGAAATTTGTAAATTTTGACCAATCTCGACAACTAATGGACAATAGACATTTTTTCAAAAGAAATAAACCATAAAACGTCACTATCATCCTTCAACTCCAACATATTACAAGATGTCGTGCCAACACTAAGAACAACCTTCATAACTATATTTTATCGTGTACCAGACAAATATAATTCACGTATAACCAAATCTAATTGGACTCCAAATGTTGAATCCTTATCAACAAAAACAAATTTTAATATGTTATCCACATATGTATTGGTATCGCACCACCTACCATCATAAAACAAAATAATAGGAACCTTCGACATGCCTGAAAATATAAAGATTCATAAAGTTTAGAAAAATAATAAGATGATACATAAAATTGATACTGGGAATATATAATTTAGTTACCAGTATACAGAAGCATGACTTAGAATAATGTTTGTCTGAAAAGAAGCAAGAAAAATACTTCCTAACAATAACACAAAATAACGAAGAAGATACATAGGCTCAAATAAAACAATGTACATAATCTAACAAGAACATTCCCTGAACAAGAACACAAACGAAAAGAACAAATAAATGTAGAAAATATACATAAAAGATAAACAATTAAAGAAGATAAACAACCATAAATTTTCTACTAAGAAAATTTGGAAATAACGAAATTACAAGAAATTGCAATGTAAATCACAAATTTTCTGAACAAAATAAAACAAGAAATTGCAAAGAATAACTTAATAATTATCAAGAAATATAACTCACCTCGTCGGAGAAGAATAAGTAGAAAAGAGACGGAAGCAGCTCGCCGGAGAAGAAGAACCACCAGCAGCTCACCGTAAAACAGTAGCAGTTCGCCGAAAATAGAAGGTTTGAATTCAAAAACAGTATCAGCTCAAATCCCTCAGCTCGAAAACAAAGATCGTTACAATAGGGTTGTTCAGAAATCATAAATTCTTTCGATGAGGAAGGAAGAAGCGCGTTACGGTAGGGTTGCCAATTTTGAAAACCCACAGCTCGCGATAAAGAATGGAAAAATAGGGAAAGAATAAAATCTTAACTGCTCAGCTTTAGCACGTGCAGTTTTTGGCCATCACTACAATTTTTTAAAAAAGGGACATTTTGTTAAATACACCCACCAAAAGTGATAAAAATTGCAAATTTTCCTATTTTGTATGTATTTGGTGAACCCCGGTACGTAATTGGTGAACCTAGTACGTATTTGGTGAACCCGTCCAAAAATTATTTATTTGTATATATTTGGTGAATCTCACTACGTAATTGGTAAAACCCCAGTACGTATTTGGTGAACCTCTCCAAGAATTATTAATTTGTATGTATTTGGTGAACCCCACTACATAATCGGTGAACCCAAGTATAAAATTGATGAACACCACTACGTATTTGATGAACCCCTCCAAGAATTATTAATTTGTATGTATTTTGTGAACCTCACACATAGCTGGTGAACTCCAGTACGTAATTGGTGAACCCCAGTTCGTATTTGGTGAACCCAAAAAAAAACTTGTTACCTGTTTTTAACTAAGGGCCACAATGGCCTAACGTCAATGCCTAGAATAATTTCCAGGCATTGTAAAGTTTTCCTTATATTAAATATATAAACTAGTTGATATTAATCATATTAACACTACTACAAAACTGTTTTTTAACGACAGGGATTTCCCGTCGTTAAAAATAAAAAACAACGGGTAGTCATCCGTCGTCTTAAAAGATATCGCAAAAAATCTCATACTTGTTCCGACGGGTAAATAAAACGATGGCTATTCCAGACACCGTCGCCTTCAAACACACAAGAACGATGGTTGTTTTGTAGTTCTTCGATGACGGTTACTGCACGCACCGTCATCCTTGGTAATTTATCTTTAACGGCGATGTGTATCAAATCCATATTATTATTCATTTTTTATTTGATTTTTGAAACCGTCATTTTTATCATATATTTACGACGGTGTGTATACAAACCGTTGTTGGTTATAATATATATTTGTTTAAATTTATTTTCAGTATAATTAAGCCAACCTATTAGAATTGAACAATAAAGGAAAAGAGAAAAACACCACAACTATCTCAGCAGACAATATAACTTTTCATTGCATATAATATGATTATCCTCAAAATTTCTAACATTGTAGACCCAAAAAAACAAATAACCTAATTAATACAAAACCTTAAAACTAATGAACTTTGAATACTTCTTTAAGTTGTTCTAGTTGCTCCAAAATTGATCTACTTAGTTGTTGAACCCTGCAAAAAATAAAGGTTGGTTTAACTGATCAATTACAATTTAACATAAAAGAGTATTGAAATAAAGTTGCCATTCATAGAGAGATATGACTCTGCATACCAGTTTACTTACGGTGGATGTACCCATTTGAACGATATATGAAAGTGTTAAAGGGTTATGTAAGAAATCATAATCATCCAGAGGGTTGCATTAGTCAGTGTTATATACTAAAGAAGCTGTAGAGTTTTGCACCAAATATCTAGGAGTTAAATCAATTGGAGTTCCATGATTAGATGATGACTTTAAAAATGATAAGCCTTTATTAAGTGGTCATGTAGAAAGAATTGGTCACGAACAGTGGAAGCAAGCACACTGTTACGTATTAGAAAATACTAATGAAATTCAACCCTATATCGAGTAAGTAGAATAATCTCAATCTTTTTTTTATCATGTTCATTGTTTTTATAATGTTTCTTTATTTCATACTCTATTTGAATTTTTATTTTGTGCTGCTATATAGGCAACATATGACTTTCTTGAGAAAAAAGTATCCTAACAAATCAAGGAGACATGTGGCTACAAGATGAACATAACTAGGCATTTATTTATTGGCTGCATGATCAGGTAAAAGATATTGATGTCTCTATAAGTGTAACAAATACTTTGAGGTGTATAACATAAGGCCCAACTTATGAGGTAATCAAATATTTTGGTTACGCCATGAATGGCTATAGTGTAGTGGCACATACAACGCATATTGCTAGTGCTAAGGATAACAATCCTATTTATTCAGACTTGTCCTTTTATGGAGTGATCCAAGAGATTTGAGAGCTTAATTATCATATGTTTAGAATTTTATTGTTTAAATGTTAGTGGTTTGACAATAGTAATGAGATCAAAGTTGACGATCTTAGATTTACATTAGTTGATCTTGTAAGATTAGGTTACAAAAATGAGTCTTTCATTTTGGCTTTGTAAGAAAAGTAAGTTTTTTATGTCGAAGATCCAAAAAATTCAAGATGGTCAGTTGTCTTATCTTCCACTCAAAGAGGTTGCTTATGTTAGATCAAATGACGAAGACACTATTGATGGTGATTTATGTGATTCATTATTAGATTGTTATTTGTTTATGAAAGAGATGTCTTCTGTTAAAACATATGACACAAATGGTGAAAATGAGGTTGCTTATGTTCGACCAAATGGCGAAGACACTATGATTATAGAATGTATTACATGTAACTATGTCTTGTGGTTAGTATGATATTGGTGCACTTATAATTTGTTTAACATGAGTGGATAATGAAGCAGTAAATATCAAATCAACAACTGCACAGTGATATGAACCATGATGGTGAAGAATGTGGGAGGAAATGTTTTTTCAAGAATACGTAACATAACAACAATTTCTTTTTGTAGCACATCTAGTTCTGTAACATCTATAACCTTACTACAAATTGCATTAAAGAATAAACAGAGTTTGGTGATTGCAAATCCTATATGATATGGTAATAATCCATGTATTTCCATAGGGAGTATATGTTGCATTAATGTATGACAATCGTGAGATTTCAACCCATTAATACTAAAATCTTTCAAAGAAACCAGATTTTGAAAATTAGATTAGTACCCTTCAGGAATTTTTATGTTAGCTAATGTAGTGCATAGTTTCCAGCCTTTGAGTTATGTTGAGGAAGTCTAAAATATCTGGTTGGGGTCACAAAATGGCCCAAACCCCTTACCCGACCACCATGCTCAGGATTATCAAAAACCATGGTGAGAATGTCCTGAGTACCGGAAGTAGGCACCCATTTCTCCTGAAGTTCGTCCTACAATTAAAACGCATATTATTAAACCAAATTAATTATTTTAAATTCAAACTAATTAAATAAAATGAATTAAACACACTTACAATTTTTTTGCCTTTTCATCAATGGCCTTATCCTTGAATCTTCCTTTGTTATCATTACAAGCACACTTCCACAATGTTGTCCGATCTATTGGCTCGTCAGTACCTTTTCCTTTTGCTGTACTCATAACAGTTAGTAGTAATTAATGCAAATAAATATTAAGTTCTAAAGAGGTTTAATGATCCTTACCAACATTTCCTCCAATCTTGCGTATCCCATACGAGATATTTTATGGTCATATTTATTTTACGCTCGGTTCAATTTTTGTTTTCCCTTATTTTCTATAGTTGAATAATTAATAGTAACTATGCCAAATTTTATATTTGAAAATGAACGTGAAACTAAAACGCAAAGTAAAGGACTTTACCAAAAAATCATGAGTAAGTCGAGATTTCAAATACTCATCCCAATGTAGTTGCTCGATGGAGTTATACTTGATAAGTGGTTGTCTTAACTTCTCGGGATCATCCAAATAAGGGAAAATAAACTTTTGACCAAGGCTATACTTAAATTTACACCATAGTTCGCCAGCATTCATTAAGATATTCTCCCTGAGTGATGGATCTATCACATATTGTGTCTATACCAAAAGTAATTAATACTTATTAATAAAGCTTTAATTTGAATCGTGAATAACAACTACAAATAATTTATAAAAATGTGCAAATACCTCAATAGCTTCGTACACCTTCTCATTCACCTCCTTTGGAACATGGCGATCCCAATCCTTGTAAGTTATTGGAACAATTGAACGTACACAACTTCCAATAAAGATTTTAACTTTGGAAATATTCTCACCTACATGTTGTCCCTTAATATTTGTTGTGATAACTTTTTTTTTCAAAATTTCTTCTATTAGCTTTCAAGGAAGTGAGGTAAGTTGGCCCTCTTTTCCCTCTTCTTTTTGTCATACTAGTCGTCATATCCATATTCAGTTTATCTATGTTATCAATATTCAAATTAACATCATTCGATTCTTCTCTATCCATATGTACAAGTTACGAAATTGCATAACATATTAGTTATTCATTCAAGTAAAAAATGTATGCTTTGAATCATACTTTTTTATCAAGCAATCTCTTAGATCTATCCACTTAAAATGACCCTTAGATTTATCCACTTAAAATGTACGTTCTGAATCATACTTTTTAGCAAGTAATCTCTTTATCAGACCAACAAGAATCGTTTTGGATGTCTACAACTAGTCATACTATTAAATTTTCATTTATACAAATAGCCGAACATGATGTGAAAATAAAAATATCAACCAAGAAGGTGACAATCTAATAAGCTAAAAAAATCCATTAAAATTCACCAATCAGAGGGATATTCTAATCGCATAAAAAAGATAGAGATTATATGCAATATCCATTCTTACAAATAGAATTTAAAGACAATGTATCATTTAAGAACATACGAAGGTGTGAATTAAAACATATGAACATCTTGTTAGAGATTATATGCAATATTCATTCTTTAGAATAGAATTAAAAGACAATACATGAACATATATGTAATCTGAAAATTACAACTATGAAATAATAATATCAAAATATTAATTATGATAATCTAAAATATGAAAGTGATATATTTTGAAAGACAAAAAACTTCTTAAATGATACAATCAAACAAAAAAACTGAAAGTTCAAGGATGGTAGTTCAATGGAGATGATGAAAATGATAGTTCCTTCAAATAACAAATGGAAGATGAAAACGATTATGAAAATGACGGTTCCTTTGAATAACAAATGGAAGATGAAAATGATGGTGGAAGAAGAAAACGACGATGAAAATGATAGCGGAATCCTTTTCTACCGAATAAAAAATTACAGAATGAAAATTTACCGAATCGATGGAAGATTGATGAAAATGATGGGTTGGGGATGATGAATACGACGGTGGAAGCAAAGTAATCCTGTGATGCAAGGAGACAAGAATGGTGGGGCAGCTGCGTATGGGGCAGGGGGAAGAAGATGGAACAAAAAAATCTAGGGTTATGATATATGTAGGCCTCAAAGCACGACAGGTTATCGAGACCCCATCTTGCTTTGGTCAAAATCACGACGGGGGTTATATACCCCGTCGTTTTATGTAGTTATATAAAAACAACGGGGGTTGGAAACCCCATGATTTTCTGTTGATGTTTTAATAACATAATGGGGCATGGACACACCGTCGTGTTTTTGAATTGTACTAAAATGACATCATTTTTTGTTTTTATTTTACCAAAACGATGAGGTTTCCAGGACCCGTCGTTGTCTTCCTTATACTATTACGACGGGTATTCTAACTTCTGTCATTTTGGCATTTTACCATGATGGCACATCTATAAACCGTCATCAAGTTTAAAAAAGAAGGGCATGATGATGACTTTTGTATTTCCCGTCGTGACGTATTTTTTATGCGCGTCGTGAAAAATGAAATTGTAGTAGTGTAATTTTACGTAATGGTATCAATATATATTGCCTAGTAGAACTGAGAATGTCTTGAGAGTGTAGTTTATTTTCATGGCTTTCACTATTGTGGGGTTGTTTTCATCTCACAGGATTTATTGTGGTAGTTAAGCTAACTGTGAGATTAAAAATTTATTGATCCTCAAATAAAATGCAAAGATGTCAATCATATTAAAATGTCATTTCTTACATCGACAGTCAACATTCGTCATCTAAGGGAAACATTGATACATAGTTAATTTATAGTCCTGAAGTCTTTAGGATAAAAGATACTAAGAAATTTCACATTACATAGAGTTATCAAGTCCTGAAATCGTTAATATTGGTCTTAAAGACTTGCGGTTTGTTTTAAATTCAAGACATAACTTGGAAGTATTAAAGGAAAAAGTCAAGACTTCAAGAGTGGTATTGTAGATTTCAAGAAAACTCTTGTAACTGGATAAGTCACATCTAAATTATCCAATGTTATCAATACAGACATATTATCTATAATAAATGTATCTTCAAGTAGCATGGCACTCCCACAACAGAAGAAGTAAACTATCATCCTGATAGGAAACTCTAACATTAGCTTAGGCGAATCATCAAAAAGAATTATTTTCTATGCAAGGGGTCCAACAAATTTTAAATCAAACATACCAAAACTATCCCTGTGAAAGCAAAAAAAAAATAAAATCATCAAACATTTGCGACCTCATTACAGTATAATCAAGTATAGTGTATGTTTTACTATCCAATTATCCTACTGAGGGACATTAATCATCTCATAATCAACTTTAATGTCTTCACAGTAGTTCATGACACCAAGGAGATGCGGGATTATGTGCGTGTATGGTGGCGTTAACCTTGAATATGCGGCTCGTTGATATAGCGTGTTCATAGTGTTATACAATCAACCAGTTTACTCAAGTCTAGTTTGACAATGATCCAATCTACTATTATTCACATTCTTCGGAAAAATCACATGAGCATTTGATGATTAAGAATATATACTGGTCCTTTTATATAAAAAATTAGGTCTACAATTTGTGTTTTCAAATACATACTTTATCAAATTTTAACCAGTGCTGGTTTGCTCATCTGTAACATGGATATATGACTTAAGTTTATTAATTTTTGAACTCGAGATCGTCATCTGGTTTCTAATTTTATTTATCCTAAAGAATCTAAACATCTGCTATAAATCTTAAACAAAATGGATGATTTCGAACCTAATAGAACTCATTAAGAACCTACTTTTCTTGATTTTTTAATTGGAGCACGGTAGCAGAGAACCACTAATTTTGTGGTTATTGGAAATATAGAACCATTCTAAGAAAATCAAAGTTATTGTTGTGTTAACTGAACACTGCAAGTCAATACGTGAAGACTTTAAGTGGCGTATGACATGAGGACTTAAAGGTCACACTTGAAGATGTCAAGGTCACCCTTCAAGATGTCAATATCACACTTCAAGACTTTAGTGTCATTCTTAAATAATTCAAGGTCACACATGAATTCGCTACGAATTAAATTAAACAACTAATTATCTGAAATCCAAAGATCCCAGATCACAACATATTCATATAATATCTATAATTATTTAATTAACTAGAGGGCGAGTGAGGTAGGGAACATGTGAAAACTAAACCAGATGTAAATTGTTCAAGCGGTTCAAACCAGTTCAACTAGGTTCGCGTGGTTTGAACCAGTTTAGTTCTACTGGTTTGGGTCGGTTCGGTCTGGTCAGATTGAACCGGCTTGGTCTGGTCTAACTGAATAGGTTTGGCTCGGCCTGATTGGACGGGTTCGGGTCGGGTGAAAGCCAACTAGGTTAAAAGACCAAGTTACATTCTGAATAGAATAGAGAGAGAAGGAAGGAAATCAAGCTTACCGACGATGAAGGCAGCGGCGATGATGATGAAGCAATGATCCAGAAAAATGACAATTGAAGGCTGCCCAAATGAAAGAAAAAAGTAGATGAACAAAGGAAAAATTAGGGATGAGTTCAGTGAGAGGGAAAATAAACGGAGAGAAATAGAGGTGAAATGACGAGAACGAGAGGAAGATAATAAAATGCCTTACTAGAATCGATGGACGGTGACGATGCGAGAATAATTGAATAAAGAATAGACGAACAAGAACGTAAACTGCTGGAAATTAGAGAGCAAAAAATTAATTTTGGATAATTATACATATAACGTTGAAATAGAAAATCTGAATTGATGAATAGAGAAAACAATGAAGGAGGAAAGAAGAAAATAGCTTAGCGGAGGAGACCAACTATTGAGAGGCAACGAAGAGGAAGAAGAAGAGAGAAAGCTTGCTGGAAAACGTTTGAGAGTGGGAGAAATTGTTTCTATTTGAGAGAGATAAAGGGGGTAGCAGTTACTTGGGGGAAGGCTTCGTGCAAAAGAAATCGACAATGAGGGATATAAAGAGTATTAGTTGGCGGTTACACTAGTGTGTGGTGTAATGGGGTAAAAACTACAAATCTACCCCTTAATGCTTGGGGTATTACATTCTCCACTCCTTAATAAATTTTGTCCTTGAAAGAAATGTACCTTATTGAAATAACTCTGGGTACTCGTCACACATCTCCGCTTCTCGTTCCCACGTTGCTTCTTCGATCTGATGATTTCTCCACAGAACCTTGACTAATTGAATCGTTCTGTTACGAAGAGTTTGCTTTCTGCACTCTAGAACTTTGACTGGCTTCTCCTCATAACTGAGGTCATTACAAACTTGTAGAGGTTCAAAATCAATGACATACATTGGACCAGGCACATACTTACGATGCATCAAGACGTGAAACACATTATGGACACTTGAAAGTGCTGATGGTAAAGCAATCCATTAAACCAAATGACTGATACGATCTAAAATCTCAAAGGGAGCAATAAACCTGGGACTCAGCTTCCCCTTGTGACCAAAACGTATAATACCCTTCATTGGCGCAACCTTGAGAAACACGTGATCACCCACTTCAAATTCGAGGTTCTTTCTCCTAACATCTGCATAACTCTTTTGCCTACTCTAAGCGATCTTCATTCTATCTCTGATTTCCTGAATAGCTTCATTCGTAGACTGAACCAAGTCAGGGCCCAAAATCTTGCATTCGCCAACTTCATCCCAGTGAACTAGCGACCGACACTTTTTCCCATAAAGTGCCTCAAATGGAGCCATACCAATCTTCGCTTGGTAACTGTTATTGTAACGAACTCCACGAGTGTCAACTGCGTGTCCCAACATCCAGAGAAATCCAAGACACAAGCTCGAAGCATATTCTCTAACGTCTAAATCGTTCGCTCAGATTGCGGATGGAAAGTTGTACAAAAATTCAACTGAGTATCCAACGCTTTCTATAGACTCCGCCAAAAATTTGACGTGAACCGCGGATCCCGATCCGATACTATAAATATCGAAACCCTATGAAGTCGAACAATCTCTCAGATATACAACCAAGCCCAATCAGCTAAAAATGTAGTCTTACCAAGCAAAAAGGGTCTAGATTTGGTAAGACGATCCACGACAACCCAAATGGATTTATAACCTTTTATCATCCTCGGTATCCCTGAAACAAAATTCATAGTCACATGCTCCCACTTCCATTCAGGAATACTTAAAAGTTGTAAGACCCCATATGGTCACTTTCTCTTAGCCTTGATCTGTTGACACACCAAACACTTACTAACAAACACAGCGGTTTCACGCTGCATATCATTCCATCAATAATGTAACTTTAAATCGTGATACATCTTAGTACTGCCAGGGTGGATAGTGTATGGTGAACTATGAGCCTCTGTGAGTAATTCTTGCCTAATGACTGCATCCTTTGGAATACAAAGCCTCCCATGAAAGTGAAGTGTTTTATCATTACCAACATCAAACCCTTGTCTTTTGTCCTAACCCACTTCACTACGAATCAAAAGCAATCTCAGAGTCATAGTTCTGTGCATGGGTAATACGCTGCTGTAATGACGGTTGAACTGTGAGCTGTGCTAATTGCGCTGTAGTATCTTTCAGGAAGACATGAATCTCAGAACGTTTAAAGTCCTCCAGGATATGCTCTTTAGATGTAATAAGAGCTGCTGAATGGGCTGATTTTTTACTTAAGGCATCATCCATAACATTTTCCTTTCCTGGGTGATAAATGATCTCGCAGTCATAATCTTTCACCAGTTCCAACCAACAGCGTTGCCTCATGTTAAGCTCTCTCTAAGTGAAAAAGACTCTTATGATCTATGTAAAGCTGGCACTTATAGCCAACAAGTATTGTCTCCAAATTTTGAGGGCAAATACAACTGCAGCCAACTCCAAATCATGTGCAGGATAGTTATGTTCATAAGGCTTGAGCTGACGAGAAGCATATGCTATGACCTTCCCCTCTTGCATCAAAATACAACCTAAACCTCTCTTGGAAGCATCACTATAAATTACAAAATTGCTTTCACCATCTAGAATGGTCATCACTGGTGCTGACACTAATTTCTTTTAAGGCTCTAAAAATATTTCTCACACTCAGCTGTCCAAGTAAAGGTGGCATTCTTCCTGGTCAACTGAGTAACTGGAACAACAATCTTTGTAAAACCCTCAACCAATCTCCTGTAATATCCTGCTAGACCTATAAAATTGTGAACTTCCCCAACATTTGTCGTTTGAAGCCAATTAATCACCGCTTCAATATTAGATGGGTCAACAGATATTCCATCTCGAGATACCACATTACCAAGGAATGACACTTGCGGAAGCCAAAACTTACACTTCTGGAACTTGGCATATAACTGGTGTGTCTTTAACACTTGCAAATCAATTCTAAGGTGATCTATATGCTCAGCCTCCAATCTAGAGTACACCAGAATATCATCAATGAAGACAATGACAAAAGAATCTAAGTACTCTTTGAACACCCTGTTCATCATCGGGAAGTCCTGTCAAATCATCGGGAAAGACATCCAAAAATTCACAAATGACTGGAACTGATCAACTATCCATATTTGTCTTAGTTTTATCCACCACAGAAGCTACGTAACCCCAGTAACCACGATCAAGTAAGAGTTGTGCCTGTAAAGTAAATATAACCTTCGATATAGGCCGTTTCTAGGATCCCCTAAACTTGAAGCTAGGTCTACTAGGAGGTAGGAATCGAACTTTCTTTCGATAACCGTCTATGTTGGCATAGTTAGCAGTCAACTAGTCCATCTCTAGGATTATGTCAAAATCATGCGTCCCTAGGACTATAAGCCTAGCATACATAACACCATCTTCTATCATCACTAAATAGCTCTCTATTACCTTATTAGCCAGGAGAGAAGCTCCAGAAGGCGTAGAACCACATAACTCATAACGTAATGGCACAATAGGCAAAGATGCATGAGTCATAAATGAAGCAAATATGAAAAGTGCGTGGATCCAGGATCAATCAATATAAAAGCTGAATGTCCTAGTACAAGTAATGTACCTGCCACAACTGTATTTGACTACTCAGCTTCCTAGCGAGTTAGTACGAAAACCCTCCATTTAGTTCTATCTCTAGCGACATTGCAATTCTGTCTTTGAGCAAGTAAATTGCACTTCCTGAGGTAATGCCCAGTCTTTCCACACTTACAACAAGCATTGTTCGCCTTAAAACACTGGCCACTATGACGCTTGTTACATGTAGCGCACAAGAGATTTGATTTTATTGAGTGCCTTATTGCGTTGTAGGGACTCAGGTGAGCATTCTGAGGTTTTCTTTTTCCATGAAATGATTGTTCTAACTGTGGTGGTGCAAGAGGTGGAAGATTATGTTCCATCAACAAGGCTACTTCAACCACCGCTGCGTAGGTGGTGTGCTTATGGAGTGACACAGAACCCTTTATCTTTAGACGAAGTCCCATTTCAATGGTCTGAGCCTGATTGATCTTGCTATTAACGTAATGTGTGGAAAAGCGAGATAATTCCTCGTACTTCCTTTTATAATCAGTAACAGTCATATTACCTTGCACCAACCTAAGAAATTTAGCCTCTTACTTGTCATGATGGTGATCGAAAAATACTTCTTGAAGAACAACTCCTTAAATTGATCCCAAGTCAGAGGATTATGCACAACATCATGAGCTCTTTGTATGAGCTCCCACCATTTCGGGCTTCTCATGTCAGTATAAAAGTTGCACAACTAACCTATTGAATCTTAGAACACATCATAAACTAGAAGATCTGCTCCAACCTCACAATCCAATCTTCAGCTAACAATGGATCGGACGAGAGACCATCAAATTTAGGCGGGTTCAGCCTCCTACATGTGTGGATCAGTTGCATGTCAATAGCTACATTTGTTGCGGTTGTTGTTATTGAGTTTGGCTGCATGTCGATAGTTACATTTGTTGCGGTTGTTGTTGTTGTTGAGTTGGGCGAGCCATCACTGTCTCCCTTAACAACTCTAAAAATTCTTACATTTCGATCATTGTTGCCGGAGGGTTCGCAGCTGGATCGACCGGTGCGTGACTGTTGTTTCTCATAGGGGGAGCCATTACTCTGCTACCCACAAAACAAAAGCCTAATCTTAACGTGAAAATATAACATAAACGTAACAAACATGCCATAATAAAACTAAAGTACATCGTACTAAATCAATAATTAAACACATATAACATGTGTGCATACCTGACTTGTAAGGTGATGGAGAAGCTGAGTGAATGACATGCCATATTTTTCACTAAGAAAAGTCTACAAAATTTAAACCTTTGTTTTGATACCAAACTATAACGCCCCGGTCCTCGAGGGTTAAACATGATTATAATTTAACAACTTAATATTCTCCAATTCAATTGAAACCCTAATTTAAGAAAATTCCCAAATTGAAAATCCTACTTTTGCCCTAATTTTAACGTTAAATACCATAAGAATAAAATTATTTTAAGAGAATACCATCTCATAAATTTGAATTAAATGATTCATTAAACTGTAATAATTGTCGAACATGAAAAATCCATAAAACATGAAAGTCAAACATGGAAATTCATAAAATTCTTGACACAACAGTAATTAAACTGGAAATCTATTTCTAACATCATATAATCATAAATGGTGAAAATCTTATATTTTCGCTGCCTATGGAAGTCCCTCACTCCTGCTGCTCGCCATCACCTGTAATATATCCATCTATGCGGGTGAATATTAAAATACTCAGTAAGTAAACTCACATACTAATAAGTTTCACGTGACATAAATGTAAACATATAACTCATGCAAATTTAATTTAACACATTCACTTGATTATTAAATAATGTAAAGTACTTGTAATTAATTAACATAACTAATTTCATGGTTAACATATAACTTAAACTTAAACTTATTCTTACTGATACATGTACTTGATTGAACATAATTCAACTAGGCATATCTCTCGATTAACAACCTAACCAAAATTTTAATGTAGCGGGAGCCTCGAAGAAAACCTAACAATATCAAATATTGTTGAATCGCACACAATTACCAGTAATTTGATCTTCTAAAACCTGTTGAATTCTGAGATTACTAAGATTTAGGCATCAATTTTGATAAATCATAAAATACCAAAAATTGGAATTATAGATAGAAAATGTCTAAAACAAATATCATCAGCTACTGTATAAAACCTAAACAAAAGGTATTTAAACTGTCTCAGAAAATCCTAAACATACAAGAAAGTTAGAATTATAAAAATATCCAAAACTTGGAAAACAGCTTCCGGGCCTCTAAAAGTGCTTAAAATGAAATATTTTGGGACTGAAACCAGGTCATATTGGGTATACATAATTTTACACGTATATCTCTGAACGAGCTTCGATTTGATATCTTACAGGCCTTGTGAGTCATCCCGAGTCAAAAGTTATGGCCTTTGGAAGGTGGACTGCGTGTGCGACGATCAATTCACTCCAAAAACTCCAACGCTACACCATCCACGTCATTCTCCCCAGGCAGAGAAAAAATTGACTTCGAATTTGCAGCCGTACCATCATCAGAAGAATGACCGTGGAAGGGAATCAAATGTTTAACATTGAACACATTAGCGGTACGAATGTTGCTGCTAGGCAGCTTCAACAAGTAGGCATTTGAACTGATCTTCTCAATAATCTCAACAAGTCCAATCTTCTTGGCAGACTACTTGTTGTAGTCACCAACTGAAAAGCGATCCATAGTCAGGATTGCCCACAAGAAATCCCCAACCTCAAAATTCACATGTTTCGACGTCCGATGAGCATCTTGTTCATATCGTGCATTTGTTAAACACAAGTTATCATGAACGCACCTGTGAACTGTTGGGGGTTATGCTCTCAAAACATGTGTATTTTGACATTTTGATATGAAATTTAAAGAGGATTACATTTTTCTTATAATTGTTCTTTTAAATTATTGTTGAATAATTTATATAAATATCTAAAAATTTCATATTCATTAATGAGACTATGATATTGTGTTAGTACGAGATAATTAAGATCATAGGTAATGAATAAAATTATCAGCAACATATTAATGTATTGAATCTTTAATGAATGGGTTCTAGTACGGTTCACTAAGCATTATGAATGCGTGTGACCTAGATCTGAATCATTGATGTGGATAGACATCTTAGTGAATGTACTTTATATAATAAAATTATATATGATATGACCGATGTGAATTAATATCTTTATTATCGTGCCGTTTATCATAAAGATTTAATACACATCAATTGGATGATCATATGTAGATCAATATAAATCTTAAGTAGTCATGAACTCCTATGCATGTCTACTGAATCTTTTGATTCACTCGTTAAGGTATGTTTGTTAATCAGGCTAGTGACTTCAGTTTTGGAGATTCAGTGATGTGGATGGTTGAGGACATGATCTTACAAGATTTGGTATCTAAACTTTCCTAACAGATCGTATATCGGTTCTCTTAAGTGTTAATTTTTGAACTTAATAGTTATTGAACTCAAATTTATAATAAGATTATAAATTACCCATTCACTAGTGGATTAATGGATCAAGAGGTAATTAGAATGGTAAAATAGTAATTTTGACCAATTCTAATTTACGAACCAATAGTTGGATGACATAACTACATGAAATGATTATGTTAGTGGATTACATGAAAATACTCTGTAAATACATTCTATAATCTTTAAGAGTGCAATTCCATATTTATAGTGGAGTAATAATGAAATTAATAAATAAGATTATTTAGTTAAAGAGTTTAATTAATAATCTAATTTATTGGAGCTTAAGATTATTATAGGTCTAAGGTCCCCAAGTCACCTCTATAATAAGTTGTCTAGGGTGTGAATATTTCAGGGCATGAGAAAATGACTGACTCGTAAAAGAAATTTTTATTCTGGGTAAGTACATAATTATGAGATAAATATGTGTGATTAATTAATTAAATTATTTATATATTTAAATATAATTTTTGGAAATTATATATATATATATGATTATCATTTTTATAATTATCGAGGAGAAATCAAACCTTATTGGATATGGTTAGGTCGATGTTAAGTTACTCATCATTGTCACTTACATTTAGGAGATATGCACTACACGCGTCAAATTACATTTTGAATGTAGTGCCCTTCAAGTTTGTAGCAAGACTCCTTTAGAGTTATGGAATGGCTCCAAACCTAGTTTGCATCATTTATGTATATGTGGTGTCTAGCTCACGTTCTTAGACCAAAGACCGAAAAGTTAGACTCAATATATGAGGTATGCATATTCGTTGGCTATTCTCTAGAGACTAAAGGTGGGTACTTTTATAGTCATAATTATCAAAAGGTGTTTGTGTTGACAAATGCAACCCTTCTTGAGCATGACTGCAAAAAAACTACAAACCTTGTAGCAAAGTAGTTCTCGAGGAATTAGCGACTGGTAAGATTAGAACACTTTCAATTTCTACTGATAAACTACAAACTAGAGAAACCACATGTCTTGCAAAGGAAACCTCGGTACAACATCATAGTGGGAGGGTTGTGAGACAACCATTTCGCTACGAACTAGAGGCACATGCCCTAGTGCCAGACATTAATAAGGACGATCCATTATCTTATGAAAAAGTAATGGATAATCCTGAAAAAGAGAAATGACAAGATGCCATGAACCAAGAAATGAAATCTTTGTATTCCAATTCCGTCTGGAAACTTATAGATCCACCTGAAGATGTCAGACCCATCAGATGTAAATGGATCTTCAAGAAGAAAAGAGGTGCAGATGGGAAAGGAAAGACTTTCAAGACACGCTTAGTAGCTATTGGCTATACATAAAGGGAAGGAGTCAATTATGAAGAGACATTCTCTCATGTGGCCATACTAAAATCCATTCACATCTTTTTACCCATACCCGCTAGTTTTGACTTGAGATAACTTTTCTGAATGGCTCTCTTAAAGAAAGCATCTATATGATGCATTCAGAAGGGTTCGTACAAAAGGGACAAGATCAGAAAGTATGCAAGTTGCTTAAATCTATTTATGGATTACAACAAGCATCTAGATCTTGAAATCTTACCTTTGATGAGATTATAAAATCTTATGGTTTTGAGCAAAATGTTGACGAAGCCTGTGTTTATAAATAAACTAAATATAAGATAGTGGTTTTCTTAGTACTTTATATTGCTGATATTCTACTCATTTGGAATGATGTAGAAACTTTGTTAACGGTAAAAAAGTGGTTAGCTAAGAAATTTCAAATGAAAGATTTGGGAGAAGCGAACTATGTTCTAGGCATCCAAGTCCTAAGGGATAGAAAGAACAAGTTCTTGAAACTTTCATAGGCATCTTATATTGATAATGTATTAGAGAGATTCTCTATGGAGAATTCCAAGAAAGGTCAACAACCGGCTAGACATGGAAGTGTCCTCTCTAAAGAACAATGTCCTAAGACACTTCAGGAGGAAAATTATATGAGAAAGGTTTCCTATGCTTCAGTAGTTGGAAGTCTCATGTATGTCATGTTGTGTACGAGACCAGACATGTGTTATGCAGTGAGAATTATCAGTCATTATTAATCGAATCCAGATTTGGAATACTGGATTGTAGAAAAACACATTCTCAAGTATATTGATTCTGATTTTCAATCAGACAGAGACAGTCAAAAGTCAACATCTGGATCAGTATTCACCCTAGGTGGAGGAGCTGTAGTCTGGAAAAGTATTAAACAATCGAACAATACATATTCCTCTATGGAAGCCGAATATATAGCAGTTTGTGAAGCTGCGAAAGAGGCAGTATGGCTGAGAAGGTTCATTCTGATTTGGAAGTAGTTCTAGATATGGACAAACCACTGATCCTATACTATGATAATAGTGGGACAGCAGCAAATTCCAAGGAACCGAGGAGTCACAAGAGGGACAAGCACATAAAGAGGAAATATCATCTTGTGAGAGAGATCGTGCATCAATGGGATGTGACTGTTATGAAGATAGCATCATAACAGAACCTGGCTGATCCTTTTACAAATACACTTCCTGTGAAGTTATTTGAGGGTCACGTGCATAACATAGCATTAAGATAGATGCCACATTTGCTTTAGGGCAAGTGGGTGATTGTTGGGGGTTATGGTCAAAGCATGTGTATTGACATTTTAATATGAAATTTAAAGAGGATTACATTTTTCTGATAATTATTCTTTTAAATTATTGTTGAATAATTTATAAGAATATCTGAAATTTCATATTCATTAATGAGACTATGATCTTGTATTAGTACGAGAGGATTAAGATAATAGATCATGAATAAAATTGTCAGCAACATATTAAAGTATGAGATCTTTAATGAATGGTTGCCAGTATGAATGTGTGTGATCTAAATCCGAATCATTGATATGGATAGACATCTTAGTGAATGTACTTTATATAATAAGATTATATATGATAGGACCGATGTGAATTAATATTTTTATTAACGTGGCATTTATTATAAAGATTTAATACACATCAATTTGAAGTTCATATATAGACCAGTCTGAATCTTGAGTAGTCATGAACTCCTATGCATGTCTACTAGATCATTTGATTCACTCATTAAGGTCTGTCTGTTAATCAAACTAGTGACTTTTGTTTTGAAGATTTAGTGATATGGATGGCTGGGGATATGATCTTACAATATTTGAAATCTAAGCTTTGCTGACGGATCGTATATTGGTTCCCTTAGGTGTTAATTCTGAAACTGAATGGTTATTAAGCTCAAATTTATAATAAGGTTAGTCATTCACTAGTGGATTAATGATACTTAAGGATCAAGAGGTAATTAAAAGGGTAAAATGATAATTTTGACCAGTTCTAATTTATGAACTAATAATTAGAGGATAGAACTACATGAAACGATTATAGTAGTAGACTTCATGAGAATGCTATGTAAATATATTTTATAATCTCTAAGAATGTAATTTCATAGTTATAGTGAAGTAATAATGGAATTAATAAATAAGATTATTTAATTAAAAAATTTAATTAATAATCTAGTTTGTTAGAGCTTAGGATTATAGGGTCATGGTCCCCAAGTCACCTCTATACTATGTCTAGGGTATGAGTACTTCAGGACTTGAGAAAATGACTGACTTGCAAAAAAATTTTATTCTGGGGCAAGTACATAATTATGAGATAATTATGTGTGATTAATTAACTAAAAATTAATTAATTGAATTATTTATGTATTTAAATATAATTTTCAAAAATTATATATATAATTATCGATTAGTGAGACAGAATATCTAATTTGTGAAATTAGATAATTAAATTATTATTTGATAATAATTTAAATCAACTGAATATGTTATTTGTGAAATAACAGATAAATTAGTTGATATAGATAATCAGATATGTTAATTTTGAATTAACTGATATCTAAATAATTATCTGATTAAAATAAATATTTAATTCGCAGTAGTTACCATGTGTCAATCACTTATAGGGTATTAGAAATTGATATGGACTACTGTGGTGCCACGTGGCATGACAGTAGTGAGTGTGCAACACTGAAGTACTAAATATCAAATCACCAAACATATACGTATGATAACTTTCAATACTCTTTTACTCTACTTTATAATTTAGTAAATTGATGGGTTAAATTTCTTTATTTTTTGCAGGTTCAATAACTAAGAAGAACACTATTGGAGTAACTAGAATCACTAAAAAGAAAGATTCAAAGTTCATTAGCTTCAAGGTTTTTATAATTAACTTCAGTATTTGTTATTTCTAGTCTACAATTTTAGAAATTTTGAAGATAATCATATTGTTTACAATGAAGAGTTATATTATCTACTAAGATATTTGTGTCCTTTTCTATTTCATTTATTGTGCAATTTTAATAAGTTTGCTTAATGACTTAGTAATGAATTAAAAAAATATATATTACGAAGACGGTTGGTAGACAAACCATCATCCCCTACCTTATTTATGATGGGTAGTCCAACCAATATCATCTTCAAACCATAACGGTGGCTAAGCTACTAGTCGTGGATTTGCACGTCATATATGTAAGTTAAAAGATGACGGTTTCTAGAACAACCGTCGTCTGTCTTCTGTCCACTGTCGTCAATAGTATTCTATTTTTTACATTGACATTTAAATTTATGGAATGTCACCCGTCATCTATAATTTTTAACGACGAGAAATCTCCATCGTTAAAATCAGTTTTATAGTAGCGTAACTTGTCAGATTATTAAATGTAATTATAAAATTGAGTGTTATGCCTTGAGGCATACCAACTCAAAAGTGGCTTGGGATGTGGTCTACCAGCCCAAGGATAGAGGGAGTCTTGGGATTAAAGGCCTTATGGCTTAGAATAGTGTTGTTACTGCCAAGCAGTTCTGGTCTCCCATCACTAACCCTTCTAGTTCCTTGTGGGGAAAATGGTGCCATACTCATTTGATAAAAAAATGGTACTATTTTCATTACTCCTGTTCCTAATGGGTTTGGAGAAAATTGCTCAAATCCAGGAGCTGGGTTTACTGAGTATTGTTTTGCCAGGATTGGGAATGAGCTTAGCACTTCCATTTGGTGTGATCATTGACACCATTTGAGAGTGTTAAATAACAGATTTGGTAGGAATCTCTCCTTGGATACTGGCTGGGATATCAACACTCAAGTAGAAGAATAATTGATATAGGTAACTGGTTTTGGCCTGCCACGAACTCAACTACTTTGATGGCTATCGAGGAGGCTTCAATTAATATACCCCCTCCCTGGCCTCTAAACATGATAAATGGATATGGGATCAAGCTCTAGATGGTAGCTTCACTACAGCTTCTGCCTATTACATCCTTAAGCACCATGGTTTGACAATTCCTTGGAGTGATGTTGTATGGTTTTCCTGCAACATCAATATGCATAGTTTCATTAGTTGACTTGCTTGTAGGGATGGGCTCACTACCAAAGATATGATGGTTAGTTGGGTAATTAATGTCAATCTTGATTGCATGTTTTTCCATTCCCACAGTGAAAGCAGAGATCACTTGTTTTTTATTGCTCATTTTCTTTTAATTTGTGGACTATCTCACTCAATCTTGTGATCTCACATATCCTTGAACAAGGAAGGGATTTCTGCACAATCACACATGGAGAAAGAACGAAAATGAAAAAAGAAAAGAAAATGAAAAGAATAAAAAAGTGAAGAAAAGAACTAGAGGCGTCAAACAATAGACAAAAATGTGCGTTGAAATGCTAGTAAAGTGAGATCTTCTATTAAGTGGATAACAAAAGTTCTCTCTGAATCAGTAAGATGGGTTGACAACTTTTGGAAGGAGCATGTCAAGCAAGAATCAACAAACCTTGTACAGATATGCCATGGCTAATTTATTAAGTGCTAAGGACTACATGACATCTTGTTGTGATACGAGGGAATACAACAATAACAAAAACTAAGTATTGGATGGAATGGCATGTACATGTATGCATCCATATTAAAAAGGATTAACAACACATCAGCCTAGACATTATATGAGAAATTTTACAGCTTTGCAGTGTAAAGGCTTACCACAAACTTCTTCAAGCTCTGACTTGATGCTGCAAGTTCTTTTGCAATGATTCATAGAGGAGCAGCAAGTGATTCCCTGTTTGAAACCAATTTCAGTGTGAAAAGGTATGAAAATACCGACAAGAATAAATCGAGAAAACCGGAAAATCTGGTGAAGTAGTCATGACTATGGATACACATGATCGAGCAGCCAGATTTTTTTCCTCTTCAAGTTAGAGATTTTCTAGCATCTGAACATTTTAATTACACGAAGCCAAAAACATTAATCTAGTCACGTGATACACACACTAGTTATGACATTTAATTATATGACTACAAAAAAAGTTCCTCTTTCGATAAAGCTCGTTAAAACTTGTTTCTACAACTAACATTATTTTTATCTTTCCAATTTCTTTAAGAACAATGTTATTTGACTCAACTTGTGATGCATCATAAATTTACGTGATGAAAACAGATTGATTGTAATTTTTTAACTTATCAAGATGCACAAATCTAATTGAGTCATATAAACTAGTGATGCATCACAAGTTGGGCTAAATTGCATAGTGTTATAAATTAACTCTTCCTAGGCCAACTCCTGATTGATCTTCTTTTTGGATTAAGAGCACGAGTTAATATATTAAAACAAGAGTAGTTTATCCATATGATCCTAAGTATATGCATATGTGTTTTAGGTGTTGTCGTAACCAGCAGACTAATAAGTATTAACATGAATACCTAGTAATCAACCAAGTTCACTCTTAATTTTAGTGATATTAATTAAGTCATAATTTTCAGTCAATCCTGACGGTTAGATTTCACTATTAAAAAATGTTTTTTCTCAAATAAGATCTAAGCCTATTGGTATTGTTAGAGAGATGAAAAAACCCTAGGAAGATGAATGCTCTCCCTAGCTAAAAAATTGAGGGAAGGAAAATTGACATTTTTCTTCCAAGTACCCACCCATACATTGACAATCAGTCAACAACTCAAAGAATAGCGATGAAGATCATCAGGTATCGATTCGTACTTCTATTACATGATTGTACATGATTTTTCACAGTGGTAGCAGTCGTCAGCATGGATGGTGACTTTTAATGATTTTACAGTATTGAAGCGCAGATCAAGGTGATGATTTATACGCGTATCAAGGAATTGATTGTGATGTTAAAGATTAGATTTTTGGGTTCACACATCATAGGTATAGACTATATGTTCATTTTAACATAGATTAGATTGTTTAACAATTCAATTTTTTTATGATCAGGATAGTTTTTTCCCTGCACCAATCCCTACATTTTCTTCTTAGCCATCTCTAAAAAACATTAAAGTGTTAGATATACTCAGCTGGAGGAAACTACAAGCACAATTACTCACTTCATTTTCTGTTAGAAGCTTTCTTCTTTGAAATTGGGTAAGAGAGAAGGTGAGAGCAGGTAAGAGTTCCTCAAGCGGCTCAACTCCAATATCAGAATTATATAACATCATATTCAGAGTGACTCCAGGATATGGAAAGAATGCTACATTCTAAAAGCAATAAGAAATTCTCTAATTACAATCCCAACAGTGCCCTAAAAACAATATTCGGAGTGACTCTGAAAGGATATAGAAACTTTAGTGCTTCTTTACCAGCTAAAAAAACTTACAAACAATCATAGCAACACAAACATTCACATAATTTCTCAAAGAATATAAGATTTATCTAGCATTCATCCAATCAACAGTTGTCTCAATGTTATAAGTAGCATTCCCAGAGTCATGTCTGCTCCCCACAGTAATTCCCACCTCTTCGTGTTTGATACTAGCTACATAACCTAATTCCACTTTAATGCCAAGATAGATGTTTTGATTATGCACTCAGTTCCTACCAAAGAAAAAAATCTTCACCTACCTGCAAGCAATTTGTACTATTATAGAAGAAAAGATAAGAAACCAACCTTTTGACATCATTTGGAATTTTCATATCTTTGTAGGAGGACATCATCATAAAGATCTCTATGACCTGGAACCTGGCTAATCTGAGCATCCCAATGGAGCTGGTTATTGTTGCGTTCAAAGGTCCAAAATCCATATGGACGTAGAGGCAAGCTCCACATCTCTTTGGTCTTGTTGCACCGATCCTTAGTTTACAATAGTGCACGAAGAACATAAGAAATTACCATGACGATGATAAAAGATGGTTCCGAAGAAAGTTCGATAACTAGATTCAAGAACATCATTAATTATTTTGTAGGAAACATCACAATATCATATCGGTTGAGTTGAGACACTTGAATTTCCCTGGAAAAAGAAAGCCAAATATGCAAAGAAAATGTCAAGTTCTAAAATGGGGATGAACTCAAAGACAAATAACTTAAGTTAGACCTTGGTGTGTTGCCATGATTGGTATCTAGTCCAGTCTCTCTGTCCAGGATTAAGAGCATGTCCCTTGGAATGGTAGATATGCTCATCTCCTTCTCCAAAGAAATTTTGCTTATGTTTAACTCCATATCTCCTTGGTTTTAGCATCAGTAACTGTAAATTTTTAACATTTTTTTCTATTAGGGTCCACTTCTCATAGAAATATACACATAAAGGCAGAAAAAGGTACTTCCCTCATCTCCGGTGTGATCGGTTATGTAGTGAAGCCAGCAATGCCATTCAGGTGGCACCTGCGAGCATTGTAACAACCATTCTCTGCGTATTCAACCCACCTCTGTCTACTTATTAAAATCATAGCAAAGGTGTATCCTGTGTAAGTGAATCATCATTTAATGCACAAACAATAAAAACCTTCAAAACAAACCATCTACAAGTGATAGTTCAGTTCAAAACAAAAAATTATTCTGGAATTACTGTCACAAAGCTAAGTTGATTGAAAGTTCTTGCCATTGATTGAAAAGGCTAAGTTGCAAGATCATGTTATCTCAATCCATCCAATGAACAAACAACCACCATAACAATATAAATCCAACTAGTAAAATAACCAGCATATTTCTCACCACTTAGACATTAACTGTATTGGATGAACATGCAAGTATAGATGTATTATTAAATATTTTTGTAGAAGAAGAGATCAATATTATGTGCTCCTAAGTAATAATAGCAAAGTGAAAATAATATGTGACCTGAGCCTGAAATGTATATATGCCAATATCAGAAACTCAAATTCATAATAACAATGTGAAAACACTAACATGACGAACATGGAGAGTCAGAAAGAGGATTTTTACATATGCTTGATTTTTGTGGAGTTATTCTGGGTTCTGGGAATTGTAATTCCATGGCTATGAATCCATGGCATCATGCAGGTGTATTGTTCAATCTGGGGGGTAAGCCTATTCTTCAAAATTTGGGGTTGGCTCTTGAAACCCCTAATAGTTCTGTAATACAACAGGGAAATTAGAAAGACAAGGACAATGTGAGTATTAGTAAATACAAACCTTGAGTGGTGATCAGTCTATAAACTTGGCCAAGAACAAGGGTGTTAGTAGGGCGAAGAAGCTTGATGCGTGTGAACCAAACAAAACTAGATTGGGTCTTCGCGAAGCTTCAATCGGCAACCTAGCCCTCTATTCTTCGACGTGGTTGAGGCAAGGGCCTGGGCTCTCTCATCTTCGATGTTCTGTTCTTCAATGAAAACCAGAGAACCAAAAAAATCTTCAATCTCAGTAGCCCTAATTTGTTCCCTGTTTATGAATGAGAGAGAGAAGCTAATCGAGAGAGAGAGGGGGGGGGAGAGAAAGAGAGAGAGAGATAGAGAGAGAGAGAGAGACAAGGTCATCGTCGATGGTTTATATGTTGGGAAGGAGAAGCTACGAGAGAGAAGGGTAATCGAGAGAGAAGGGTTTTGATTTGTGGTTTTGTATTTTGATCGACAGAGAAGGCTTGGGAATCGACAGAGTAGGCTTAGGTATCGAGATATAGTTCTGTTTGTGTTTTATTTTTTTAGAGAGAAGGTAAATCCTGAGGGTATCGAGAGAGAAAAGGGTTGATAGATTTGTTTGTGTTTTGTATTTTTAAGAAAGAAGGTAGATTTTCAATCCGCTTCAAATTTTCAGTCCCGATTTTATTTTGCCCCTCCAATTTTTTTTTTACTTTTGACATGAATAAAATTTATTTGATTTTTAATTCTCTTGTTGTTTCTTGTTTTTAACAAGAGGAAGGTGAAACTCTTGTATTTTATTACTGTAGAATGCTACAATTCTTGTAGTGCAAGTGCATTTATCAAACTAAACTCCCTCCAAATACGAGTGAATTCGTGGAGATATCTTGTCCAAACTCCACATGTGACGCTTAAAGTCAGTCATAAGATCAGCCTTAGCACATGTATAAAAAATGGGATCAATGTTATTCATGATGCTCGCCCCATCCCCACCCCTTGGGGTTCCCCTCGGAGCCCCCACCCCCCGGGGTTCCCCCTCAAGGCGCCCCCCGTGGCGGGTGTATGGGGTTCATGCCGCTAGGCCTCCCGACGGCGGGTTTATGCAACCCACCTGCCGCCTAGCTTCCCCAGGCGGTGGGTGTACCACCTCGATCACTTTCAGAGTTCTCGAAGGCAGCACGACTGGGGTGTTCCCCGACAGGGGAATATTCAAGGTGCCTAAGGAGGTCATATCTTTCAAAGAGATCTCCCTATCTTGGTACAATGTAATCTTGTCCTAATTTTACCAGACAATAACCCCCAATTTGTTCCCAAGCAAGGAGGAGCTTTCGAGCCTTTGTCACTCAGCTCGAAGGTGGGACACAACACTTAATATATAATCTCAAGATAGACTCCCCACCTTTATAGGTCCAGGCGACCCTTATAAGTGTGGTCATTGGGTATGCCGTCTTTATAGTTAGGCGACGCCCCTTACAAAATATTTACTATTTATCCTACTTCGGTCTTATCGTGCCATGTAGGCACTATCTAGGCCTATCTTTGAGTGCCACGTGTATATCCGAACATGTCATTCATGATGAGATGATTCACTATTTACAGTTTCTAAACAAGTTTTCGTGTGAAAATAAATTTATTATATTAAGTAAATTAATTAACTACAATTTATAAATTAATTATATAGATGGTATCAATACATTTTTTACGTCCACTTTTCATTCTTTTTTCTGTCAAATACATGATTTATATATTATTAATAAATTATCTATGTGGCTTATTATATGAATATAGTATTGATATTCTGGATTCACATTTAAAACTTAAATAATCTCCTTGTACTCGACGTAATTACATGGCATGATTTGGACACTGATTCCACTATATTAATTTGTACTATTTGAGCACAATTTTTTCCAAATGTCTTTGCGTGCATTATAATAAAATTAAGCAATTGCTCTTAAACATGAAGTGTCTGCTTTAGGAGTCCAGTGACTATTGCAAGTTGTAATCGTTGTCATTAAAAATATTGAGAGAGAGAGAGGAGGGACCGACTGAAAATAGAGGTAAGGATTGAGATTTTTTAAAGGAAGGTAAAAATGTAAAAGCAACAATTATGTCTTTTTTATTATTAAAAAAGTCCCTTTAAAAAAATTATTAAAAAATTTCTAATATCTAAAAAATAATTATTCAGATTACAAACAAGTTTAAATAAAATTAAGTGATTTGTTTAGATTAAATATATGTTTTTTAAGTTATAAGTTTAAATTAAAATAAATGATTTATTTAGATTAATTGAATGATTTATTTTGAATAATTAACTTATTTGTTTATCGGCATGTTACTTTTTATGTGCATAATTATGCTCATGTTTTTTAGGTTAATTGGAAAGCTTTGAATAAATAAGGAATACTTATAATGAGGGAGGCGAATTAAATGGGTAAGAGTGCCCTCTGCAGTATTTAATTGTATTTTTGATTGAAACTTAATTAAATGGGTAAGAGTGCCCCCTGCGGTATTTTTTAATTGTATTTTTGAACATCGTTAACATTTTGATTGAAATTAGTTTTTTTATCAGAATGAAATTTAACATTATGCTAAAAAAACTTATTTTTTGTTGTATTTTATTGGAAATTATGTGTTGATTGCAAATTTAGTAATCATTCTTTTTTTTTTTTATGAAAATGCCATAATATAATAAAAGATAAACGAACAAGCTACAAGTGGCATACTAAAAAAAACAGCACCTCAAGTAGGGTTACCTAGTAAGTGGGGTGTGGGAGGTTCCAACTGGTAATAAACCATCTATTAGCGGAGGAATCAGGAATAAATTGCATGTTCCACAATCTATATCTAATAGCATTGACAATAACCCTAGAGATATTAACCATATCCCTCATTTACCCTAAAAAATCTTGGCATTCTTTTCATTCCATAAATTATAAACAAAGGAGTTAAAAGTAATTTTAAGGATAAATCTTCTAAAATATTTTTTTCTTAGTATGGGTGGCAAGCCACTCAATCATTTGATCCAAGCACGATACAAAGCAACTGAGATAACAAGCTTGAGTGATAGCTGCCTAAACACTACTAGCAAAAGAGCAATCAAACAAAAGATGATCCCTACTCTCAATACGGTTACAACAAAACATACAGTCAGGGTCAATCGAAATACCCCAATTAAGTAGTTTATCTTTATAAGATAATCTGTCTCTACAAGCCAGCCAACTAATAAAACTATGCTTGGGGATATTACAAGAGAACCACACAAAACCATGCCAGACCACCTTACTAGCATTCTGCTTGAGGACATAGTAGGCAGAGGAGGTAGAGAACCTACCATTAGGGGAAGGGTTCCAAATATCTCAAGGGGGTGCATTGAGGGTGAAGCTATTTTGATGGAGATGAGGGTAGTGGAGTTTGTCACGGGCAAATTCCTGTTACCATCCCGAATAACCATGCTCACCTTAGTGTCCAAGCTCCAGTCAATATCAAGAATAAGGTTCCTCCCAAACTTATTAAGGAGAACACCAAGCTTGTGCAAGGATCACCCCCTAATGGAGGTGTTCAAGCCATCACCAATTCTAGAGTAGCAGCATTCAATGAACCAACTTCTAGCCTTCTAGAGTTTTCTCCACACCCAAGAGCAATCTTTGGGGATCTTGATTGTGAAAATAGTATCATTTCTGATGAGGTGGGTGTGACACCAGCTACTCCATAGAGAGTCATTAGTGTTAGTGATAAGAAACCACAAGTGCTTGGCAGTGGCAGTAAAGTCCAATCATTAAGATCCTTCAGCTTAAACAACCACAATCTTTAGGTTGGCACACATCCACCCATCCTATTTTGGAGCTAATATGTCTCATAGCATTGCTAGACCATAGGTATTTTCTCAAATGGAATGGATATCGTTATGGACCCTCTTAGGCAAGACAAACAAACATGCCCCAAACCCTTGAATAACAACTAGGGCAGACTGAATGAGTTGTAACATGCCTGCAAAAGAGAGGTGCTTGGCTTCCTAGGCCTTAATCATGCATGTGATCCTGTCCACAAGCTTAACACGGTCATTTTCACCCAGACTAGTAGAAATCAAGGGCATACCAAGGTACCTGACAGGTAACACCCCAACCTGCAAGTTCAGAAGCTCAAGGCATTAGTGCTGAATATACTCAGAAACCCCATAGAAGAACACCTGACTTTTAGCAGGATGTGGCTTTAGCCTTGACACCAAGTAGAAGAGGTCCATGTAGTCTTTAATCAATCTGAGAGAATCAAAATTGCACTTGGAGAAAATGAAGAGGTAATCAGCAAAACAAAGTTTCACAATAGTGAGTTTTTTACACTTCTAATGGAACTGGAACTTAGGGAAAGAAGTAGTGTATTAAAGTAAACCCTTGAGAGCCTCCATCATTACAACAAATAGGTAAAGGGAGATAGGGTCCCCTTATCTTAGGCCTCTCGCCCCCTTGAAGAACCCACACTTCTCACAACTGATGTTGACTGAGAAAGAAATAGTAGAGATGCATGCCATGATCTAATTGTAGAAATGGGGTATACCAATGCAATTCATGGCATGAGAACCAAATTTCAAGCTAACACAATCATAGGCCTTCATAAGATCAATCTTAAGAGCACACTTAACGCTATTGTTTCTACTATGGTAGTTCCAAATAAGCTCCTGAGAAAGGAAGATGTTATCAGCTATCCTCCTCCTTAGGACAAAGACACTTTAATTGGAGCTAGTCACAGAAGGAAGGACATTCTTCAACTTGTCGGCGAGGATCTAGGATATGCTCTTATTGTAAACCATGTTACAGCGAAAGATAGGTCTGAAGTCAATCACCGATTGAGACTGGTCAACCTTAGGCACCAGAGAGATAGCAATATGGTTAAACGGGTTCAAAGGGGCTTTATTATTGAAGAAGTCCAAAACTTCAATGTAGACATCATTTTCCTCCATAACCCAAGCTTTCTTGAAGTAACCAACAGTAAAGCCATCAGGGCCAGGAGCTTTGGAGTCATTACAGTAGAAAAAAGCTTCCTTTATCTCAAGCTCAGTGATAATAGTGCACAACCTGGTAGCTTGCTCTTGGCTTAACCTCTTAAGGTAGGCTAACTTAAGAACCCAATCAATATTATGCTCAGTATTGTGAGATCCTAGAAGATGAGTATACTGCTGGACAATCAAGTTTTTGATCTCCTCTCTATTGGTAACAGTGTTGCCATAAACATCCTCCAACTACACAATTCTGGACCTGATATTATTCCTCTTAATGAGCTTATGGAAGTAGGCAATATTATTGTCCCCTAGACCAATTCATTGGGCTCTCGACTTCTGCTTAACAAAGCTTTCCTCAACCTATCTAAAAGAGATAAAATTCTTGAAACACAAGTTTCTCAACATCCTGAAGGTCACTGTCAAAAAGGTTGGAGAACATATTATTTTGGGCATGCTCAAGCTTAACCCTGGCTTCAGTAGCTCTTGAGGCAATATTAGAGTAGAAGGATGTGTTGAGACTTTTAAAGGCAAGTTTGGTGAACTTGAGCTTCTTAAAAATGTGACACATCTAGGAGCCATGCACATTGGAAAACCAAGCTTGAAGAACAAAAGGGATGAATTCATCCTTTTCAGCCCAGAAATAAAAAAAACTTAATGTAGTAGGAGGCTTGGCAATAGATAGATGGAACTTTACAATAGCAGAATAATGGTAAGAAATACCAGGGGGAGGAAAAAGAGCATTGGAGCTAGGGTATAATTTGATCCTGGCCTCATTGACCATAACTCTATCAATTTTGTTCATGATGGAACTATCATCTCTCTTATTAGTCCAGGTGAATTTGCATCCTTCAGGGCATATATCTTCAATCTCAAGGTTATAAGCACATGCAACAAAATTAGTGATACGTTCATCTTAGGATTTGATATCACCCACCTGTTCAGAGAGATGTTTGACAACATCATTATTAAGAGATATCATTATGAATTTCTTACACTACTATGCTCCCAAGTGTTCTAAACGAAGGTAGATGAGTATAGGCGTTGCGCTCAAGGCCAAATAACCCCCTGCAACTACTGAGTAATGCATTATAGGTTCCTCGGCTGAGGAAACCTCCATAGGTGTTAAAACTATTCTCACTGAAATACTTTTGATTATAGGGGAAAAAAACACACGGGCTAAAGCTCACTCAATAATATTTCTGAATAAAGCCTAATAATCCCATTCAAAGGGAGGAGCTGCATTAAGTCCAAAGCCAGGACTCTTCCTTGACCAAGGGTACCATAATGATCGAGACACCCTCCACGATCGAGGCCACGACTGAGGCGATGGACATGACCCCACCTACGCTTGCACTCCAAGGTCTTGCGCATGACCGCTGTCTTCTCATATTTAGGATCAGGGTTACTCAAGATAGCCGAGATCATTTCTACGATGCAACAAAAATATGATAACCAGTCATACAAGAAAAATGATAGGTAATCCTCATTTAATGGTAAACAATTCTCCACACTGCTACTTTTCTCAAAACACTCTACTGACTTGACCATCAGAGTACACTAGGTAGGGCACCCCCGATGTTCTGCCTAATGCTTTCACGATCATTCTTAATTTTTGTAGACCTCTGGATGAATCACCGAGTGACACATGATAGACATTTAGAAAGTTGATGCTGACATATTTTTTACGTCAAAAATTTGACGTCGTCGGTGGGAACGTAGATCTCACATTTTCCCTTAAAAAAAAGAACAAATAAATTTGAAGGAGAATGTTTTGGATCGTCCTCAAATAAATTTTGACACTGTGGCCTGAAAATTTGAACCACTGCTTTCGCTACCACGCAAGGAGCATACGCATGGTCGTTGTGAATGCACTCGTTGCTCAATAGTAACAAGGAGCTGCCATCATCGTAAAAAAAGCCGCACCTAAAATCTTTGAACCGCCGCGGATCATCCATCATCTCAGTTTGATGACGACGCGTGTTCTCTAGGCCAAGAATAGTCGCAAAAATGGAGGAGAGACTCCCATCCATTACAGAACATTGCATCTCAAATCTACAGTGAAGGAAGGACTTTTAGACTCCGTGACCCCCATAAATGAATTTAGAGAAGGAATTCCAATGGGTCGAGGCGTTTTCCAGTAGAAAACTGACGCTGTAGATAGCCACACGCGCCCCACGTGCTCTGGCGACGGCAACACCTCCATTGTTACCGGATTCAGCTCCTCAGGTTAACCTACCCGGAAAGTAATCCATGGTCCCTTAAATGATCCCAAGAGAGCTCACTAAAATGGACAAAAGATAGCCCACGCGAGCCTAGGAGGAGCCCAAACTTGCGCAAGAGCGCTACTCGCGCCCGACTCGGCTTCGACCCGTGCGTGACACACAACTCCCAAGCTCCGTGCAGGCCCTTACCAGTGGCTAATCGGCCCAACCAAACAAGCCCAGCTCGAGCCCATATAAAGAGTCAGTGAGAGCTCACAGAGAGGATCAAATGGCTGGGCGCGACCTGCTCTAGGCGTGACTCTGGTGTCCTGGGTCTTATGCAGAGGCCTCACCTCCTTCTAAAGCCCAGCCCCTAGCCCAAGCTCTTCATTTACGCGCTGAGCTTCTATTTTATTCTTCAGATGGCCCATATCAACCCCTCAATGTCAATATTGCAAGGATCTGAACGAATAAAAAATGGCAGAGCAAATGCACAGAATCGGTACAATATTTATGGGAAGATTTATTTGTGCACAAATATTATTATTATTATAATTAATTTACTATTTAATTTAACTAATTTGTAAAATTCTTTGTAATTAATTTACACTATTTGATGTGTTCTTAAGGTTAATAATAATTATTTGTATCAATATTATTTACCATCTCAAGCATGAGCGAGTTTCAAGATTCGGACGCAGACTACATAACTCGAATCTGCATTATTTTGAATTTTTATTCTATCAAAACCAAGAGTCATATCAATGATCTCCATTAAAATTTTGAGAAGAATTATTTGCATAACTATTATTTAACATCTTGGGCATAAGTGAGTTTCAAGATTCGGACGTAGATCACATAGCTCGATTTCTGCATTATTTTGAAGTTTTATTCTCTCAAAATCAAGAGTCACATCGATGATCTCCATTAAAATTTTAAGGAGAATCATTTGCATCAATATTATTTAGCATTTCGGGCATAGTTTCAAGATTCGGACGCAGACTACATAGCTCAGATCTGTATTATTTTAAATTTTTATTCTCTCAAAATCAAGAGTCATATCGTGATCTCCATTAAAATTTTGAGAAGAATTATTTGCATCAATATTATTTAACATCTCGGGCATGAGCGAGTTTCAAGATTCGGATGTAAACCATATAGCTCGGATCTGCATTATTTTGAATATTTATTCTCTTAAAATCCAAAGCCACATCGATTATCAACATTAAAATTTTAAGGTACGTTATTTATTTTTCATGCTTAATTTTACTATTCTTTTGAAGAATATTTTTGAAACATTTTAATTTAGTATGATATTAATCATGAGTCCATTATAAATGACGAGTTCCTAGGACATAATATAAAGTACTAAAATCACTAAATTATATCACCACAACACTTCGACACGAGGTCTATGGATTGCTAGGGCACACCCAGTAAAGGATAAGAAACTAGAAATAAAAAATATAGTGTGAATCCCCTAGAAATATATAAGTGTAGTTAATACAGGAAAAATGCACTCATGGGAGAGAAAACATGATTATCAAAGACCCGAGAGCTCATAGATTATGCAAATGCTCCCACGAGAGAGAAAATATGATTGTCAAGACCTGAGAGGTCACAGATTACGCAAATGCTCTCACGAGAGAGCAAGTATGATTATCAAGACCAGATAGGTCATGGATTAAGAAAATGCTCTCACGAGAGAGCAAGCGTGATTGTCAAAACCTGAGAGGTCACTGATTACGCAAATGTTCCCAAGAGAGGGCGAGCATAATTATTAAGAACTGAGAAGTCATGGATTACACAAGTGCTCCTGGAAGATATCAAGCATTATTATTGAGATCTAAGAAGTCCACTACCCTATCTGGCTTGCCAACTTCGTGGTAGTAAAGAAGAAGAATGAAAAGTGGAGGTTCAATATAGACTTCACTGACATGAATAAAGCGTGTCTGAAGGACAACTTCCCTCTTTTATAAAATATATCAATTGGTTGACGCTACATTGGGGCACGAGATTCTTAGTCTCATGGATGACTTCTCCGTAGTTGGGCGAGTTCGACATCATATATGAACTTCGGACCATAATCAACGCTCAAGTACTAATTGACTTTATGGTGGAGATGACACAATTCCAAGAGAATGAGGAGTCATTTCGTACAGAAGACGTCATGGAAGATGACACGATGAATAAAGACACGAGGACATGGAACCCTCGGACGAAAGACCTCACCCAAGGCAATTGCCTAATGAGGCCTCCTTATCACTTAAGATGATATGGAGAAAGACCCTACATAGAGAAAAAAGATCATGGTAATACTTCGTGGCACCCGATATCATGGAACTCTTGGTCGAAAGACCTCAACGGAGGCGACAGCCTCACGAGGCCTCCTTATCACTAGAGATGATATGGAGAAAAGTCCCTGCATGGGGCGGAAAGTCCACGGTAATATTTCATGGCACCTGAGCTCATAGAACCCTCGGATGGAAGGCCTCATCCAAAACCATGGCTAAGATGAGGACTTCTTATCACCTGAGATGATCTTGAGAAAAAAGACCCTGTCTAAGGTGCCCGAGGTCATGGAACCCTCGAAATGAAGATTTCAGCCAGATGAGGCCTCATATCACTTAAGATCATTGGAGAAAGACCCTGCATAGGGCGAGAGGACCACTGTAATATTTCGTGACGCCTGAAGACATTGAACCTTTAGATGAAAGACCTCGCCCAAAATCATGGCTAAGAGGCATCCTTATCACATAAAATGATCTGGAAAGAGACCTTACATAGGGTAAAAATACCACTCAAGGCGATGGCCTAACGAGTCATCCTTATCACATAAAATGATTTGGAAAAATATCCTACCAAGGGTAAAAGACCACGGTAATATTTCGTGGCACCTATGTACATGAGATGCTCAGACGAAGTACTTTGAAAATGGTCACAGACGTCAATGCCTCATACTCATCTAAAACGACTAGGAAAAAAGACCCTCCATAAGGCAGAAGAACCATTGTAATATCCATGGTACCCGCAGTCAAGTAGATGACTATGGACATCACTTAGATGATTATGAGATCCGGAGTCAAGCACATGACTATGAGATCCGAAGTCACACACAGATGACTATGACCGTCACTCAGATGACTATGAGATCTGAAGTCACACAAATGACTACGACTTCACTCAGATGATTATGAGATCCGAAGTCACACAGATGCCTACGACCTTCACTTAGAAAATTATGAGATCTGAAGTCACGCAGATGATTATTAGATCTGAAGTCACGCAGATGACTATGATCGTCAATCAGCTGACTACAAGATCCGAAGTCACGCTGAAGAATGTATCCCCTGACATCACCCAGATGACTATGAGACCTGACGTCACCTGGCTGACTATGGAACCCGAAGTCATACAGATGACTATGATACACCAAGTCATGTTGTTGGCTAAAATACCCAAAAGACCGTGGCACCCAAAGTTACCTAGATAACTATAGTACCATGCATCACACAGATGGTTACAATACCTGAAGTTACCAGATAATTACGGTACCCAGAATCACAATTATAAAAATGGAACCCTAAGTCACACTGATGACTATGGTACTGAGATTAGACAAAATCTCACAAACCTCAAAGGATCTTGGTACTCTACCTATGAAACATATCGGCCTTGCGTTGCGGAAGGAACGTTCTGTTCTGTTTTGAGTTGAAGGCAAGAGCTCTTTCTTCAATAAAGGTTTTGATCCTTATCTTATTAATAATAAGATATGGGCTTGTTGAAGCTATGAAGCATCTGAGAGTATTCCATTCCATTTTTCAGTGTGCGTGCAGGGTGTAGGTATATCACTTACGAGAAAGAACAAGTCAGTCTAGTAGTTAACCAAACACAAGTAAATAGTTCGCCAGGCCTTCCGATGACTCAAAAGATTTCACCAACAAGGACTCGTCAAACACGATTTAAAAAAATAAGAAAAAAAATGCTCCAAAATCCATTGCTAGAAAGCCGAGGCATTGATGACTTACACCCGTAGACATGTCAGGACACAAAGATGCAATGACGAGATAAAAAATTATGATGATCTAGCCGAAAGCAAATGAGTATAGTCTTCCTCTCATCACCAGCCAAGAGTCATCCAACCCAATAAATACACTCTCCAAATCTTGGAGAAATTAAGCTCCCTCCATCCTTCTGATCTCCCGACTACTGACTAATGCATTGCAGGTTGTTCGACTGAGAAAACCTCCATGGATGGTACCTCAACTTAGAGGTATTTACTCTCATGGGTGCAGTAGCCTCATCGAGAATAATTTGTAAATGTAATTATCCTAATTCCATCTATATTATTTTAACTTATTTTATATTAAAACTGTTCTCACTGAAATAATTTTGTGATCTGTCCTAGGACTACGCACCCAAACCAAACTCTTTACTGCTGGCAATGGGGAAATGAAATTTAGAGCTTACGTACTGTAATTCAATGGAATCACGTCAGCTTTTACTACGTCACACATGAATTACTAACCAGGCCGTCTCTTGCTAAAACCATTGGTTTTGTTTAGCATATTATCCTGTTATTCTTTAAATAAAACTTATATTTAAAATTGTGCATTTGGTTACTATACAAATTAGAAAACACAGATAGGTGAAAATGTGAATATGGAATAACCATTGATTTCATTTGAACTCCAGTTCAAAATCTAACCTGATATATTTTTGTTGCCAGTTATTAACTATGAAGTAGGTAGATTGTGAGAGAATTGCAAAGTCAGAGTTTGTTTTTTTTTGGGAACACTACTCCTTGTCTTAACCGAACAATTGTATTTTTAAAAAAATTGAAAAAACCTAACTTGGCTGCTAATTAACAGATTCGCGATTCAAGTCATGACCAGATGTCAGCACAACAAAGAAGATTGGAATTAAATTTAGTATATTCTAACCCCTAGTTTCTTCTTGATAATTTTTGCTTTGAAAATCTGGGATATATATATTCATATTAGAAATATATAAAAATTGTCGATATGATATTTTGTATGGTCCAGTATTTTCAAAATAAACATTTTATTTTTTAGTCTATGTACTAGTCTAAGACTATGTATATGATTTGAAACATAGCCCATAGACTAAAAATAAAAAAGATAGTCCAATGACTAAAAAAATAAAAAATGAGCATAAAAACTAAAAATAAAAAGTGAAGTTCTAAATTTGGGTATAAACAGAGAGGAGGTCTTCATTTGAGAGAATGTCTTTTAGAGAGAGAAAGAAAGGTTTTGTGAGTGAAGGAGAAAATATCTTTTAAGAGAGAGAGTGTGAGAAAATATGAGAGATTTTCTAAGAGATAGACTTTAGATTTATATTCATCTATTACTATTCATCTTTTCTCTCATTCTTTTTCATAAGGTAGTTTAAAGTTGTTACACCTTAGCTCAAAGATATATTATTCATAACTCTTCATCATTTTTCATTTATATTCATGTAGTGCATATTTTTCCTTTCTTTCCATAAATAAGAGTAGAAATATTTATTTCTTCTTCATTTTTTTACTCTTAATCTTGAATTTTATTTCAATGCATTGACGATTTTCTTCCTTTAAAAAACTTACAAACTTGATAATGAGATATATTTTATCATTAACTCAATCAATGAGGATGATAATAAAGATATTTGAGTGTGTTCAAATCGACTCAATGTGAATCAAGCCTTTAAAGGGTTGAAAGTGTACATTGTATCAAAAAAATCTCCTATGATAATTTTTCATACATAAAAATAAATAAAATACCATGTAGAGAGTTAAACATCTAAATGGATAAAGATTGTGTAAATATTTTATCTTCGAACAGAGAGGAGGTCTTCATTCCTCTTATTTTACTTATTCTACATATTTTTTTACTTTACACATCATCTTCAAATTTGACACATATTTTATCCTTTTTTAACTTTTCTTTTCACCCCTTTTTTCTTTGTAATTATTGTTCTTCTTATTTCTTATTTATTTATGTATCATTGTCATATTGTCATTCTTATAATGTGATTCTTGTCTCATTCTCTTATCAGTAGAGTTAATGTTTGTAGATGTATGGCTGAAAACTTTAACAATTAAATTTAAATTTTGTTAATTTCATTATTTAGTTATCAATAAGAAAAACTCGATGACAGACTTTGAGATTTTTGAGATACCAAACTTCTCAAACTACTGAAGTGAGTAGTTATTTTTTGGATATTTGAAATAACTCCAATAATGCTTTAATTTTTAAAATAAAAAAAAATGCTTTTCAATAGTTTCTGTACCACCCATTAAAGGTCATTTATTTTGTTTCATTTTTTTATATAAAAACATATCTAATGGGACATTCAAAAATAAATTTCTTTCACCTTTATTTATTTATTTATTTTAAATATGATTTGGATAACATTTGATTGAATATGGTAACCATTTTAATAACGGGTGTGTGGGTGATAATACCTTCCCCACACACAAACAACTCCCGAACCAATTTTGAGTTTTCATAGACAAAAATTTTTATTTCAAAATTGAGTGACCAATCACATCCTAAAATGATTGGTGATGTCTCTGAAATTATTTTTTCAAAATAATTTTTCAATCACTGCTCCGCGTCGTATGCACGTTGTGGTAAAAATATATAAAAATATGTCTTCCTTTATATTTTTTATTGAATGACAATGAGATTGTTTTTTGTCTGATCATACCGCCATGATATACGGAAAGGGTTTGTATGCATTTGGCTTTGCCAAAATCAAAGGACAGTTGAATTAGGTGTGTGGTCGCCTGATCAGAATTAGAGCGACTAAATCTTGTCCAACTGAAAAATGTATATCCAAGAATATATACCAGACCAAATGGCTGGTATGCTGTTGCTTTTATTTCTTCTATGGTTTGCAATGATTAATTAGTGCTCCCGCTCACTAATTAATGTTGAGGAAAAAGAAGAAAAGATTACAAAAGATGAGGAAGAATCAATATTAATTTAAACAATAAAATTGTTATTGAAATAAGATTAAAACTTACAAGTATTGAAGAAATTTTTACTATTTCTTGTTGTTTGAATTCTTGCTTCTAATACCCATTCTTTAATTGCTTACTTGAATAATTTATTTTATTTAATCTGACTCTCCACCCAAGTGGCTGGTTATTTTTATAATTGATTATTTTTCTGTAATCTTTATTTTTTTAATCTGTGAATCTGACGTATAAGTTTTTATTTGGTTTACTTCAGGCACCCCAATAAGACCTTTTAAATACTTAAATCCCGATGTTAGGGTAATTGTAAAGACAAATGGGAGAATAGTGACTTCATAGGAGGTTTGAGAATCAAAATATATGATGAAAATTTTAATCACAAGAATAATTTAGTAATTTTAAGCAAAGAGTAGATTGTTTAGAAATAATTCTTCTAGTAGCAATTGGTCCATAATAAATACAATACCAGACATAATTAATGAAGAACACTTTGAATACTTAGCAGATGATCAAATAGATCATAGTGTATGAAATATACCCAAAACATTTAGTAAGAAATTTTTTAAATCAATTGTTGCTTCCTTCAAGCCTCAGCATCATGTAAAAATAATTGAAAAAATATATGTTCTTGGGAAAGAGCACGAAACTTACCAATTACTTTCTTCTAATATAATTAAACATCATATTGAAGATGTTGATTACATCCAGTAGTACATGGATGGTACTGTTAAAATTAATTTTCAATCTTCTAGCTCTAATCCTTAAATTAGAGAGTTTAACTAGTCTAGTACTCCTAGAAATTTCTTTTTTGGATCATCTAATAATAATAATAATAATAATAAAGAACTTAGAATTCAACAATTAGAATAAGAATTAAAAAATAAAAAATTTAAAAGTTTAAAACTAAAAGGTATAGCTACAAAATTTATTTTTACATGATGATGAAATTGAATTAAACTAAAAAATTTAATAAGACTGAACAATATGATGAAATTGAGTCACCAACTAAATCAGACTTTCAAGGAACCTTGCCTCCTGTAAATCTCCAACTTTTAGTTTTGAATTTAGGCACCCTAAGCCAAGAATACAAGCCTGATTGAAAATGTTTAACCCAACATAGGAATGACCCAGCAAATCTCAATAGATGTAATAGGTTCAGAGTGACATTTAATATTGACCGTAATAGGTTCAGAGTGACATTTAATATTGATCAAAAGAAAATCATCCTTACTGAATGGAAAGCATTCATGCAAGAATTTAGAGTTGATATGTTTTTCCTTGATTATATCAGAGATATTTACGAAAGAATATTAAAGTAATTTCTAAGACCAAGGGGGTCAAAGAAGACTCCAATGTGGTGACTATTAGCCATCTTCCACATGGGAAAATTATAATTAATTATAAAAACTTTTTAATCACTGCTTCTCATTTTAAGATTTCAAAGCAAGAAGAACCCAATAAAAAGTTGTTGAACAACTTAATTACAATAATCAAAGTTTATTGACAATAGAAAAATAATTAGACAAAGCTTCTTAGAATATTGTTCCCCTCAATAAAAAAAATTGATAAAATGCTTCAAGAATTGAAAAATAAATTTGTTGAGTCATCCTCTTTTGTTAAGGTTATTAACCAAGATAGTAGTTCTGGATCAGAAAATCATAGGTCAGATTCCACCTATGAATCATCCAAAATTCATGAATCTTCAAACATTCATAATATTGAAGAAACATTTAGAAATTAATAAATTAATAAATTGGAAAAGAAGGGGCATAAAAAGCCTATTCCCCTAGACATTCAAATTATCAATTTTCTGTTTCTGTAGAAAAGTTATATGAATGAAATATTGATGGGCTTTCAGAACTGGAAGTCCTCAACAAATTACAGCACATGGCTATAGTAGCTGACAATTACCTCACCACACATAATTTGCCTCACAATGAGGTATAAAGCTTTTAGTCACATGATTCAGAAGAATGTTTCATTCCTGGTGAGAAATTATCTCACTGAAGAATCCAAAAATATCATCCTTATAGCAATAAAGATTGCTGGTGAAGGAATCTCAATCCTTGGAAAGGATGAGGAAACAATGTCTAATGCCATCAATATCATCTTCTACACAATAATTAAACATTTTATTGGGACACCAAATAATGTCACGTCACGTATCCATGACCAAGTAACCAATCTTACATGTCCTACCCTAAGTGATTTGACTGGTACAAAAATATATTTTTTTTCAGAGTAATGTCTAAGGATGATAGTAATCAAGCATTTTGGAAAGAAAAATTCATCAATGGCTTACCAAATTTGTTTACCAAGAAAATTAGAACAACTCATACCGATGACCTAGGAAATATAGACTATAATAGTCTCACCTACGGTACTATTATCACCAGAATACCAAAAAAGGGTCTAACAATGTTTATTAACATAAAAATTAGTAAACAAATTAAAAAAGAAAAGAAAACTGTTAAATATGAATTAAGTCATTTCTGTCAGCAACATGGATTACCTGTTATTGCTCCATCCCAAAAGAATCGGAAAAATCGTCATCTTAATACTAAAAGAATTTACAAACCTTATAGGAGAAAATTACACAAAAATAAAAATAAAAATTTTGACAAATACTTTTCTAAAAATAAGAATTATTCAAGAAGAAAATTCAATAATTTTTTTTATAAAAGTAAAATTGAGTGTTTCAAATGTGGCAAGAATGGTCTTTTTTCCAATATTTTCCAAGTAAAAAATAAAAATAGTTAATTGAAAATCTCTGATGAAAATAAACAAGAATTGTTTAAAACTATAGAATTAATAGATAACTGTGAAAGAAGTCATGAAGATTTAAGAGAATTTTCAATCTCTTGAATCTGACGAATCAAACTCTTCAAATTCTGACAGTGATTCTCATAACATCTTGATGAAATGCAGGGATAGCTGTTGTTAGAAAATTGTTTAATATTTTAAATAAAAATAATGAATAAGAAAATATCTTGTTAGACTTAATTGGTAAAATTGAAAACCCTGAATTAAAATAAGAATACCTTGAACGACTTAGGAATGTAGTTTAATAGAAAGAAAATACTAAGTCTAATAATAATATCGCAAGCATTTCACAAACTCTTGATAAATTTAACAAAGTTAAGGGAAAGGAAAAAAGAATTTTCTTTACATGAACTTCAAAAAACAATTATATTTTCTGCAAGTTGAAACAAAATTCAAAAGAATAGAAGAATAGTTGAAGATGGTGGTCAATCCATGGCCATGCCATAGAATTATTTCCAGTTGAATTTCAACAAAGCTGTAATTTATTTATGAAATTATACAAACCCTCACCAATTGAGATTTCTTTTTCACAATTACTCTATTTTACAAATAAATACAAAATACCCTAGATCTTGAAATGACAGTATTCAATTGAAGAAGAAATCCTCTCTAGAAAATATTATGTTAAATGGTGGAATAAATTTAATACTAAAAAAATAATTGCTTTTATCAACCATAAACTTACCAATATCCACCCTAAGTGAAAATTGGTCAATCATTCTCTCCAAGCTCCATTAAAAATTAATGAGCCTGCTAACCTAGATCCACAAACGAAATAATCTAGTTCACCCAAAAAATCAAAACCCAAATCAAAACCCTCTTCAAAGGGAAAATCTAAGGCCACAAAATCAAAATCTAAATTGAAGCAAAAATTAATCCAGAAAATGCATCTCCTCTTAGAAGACAATAACAATTCTAACCCTGAATCATCCATAGAGTCAAATCACCCAATAAAATCAAATATCCAAATGGTTAATCATCCAAAGTTTTCCCTCAGCAATTGAAGGATAAAAATATATTACAAGGTCACGTCCTTCCACAATGGCCGTTTGACGCCTTCCAAGGCTTAGAAGACCCATTTGACAATATTAATCTCAGTAAAGATAAATAAATAAAAATAATCTACATTTGGCAAAATGAGAATGCTAAAATAAAAGAATCAAGCAATTTGAATATATATCTTGATGACTCTCCAGCACAATGCAAACAATCATAATAACCATCAAGATGCACAATTATGACTTCCCCAAAAATCACTAATCAAAGCACAAGAATCTAAGATAACAATTATCAAGGACTCCAATATACAACAATAGTCACAATGACTTGTTCGAAGACAACAATCATGGCAAATCAATAACGAAGACATGAAGTCCAAGATTACACTTATCAACGAATCTTGGTAATTTTTCTTTTAAGTAATTATTGTATTAGTTGTCAAATAATTAGGCAATTATTTGTCATTTTACTTTAATTAGTGAAAAATAGAAATGTAAAATGTTTTTACTTTTGTAAAAAATAATAGTGCATGTAAGTGACGGGTTTCAGGCGAACTCCACTTTCCTTACCTATAAATAGGCTGCCCTCTCCTATTTGTTTCTTAGAACTTGTTTTCCACTCTTAACGATTTTGAGAGAAAACTTATTTTGAAAACAAAGCATTCTTCCTCCTCCTCTTTTGTAATCTTTTCTTCTTTCTTCTCAATGTTAACTAGTGAGCAGGAGCACTAATTAATTGTTGTAAAATAATTTTCAATACTTGTAAGTTTTATTTTCTTTCAATTATAATTATTTGAATTCAAATACCTCAATAGGGTAATTTATTTTCCTTTAATTATAATTATTTGAATTCTTACTTCTAATACCTAGTCTTTAATTACTTAATTTATACGCAATTCTGCCACTTTATCATAGCCAAACCTGGTCGGGTATTTTATTATATTAAATTAATATCTACATAATTATTGTTCTTCACCGTCTTTATGAATGGTTATTAATTTTATTATTACTTAACTGCTTACTTGAATAATTACTTTTATTTAACCTGACTCTTCGCCTAAGTGGCTGGTTATTTTTATAAATGATTATTTTTCAGCAATCTTTGTTTTCTAATCTTTTAATTTGACGTATTAATTTCTATTTGGTTTACTTCAGGCACCCTAATAAGACCTTTTGGATACATAAATCCTGAGGGTAGAGTAGTTGTAAAAGTAAAGGGGAGAAGAGTCGACTTCATAGGAAGTTGTAGAAGTTATAGCAGGTTTAAGAATCAAAATACATGATGAAATTTTCAATTATAAGAATAATTTAGTTATCTTGAGTCATGACTAGACTATTTAGAAGTAATTTTTCGTGTAGTAATAGGTCTAATAAATACAATACTAGACGTAATTAATGAAGAGCATTTTGAATACCTAACAGATGATCAAGTAGATCATAGGGTATGGAATATACCCAAAATTCATAGTAAAGAAATTTATAAATCAACATGGTCTGTTACTTCCTTCCAGCCTCAGCATAATATAAAAATAATTGAAAGAATATATGCTCTTGTGAAAGAGCAAGAAAATTGTCAATTACTTTCTCTAAATGCAAGTAAACATCACATTAAAGAAATATATAATTTCTTTCACTTTGGTTTAATCCAGATTAGAGTTAAACCACTTACAAGGAGAGGCCTAAATACCTTAGTCTTGTTAGCATTGCGTGATGCAAGATTTATAAATTTTAATGATAGTATTTTAGGATTAATTGAATCCTCACTTTGTAATGATCCAATCAATTTTGATTGCTTTTCATATTTGTCTGTTAGTCTAACATACCGACATATTTCTTAAATCTTTAATTTTGAATATCAAAACTAGTGGTTACCAAATCCTTGAAGGTGCCCAACCCCTAGCTTTGACTTTTAGAATACAGTAGAAAGTAACCAAAACCAATATGAATTTCCAAGTCATCAGTAGGAGTCCAAAAAATCAAATCATGTTGATTCAAACTAGCCAAAGTAATGCCAATATTAAAATTCCTAAAACCATTAGGTGATCTGATATTATTTTTACCTACAAATTGACTTTTAACTAATGAAAGCTAACCCATTCCAATTCAACGCCCACGAAGATATTGAATATATCAAGCATTACATGGATGACACTGTTAAAATTAATTTCCAATCTTCCAGTTCTAATCCTCAAAATAGGGAGTTTAGCTAGTCTAGCACTCCTATGAAGTCCTTTTTTGAATCCAGTACCAATATTAGTCAAGATATTAGAATCCATCAATTTGAACAAAAATTAAAAAATTAAAAAATAAAATATTTAAAACTTAAAGGCATAGCCACAAATTCTCAAGTCAGTCAGTCAATCTTTGATAATAAGTCTGAACAATCTGACCAAACTAACTTACTAACTAAAAGTGATTTCCAAGGAGCCTTACCTTCTATCAATCATTAACTTTTAGTTTTAAATTTAGGCACCCTAAGCCAAGAATATAAGCCTAATTGGGAGGGTTTAACCCAACATAAATTTACAAGTGTCCATCCCAATATGAGACTAGCAAATCCTTTTACCCAAGCTCCATTAACAATTAATGAGTCCATTAACCTAGCTCTACAAATATAACTATCCAGATCATCTTCAAAGGGTAAATTAAATGCCACGAAACCAAAGTCAAAATTGAAGCATGAATTAATCCAAAAAATACTTCTCCTCCTAGAAGACAATAACAATTCTGACTTTAAATCATCCATAAATTCAAATTACCCAATCGAACCAAAGTTCCAAAAAGCCCGATCATCTATAAGGGCTACTCCTCAACAATTAAAGGACAGAAAATACATTAAATGGTCGCGTCCTACCATAATGGGCCTATGATGCATTTCAGGAATATCAAGATCCATTTGATAATGTCCATCCCAATAATAATGAATAGATTCAGATTGATCAAATAGAAGAGTTTGTCCTTGGCAAAATGCCAATGCTAAAATAATCAAGAAATCAAGTAATTTTGAAGATATCATGATGACTCACCAGCATAGTGCAACAGTCATGATAACTATCAAGATGAACGATTATGCTTCCCCAACAATCCATAATCGAAGCAGAAGAATCCAAGATAGCAATTATATATGGCAACAATGATTCTAATATACAACAATAGTCACGATGGCTTTTCAAGACAACAATCATGACCAAAGCAATAATGAAGACACAAAGTCTAAGATAACAATTATCGAGGAATCTTATATTTTGTCTTCTTCTATAATTATTGTACCGGTTGTGTAATAGTTAAGGCAACTATTTGTCTTTTTCCTTTAATTAGTCAAAAGTAGAAATGAAAAATATTTTTACTTTTGTAGAATAATGTAGGTAAGTGATGGGTTCCCGGTGAACTTCATTTTCTTGCTTATAAATATGTTGTCCTCTCTCATTTTCTCAGAACTTGTTTTGAGATAAAACTTGTTTTGCAAAAAAAAAAGCAATCTTTCTTCTCGTCTTTTGTAATCTCTTCCTCTTTTTGCATAACATTAATTAGTGAGAGGGAGCACTAATTAATCGTTACAAATTATTTCTTCAATCTTGTAAGTTTTGAATCTTACATCAAATAAAAGTTTTATTATTTCTTGTTGTTTGAATTCTTGCTTATAATACCCAGTCTATAATTTCTTAAATGATATGCAATTCGGCCTCTTTTGGTATCAGAGCAAAACCTGGTAGGGTATTTTATTATTTAAATTAAGATTCAGCTGGGCAGAGAAGAGTTGACTTCATAGGAGGTTGTAGAAGTCATAGTAGGTTTGAGAATCAAAATACATGATGAAATTTTCAATCATAAAAATAATTTAGTTATTTTGAGCAATGAGTAGATTTTTTAGAAGTAATTCTTCTAGTAGCAATAGGTATGCAATAAATTTACTACCAGACCTGTTTGGTATCAGCCCAAGTGGCTGGTATATTGTTGCCATTCTTTCTTCTATAATACCATGTCTTTAAATTCTTCAGTTAAACACAATTTCGCCTCTTTTGGTATCAAATCATTTTTTGGTATAAGAGCCAAATCTGGTAGGGTATTTGCTATTCTTTAATTAATCTACTTAGTTATTGTTCTTCACCGCCCAAGTGGCTGTTATATTGTTGATATCATTGCTTAATTGCTTATTTACATAATTATTTTTATTAATCTGACTCTCAGCACAAGTGGATAGTCATTTTTATGCTTGATTATTTCTCTGTAATGTTTGTTTATCTAATCTGTGAATCTGACGTATAAAATTCTATTTGATTTGCTTCGGGCTCCTCAATAAGACCTCTTAGATATATAAATCCTGAGGGTAGGGTAGTTGTAGAGGAAAATGGGAGAAGAGTTGACTTCATAGGAGGTTGTCGAAGTCATATGAGGTTTAAGAATCAAAATATATGATGGAATTTCCAATCATAAAAATAATTTATTTATTTTGAGCAATGACTACATTATTTAGAAGTAATTTTTTTAGTAGCAATAAGTCTACAATAAATACAATACAAGACATAATTAATGAATAACACCTTTGAATACGTACTAGATGATCAAGTAGATGATAGGGTATGAAATCTTCCCAAAATCCCTAATAAAGAAATTTATAAAGCAGTATGGTATGTTGCTTTCTTCAAGCCTCAACATCATGTAAAAGCAATTGAAAAAATATATATTCTTGGGAATGAGCATGAAACTTGTCAATTACTTTTTTTCTAATCCAATTAAATGTCACACTGAAGAAGGATATATTTTTCTTCACTTTTGTTTAGTCTAGATTGGAGTTAAACTTGTCACAATGAGAGGGCTAAATACCTTTGTCTTGTTAGCTTTACGTGATGCAAGATTTACAAATTTTAATGACAATACTTTAGGATTAATTGAATCCACACTTTGTAATGGTCCAATGCATTTTAATTGTTTTTCAGATTTTTCTGTTAGTCTAGCAGACCCTTTTATTCTTAAGTCTTTAACTTTGAATATAAAAAATAGTGGTTACCAAATCCTTGAAAGTGCTCAACCCTAGTTTCGATTTTTAGAATACATTACAAAGTAACCAAAACCAATATGAATTTCCAAGCCATCAATAGGAGTCCAAAAAATCAAACCCTGTTGATTCAATTTAGCCAAAGTAATGCTAATATTAAAGTTCCTAAAACTATTAGGTGGTCTGATATTACTTTACCTACAAAAATGCTTTTAACAATTCACTGTTACTCCTTTTAAGATTTCAAAGGAAGAATGACCTAATAAAAATTTGTTGAACAACTTAATTACACTAATCAAACTTTAATAACAATAGGAAAATAATTAGATAAAATTTAGAATAAGGTTGATGGTCTTCATGAGCCTAAACCTAATGAATCTTTAAAAGAAACTCCTTTAATAAATATTTCAGATAAAACTGCATTAAATTGAAGAATAAATTTGTTGACTCATCCTCTTCTGTTAAGGTAATCTTCTGAATATGAAAGCCATATGAGTTTGATTCCACCTATGAATCATCCACAATTCATGAATCTTTAAACACTCACAATATTAAAGAAACGTTTAAAAATTTAGAAATTAATAAATTAGAAAGGAAAAGGCATAAAAAACCTATTCCTCTAGACATCCAAATTATTAAATATTCTTTAGTTAATCAATTTTCTATTTCTACAGGAAAATTATACGAATGGAATATTGATGGGTTTTCAGAACAGGAAGTCCTCAACAAATATCAGCACATGACTATGTAGCCAAAAGTTAAATCACCACACACAATTTACCTCACAATGAGGTGATAAAGCTTTTAGTAACAAGATTCATAGCAGTGCTTCATTCCTGGTGGGAGAAACATCTCACTGAAAAATCTAAAAGTACCATCCTTACAGTAATAAAGATGATGCTAAAAGAACCCCAATCCTTGTAGAGTATCACAAAACAATACATGATGCCATTAATACCCATTTTTACACAACAATTAAAAATTTCATTGTAACGCCACGTAATGTTACTTCACGTATCCATGACCAATCAACCAATCTCAGGTGTCCTACCCAAAGTGATCTTGACTGGTACAAAAATATATTTTTGTCCAGAGTAACATATAGGGATGATAGTAATTAACCCTTTCAGAAAGACAAATTCATCAATGGCTTACCCAATATGTTTGCCCATAAAATTAGAACAGTCCTCTGTGATGACCTAAGAAATATAGACTATAATAGTCTCACCTACAGTACAATTATCACCACAATACAAAAAGAAGGTCTAAGAATGTGTATATACATGAAAATTAATAAAAAAATTAACAAGTAAAATTAAGTGTTTTAAATATGGTCAGAATGGTCATATTTTCAACCCTTTCCAAGTAAAAAATTAAATTAATCAATTAAAAATCTATGAAGAAAATAAAGAAGAATTGTTTAGAATTATATAATCAAATCTATGAAAGTAGTAATGAAGATTTAGGAGAATCTGAATCCCCTGAATCTGAAGAATCAAACTCTTCATGTTATGACAATGATTCTCCTAACTTCTCTATGGAGTGCAAGGATAGCTGTTGTTAAAAAATATTAACGTTTTACATAAAAATGAAGAACGAAAAAAACTTTTATTAGATATAATTAGTAAAATTGAAAATCCTGAATTAAAATAAGAATACCTTGAAAGATTTAGGAAGGTAATTCAAAATAAAGAAAGTACTAAGTCTAATAATAATACGACAAGCCTTTCACAAGCTCTTGAAAAATTCAACAAAGTTAAAGAAAAAGGAAAATAAGTTACTTTACTGGAACTTCAAAATGAAATAAAAGTATTAAAATCAAAATAAAAGAATTAAGGGATTCAAACACATAAATAATAAAAGAATTAAGTCTCTTAAAGATAGAGAATTTAGAATTTAATTAAAAATCATGAATCCAGTGAACTAGGAGAACCTAGTAAATCCCCAATTTCTAATAATGAGGTTGAATAACTTATTGTCAACAATCTAGATGATAATAACTTCATCTAAATCCTTAATCACATTTAAATTAAGAAATGACACATAATGGTCAGAATAATAATCCAAGACTTTGATTTCACTTCAATGACTCTTATTGATTCAGAAGCTGATTTAATTGTATGCGGAAATGATTCATTCCTGTCAAGTACTTCTAGAAGACAAAATAATCTTTGTCTTCGGCCAATGATACTCAAATATATATCAATTATGAAATTCTCAAAGTTCATATTTGCAAAGTTAATATATGTTTAAAATATCATTTGTCCTAATAAAAAATATGACAGATAAAATTATTTTGGGTTTACTATTCATTTATCTGTTGTAACATTTTATAATTGAGTATGATGGGATAATTACTTATCCCATGGATAAACCTGTCAAATTCAAATTTCTTTTCATTTCTCACAATGAGAAACTGAAAACTTAAAAACAAGATTTTGTTTATAAACTATAAATTTAATTTCTTGTAAAGAATAACAATTATGTTTTCTGAAAGTTGAAATAAAATCCAAAAGAGTCAAAGAACAGTCTCAAAATCATGTTCTTCAAAAATAAATTAAAAACAAAATTTGTAAAAAATTGTGTACTAACATTCCTAAGACATTTTGGCAAATCCAGACAAAAGAAATTGATGAATACAAAATTACATTTGGTCATTATAAATGGTAAGTAATGCCATTTGATCTTAAAAATGCTCCAAGTACAATGGGAGAAATTTTCAACCAATTCACTGATTTCTCGATTGTATGCATTAGTAATATTTTTGTTTTCTCTAAATCTGTTAAATAATACTAGAAATATTTTGAATTGTTTACCAAGATAATAAATAAAATAATTTAGTCATCTCTACATGAAAAATTGGATTGTTTCAATCTAAGATTATTTTTCTAGGAGTTGAAATCTATCATTCCATTACTAAAGTAATTAATCAAATCGTACAATTTAATAATAAATTTTGAGATAATTTATAAAATTGAAAATTTCTTTTAAAATTGTTTGTGAATCTGAAAAACATGTTTTCAATGTAAGAGCAACGGCTTTTTGCTCAAATTTCCATTAATTAATTATGGCTATAATAGATTTGAATATCCAAGAAATGCATGGATTGATGAATTATATATAATTTTGGAAGAAGTTAGGTTGAAGCATGACTTCAATACAACACTAATTCAATGATATGAGAAATGAGGAAAAATATATTTTCACAAGGATAATGAAATCTGTAATGATAATAGAAAATTTTTAACTGTGAACCTGTTGAGACATGAAATAGTTAAAATTGAATTTTCAGATAAAACCATATAAAAAATTTATACTGGAAGGAACTTTCTTCATCATGACTAATGGATTTCAAAAAAGTCATAGGCCCTTTCAAAAATCATGTAAGAATGATGAATGGCTCGAATATAGAAGAGTCTTTGACTCCAAAATTGGCCCTTAAGACCTAAATTAAAGAGGAGTTTTCTACTCCTAACTAAGCCCAATTAATAATACTTGAGTCCATCAGACTCAATTACCAATCAGCCCTAGTCAATCAATTTGACCCCTTCTTAATCACTCAATCCTTTAACGCACACTCAATTGACCAACCAATTACAAATTGTCGAAACTCATCCTTTTATTTTCAAAAAATGCCCAACAAAAATCTCCTTTATATTGAGCCTCCATTTGCTCATGTGAAGGATCTTGCCCAAATTTTCAAAGCCCATTTCATTCCTGAATTCTATTATGTCCCTGGACACAATGACAAAAATATCAGTTTCTACAGAAACATTCTCTTAGAAAAAAAATCCATAAATATTAGTCCAATCAAAAGTTCTGAAGGAAATATCATTTATAATTCCTTCCACATTCTTAGAATCGTAACCATGGAGGTTTGGGAAGTCCATCCTTCAGCTTTCAAAATACTTTTAAATAAAAAAAAGTATAATTATTTTGACTGTATTGATGTTTGACACATGATTTTCTTGCATCAAAATAGTGCCTTTTTACACTCATGGTTTGTAAATTTTGATAAAAATTTCACTTTTATCAACAAATGTTTAATTTTATTTTCTTCTTGAATAATTCTTACTTTTAGAAAAGTATTTGTCAAAATTTTTATTTTTGTTTTTGTGGAATTTTCTCCTATAAGGTTTGTAAATTCTTTTAGGATTAAGATGAGAATTTTTCCTATTCTTTTAGGAAGGAGGAGAAATAGCGGGTAATCCATATTTCTCACAGAAATTATCTAATTCATATTTGACAGTTTTCTTATCTTTTTTAACAAGTTTATTTAATTTTTATGTCTATACACATTCTTATACCTTCTTTTTGTATTGTGATGATAATTGTACCGTAGGTGAGACTATTTTAGTCTATATTTTATAGGTCATGACTAAGGACTGTTCTAATTTTATGGGCAAACAAATTTGGTAAGCCATTGATCAATTTTCTTTTTAAATAGGTTGATTACTATCATCCCTTGACATTACTCTGGACAAAAATATATTTATGTATCAGTCAAAATCACTTAGGGTAGGACACCTAAGATTGGTTAATTGGCTATAGATACGTGAAGTGACATTACTTGATTTCCTAATGAAATGTTCAAGTATTGTGTGGAAGAGGGTATTAATGGCATCAAGCATTGTTTCTTGATCCTCTCCAAGGATTGGGGTTTCTTCAGCATTAATCTTAATCGTTGTAAGGATGGTATTTTTTTATTCTTCAGTGAGATGCTTTTCTCACCCGAAATGAAGTATTCATGTGAATCATTTTACTAAAAGCTTTATTACCTCATTGTGAGGCAAATTGTGTGTGGTGATGTAAGTGTTGGCTATCATAGTCATGTGCTGTAATTTATTGAGGACTTCCTGCTTTGAGGGCCCATCAATATTCCATTCATATAATTTTTTTGCAGAAACAAAAAATTGATTAACTAAAGAAGATTCAGTAATTTACTTTTTATGCCACTTCCTTTCCAGTTTATTAATTTCCAAATTTTTAAATTTTTCTTCAATATTGTGCATGTTTGAAGATTCATGGATTATGGATGATTCATAGGTCGAATCTGACATATGGCTTTCTGAATCAAAGCTAGTGTATTGGTTAATTACTTTAACAGAAGTAGATGACTCAGCAGATTTATTCTTCAATTCTTGAAGTATTTTATCAATATTTTTATTGAGGGGAATAATATTCAGAGAAGTTTTATCTGAAAGATTTATTAAAGGAGTTTCTTTCAGAGATTCATTAGGTTTAGGTTCATGGAGATCATCAACCTTATTCTCAATTTTATCTAATTATTTTTCTATTGTTATTAAAGTTTGATTAGTGTAGTTTAGTTGTTAAATAACTTTTTATTGAGTTTTTTTTCCATTGAAATCTTAAAAGGAGAAGCAGTGATTAAAATTTTTTTATGATTATAATTTTCTCAGGCGGGGGATGGCAAGCAGACACCATAGTGGAGTCTTCTTTGACCAATTTGGTCTTGAAAATTACTTTAATATTCTTTTTATAAACATCCTAGATATAATCAAGGAAAAACATATCAACTATAAATTCTTGAATGAACGCCATCCATTCAACAAAGATGATTTTTCTTTGATCCATATTATATGTCTCTCTGAACTTATTTTGTCTATTGAGATTGGCTGGGTTATTCATGTGTTTGGTTAAACCCTCCCAATCATGCTTGTATTCTTGGCTTAGGGTGCCTAAATTTAAAATTAAAAGTTGAGGATTGATAGGAGATAAGACTCCTAGGATATCAGATTCAGTTGGTGAATCAGCTTCGTCAGATTATTCAGTTTTATTATCAAAGATTGGCTAACTAACTTGAGAATTTGTGGCTATGCCTTTAAGTTTTAAATTTTTTATTTTTTTATTTTTTAATTCTTGTTCCAATTGATGGATTCTAAGATCTTGACTAATATTGGTAGTGGATTCAGAAGAATGAGTTCTTAGGAGTGCTAGACTGGCTAAACTTTCTATTTTGAGGATTAAATTTGGAAGATTGAAAATTAATTTTAACAGTATCATCCATGTATTGTTGAATGTAATCAACATCGTCAATATGATGTTTATTTGCATTAGAAGTAATTGGCAAGTTCCATGCTCTTTCCCAAGAGCATATATTTTTTCAATTGTTTTAACATAATGATGAGGCTTGAAGGAAGCAACAAACCATGTTGATTTATAAATTTTTTTATAAGAATTTTGGGTATATTCCATACCCTACGATCTACTAGATTATCTGCTAAGTATTCAAAATGTTCTTCATTAATTATGTATGGTATTTTATTTATTGTAGACATATTGCTACTCGAAAAATTACTTCTAAATAATTTACTCACGACTCAAGATGACTAAATTATTCATATTATTAAAAATTTCATCATGTATTTTGGTTCTCAAATCTTCTATGACTTCTACAACCTCCTATGAAGTAGAACTCTTCTCCTCTTTGCCTTTACAACTACCATAGCCTCAGGATTTACGTATCTAAAAGTTCTTATTGGGGTGCCTGTAGTAAGCCAAATAGAATCTGATTCAGATTCAGATATTAGAAAAATAAAGATGATATGGAAATAATCAATTATAAAAATAACCAGCCACTTGGGCGGAGAGTCAAATTAAATAAAAATAATTATTCAAAGAAGCAAGTAAGCAACAATAGCAACAAGAACCAACTTGGGCGGTGAAGAAGAATAATTAAGCAGATTAATTAAGAATAGTAAATACCCTACTAGGTTGGCAATGATTAATTAGTGCTCCTGCTTACTAATTAATGTTGAGAAAAAAGAAGAAGAGATTACAAAAGAGGAGGAAGAAGAATGTTTTACTTTTAAAACATGTTTTCTCTCAAAATTTTAAGAGTGGAAAACAATATACCAACCATTTGGGTGGTGAAGAATAATAATTAAGCAGATTAATTAAAGAGTAGTAAATATCATACTAGGTTTGGCTTTAATATCAAAAGAGGTGAAATTTCTTATAACTTAAGAATTTAAAGACGGGGTATTATAGAAGAAAGAATTCAAACAACAAAAAACAGTTAAAATTGTTATCGAAGTAAGAGTAAAACTTACAAGTATTATAGAAAATTATTGTGAAATGATTAATTAGTACTCCGGCTCACTAATTAATATTGAGGAAAAAGAAGAAAAGATTTCAAAAGCGGAGGAAGAAGAATGCTCTGTTTTCAAAACAGGTTTTCTCCCAAAATTGTTGAGAAACAAATGGGAGAGGGCAACATATTTATAGGCAATGAAAATAGAGTTAACCAGAAACTCATCACTTACCTACACTATTCTACAAAAGTAAAAACATTTTTCATTTCTACTTTTGACTAATTAAAGGAAAAGGACAAATAGTTGCCTTAATTATTAGAATACTAATACAATAATTACAAAAGAAGTCAAAATGTAAAGATTTCTCGATAATTGTTATCTTGGATTTTGTGTCTTCATTATTATTTTGGTCATGATTGTTATCTTGAAAGGTTATTGTGACTATTATTATATATTAGAATCATTGTTTCATTGATAATTGCTATCTTAGATTCTTGTGCTTTGATTATTGATTGTTGAGGAAGCCATAATTGTTAATCTTGATAGTTATCATGACTATTGTATTATGCTCGAGAGTCATCATGATATCTTCAAAATTACTTGATTTCTTGATTATTTTAGCATTGACATTTTACCAAAGACAAATTCTTCTATTTGATCAATCTGAATTTATTCATTATTATTGAGATGGATATTATCAAATAGATCTTGAAAATCTTGAAATGCGTCATAGGCCCACTGTGGTAGGACACGAGTATTTTTGTATTTTTGGTCCTTTAATTGTTGAGGAGTAACCTTTCTAGATAATCAGGCTTTTTAGATTTTTGGTTCAATTGGGTGATTTAACTCTACGGATGATTCAAAGTCAAAATTGTTATCGTATTCTAGGAGGATAAGTATTTTTTGGATTAATTCTTGTTTCAATTTGGAATTTGATTTACTCTTTGAAGAGGGTTTGGATTCACGTTTTGATTTGAGTTTGTAAGAATTCGAACTGGATAGTTTTATTTATGGAGCTAGGTTAATGGGCTAATTAATTTTTAATGGAGCTTGAGTAGAAGGATTTTCTAGTCTCATATTGGGATGAACACTTACAAATTTATGAGTGATGGATGCAATAATTTTCTAGGTATTCAATTTATCCCACCATTTAACATTACATTGTCTGGTGAGGATTCCATTTTCAACCGAGTATTGCCATTTCAAAATCTAGGGTATTTTATTTTTATTTGAAAAGCAAAGTATTTGGGGAAAAAAAACCTCAATTGGTGAGGGTATGTACAATTTCAAAAATAAATTAAAACTTTGTTGAAATTCAATTGAAAATAATTTTAAGACAGGGCCATGGATTGACCACCATCTTAAGAACCATTTAGGAAAATTCATTTTGAAATTCTTATCAAACTTCAAAAACCAAGAGTCAGAAGAATAACTATTCTGATGCATGAAAGTTATGTGCCAAGCATCAATAAAGTCAAAATAATTCTATTAACTTTTATTTAAAAGAATTTTTAGACTTGAAAGATGGATTTTTCATTCTTCCATGGTTATGAGAATGTAGAATGAACGATAGAGGATCTTCCTTCAAAACTTTTGATTGAGAAAATATTTATGGATTTTGTTTCTAAGAAAATGTTTCTGTAGAAACTAAGATTTTTGTCATTATGTCCAGAGACATAATGGAATTCATGAATGAAATGGGCTTTGACAATTTGGACAGGATTCTTCAAATGAGCAAATTGAGACTCAATATGAAATAGACTTTTGCTGGGCATTTTTGAAAATAAGAGGATATATTTGTGTAATTTGTAATTAGTTGGTCAAGGGATTGGGCATCAGAACGTTGAGTAATTGAGAAGGGGCCAAATTAGTTTCCATGGTTGATTGGTAATTGGGTCAAATGAACCCAAGTATTGTTAATTGGGCTTGGTTAGGAGTAGAATACACCTATTTAATTTGGGTCTTAAGGGCCAATTGTAGAATCAAATCGATCCATTCATCATTCTTACATGATTTCTGAAAGCAATACCGATTCTTTTGGTTAATGATTCTACAACATGCCTATGACTTTTTTGAAATCCGTCAGGCACGACAAGAAATTTCCTTCCAATATAAATTTGTTTTTATCATTTTGTCTCGAAATTCAATTTTAAAAGTTGCTTGGCCCAAAAGGTTCACAGTTAAAAATTTTGTGTTATCATAACATATTTCATTATCCTTGTGAAAACCTATTTTTCACCTTTATAATACCATTAAATTAGTGTTGCATTGAAGTCATACTTTAACCCAACTTCTTCTAAAATTTTATCCAATTCATCAATACATGCATTACTTGGATATTCAAATCCATTATGACCATAATTAATGAATGTGAATTTTGAGCAAAAAGTGGCAGCCCTACCATTGAATTTCTTGATTTAAAAAAAAGTTGGTTGAGTACTCTAGGTTTTACTTTTCCATATTCTAGTAAGTCAGAATTCTTAAATTTCACCATGGCAAAATTTTGAACTGATTTCCTGCGTAGATTCATGAGAAAAGAAGTCATGAATTGAATTATTAATGTCTTGAATAAATTAAATATTAAAATAAAAATGCTAAAAATCGACTATTACCTGGTAAAAATTTGTTTGGAAGTAATGTCAAAATATGTTTTGTAGATTTACAATCAATTTTTAAAAGAATTTTTTTTATTATTAAATTGTACGATTTGATTAATTGTTTTAATAATGGAATGATAGATTTTAAATAATAGAAATCTAATGTTAGATTAAAACAATCCGATTTTTTTTTGCAGAGAAATTAAACTATTTTGTTTTATTATCTTGGCAAACAATTCAAAGTGTTTCCAGTATTGTTTAGCAAATTTAGAGAAAATAAGAATATTACTAATGCAAACAATCGAGAAATCAGTGAATTGGTTGAAAATTTCATTCATTGTTCTTGTAGTATTTTTTATATCAAATGACATTACTTTCCATTTATAACGACCAAATTTATTAATAATTCCAATGCACAAATTATTACAAATTTTTTGTCCGAAGATTTTAATTTATTTTTGAAGAATAAGATTTTGAAACTGTTCTTCAATTCTTTTAAATTTCATTTCATCTTGTAGAAAATATAAATATTTTACTTTACAAGAAATTAAATTTATAGTTTTAAAAATAGATTTGTGTTTTAAAGTTTTTAGTTTCTTATTGTGAGAAAAAGAAAGAAATTTAAATATGACATGTTTATCCATGTGATAAGTAATTATTCCAACATATTTCATTGTAAAATGATACAACAAAGAAATAAATGGTAAACCAAAAATAATTCTATCTGTCATATTTTTTTACTAGGACAAATGATATTTTAGAACTTTGTCGATTTTATAATTGATATACATTCGAGTAACATTGGCATAGGAAAAAAATTCTTGTCTTCTTGAGGTACTTGGTAGGAATGAATTCTTACTGCATACAATTTAGATCAGCTCCTCAATCAATAAGAGTCATTGAAGAAAAATCAAAATCTTAGATTATTATTTTGACCATTATGTGTCATTTTTTGATTTTGATTTAAATACGGATTTGGATAAAGTTATCATCATCTTGATTGTTGACAATAGATTCTTCAACCTCATCAGAAATTGGTGATTTACTGGGTTCTCCTAAGTTCACTAGATTCATGATTTTTAATTAAATTTTTTTATTTTTAAAAGTTTTAATTCTTTTGTTATTTCTGTGTTGGACTTTTTTAATTCTTTTATTTCAATTTTAATCTTTTTTCTTTCTTTTTGAAGTTCTTGTAAAGTAACTTCTTTTTTCTTTCCATAAATTTTGTTGAATATTTCAAGAGTTTGTGAAAGACTTGTTGTATTATTTATTAGACTTAATATTTTCTTTCTTTTGAATTACCTTTCTAAGTTTTTCAAGGTGTTCTTGTTTTAATTCAGGATTTTAAATTTTACTAATTAAATCAAATAAAAGATTTTGTTGTTCTTCGTTTTTATTTAAAATATTAATATTTTTCTGACAACAACTATCACTGCACCTCATAGAGATGTTATGAGAATCACTGTCAGAACTTGAAGAGTTTGATTCGTCAGATTTAGGACGATTTCAATTCTCATAAATCTTCATTACTATTTTCATAGTAACCTAATGATTCTATAATTCTAAATTATTCTTGTTTATCTTCTTCAGAGATTTTGAATTGATTAATTTTTTTACTTGACAAGTGTTACAAAGATGACCATTCTGGCCATATTTAAAACACTTAATTTTACTTTTATCAACAAATTTTTTTCTTAAATAATTCTTATTTTTAAAAAAGTATTTATCAAAATTTTTACTTTTATTTTTATGGTATTTTCTCCTAGAAGAATTGTAAATTCTTTTAGGATGAAGATGTGAATTTTTCCTATTCTTTTTGGGAAAAAGCAATAGAAGGTAATGTGTACTACTCACAAAAATTGTCTAATTCATACTTGACAGTTTCCTTTTCTTTTTTAGTTTGTTTATTAATTTTCATGTCTATACACATTCTTAGACCTTTTTTTGTATTGTGTTGATAATTGTACTGTAGGTGAGATGATTATAGTCTATATTTCTTAAGTCATCACTAATGTACCTGTCAAAAGCACTTAGGGTAGGACACTTAAGATTGGTTAAATGGTCATGGATACGTGAAGTATCATTACTTGGCATCCCAATGAAATGTTCAATTATTATATAGAAGATGGTATTAATGAAATCATGAATTTGTTTTCTGATCTTCTTCAATAATTGATGTTCCTTCAGTATCAATCTTTATTGCTAAAATGATGGTATTTTTTGATTCTTCAGTGAGATGCTTTTCTCACCAGGAATGAAGCATTCCTGTGAATCCTGTGACTAAAAGTTTGATTACCTCATTGTGAGAAAAATTGTTTGTGGTGATGTAACTGTTGGCTACCATAGCCATGTGTTATAATTTTTTGAAGACTTCCTGTTCTGAAAGCCCATCAATATTCCATTCATATAATTTTTGTGCAGAAATATAAAATTGATTAACTAAAGAAGATTTAGTAATTTGAATATCTGGAGGAATATGATTTTATGTAACTTCCTTTCCAGTTTATTAATTTCTAAATTTTTGAATTTTTCTTCAATATTGTGGATGTTTGAAGATTCATGTATTATGGATGACGCATAGGTGGAATTTGACCTATGACTTTTTAAATCAGAACCACTGTCTTGGTTTATTACATTAACAGAAGAGGATGACTCAACAGATCTATTCTACAATTCTTAAAGCATTTTATAAATCTTTTTATTGAGGGGAATAATATTTAAGGCAATTTTATCTGAAAGATTTATTAAAGGAGTTTCTTTCAGAGATCCATTAGGTTTAGACTCATGAAGATTATCAAGTTTATTCTAAATTTATTAATTTATTTTCCTGTTGCTATTAAACTTTGATTAGTGTAATTAAGTTGTTCAATAACATTTATATTGGGTTCTTTCTTTGAAATCTTAAAAGGAGAAGCAGTGATTAAAAAAATTTAATAATTAATTATAATCTTTTCAGTTGGGGGATGGATAACATACTGTCTATGTTCCACACCCACATATCCCTTTGATTTACACTAGGGGAGACCAAATTAAGGTGGATCCCAAATGCACAAGTTTGTGTTTTAAGCATGGGCTTGGCCAGGTCCACCAACCCTCTCTTATTAAAACATACAGAGAGGTTGTCAGGCCCCAACCATAGTTGTACACCATATTATTTCCACCTTTAAGCCATAGAAAACCATAAGGATGCCAAGGTTCAGTTAAAAACAACTATCAGATCCATCTCCAATTCTAGTATCATAGAACTTGCTATGCTTGCCTTTAATTTTCAGAATTTTTCTCAATGTCCAAGAGGGGGTTACAGTGAAGATAGAGTGAGATTTGATTAGGTTATGTGCACCAGGCTATCCATAATGAATCTCTGGAACTGGAAGCTAGCCTCTAGAAATGCTTTGCTATTGCAACCACATTCTAGGTTGTTAGGTCCTTTATGCCTGATCCACCTTCCTCATGAGGAGAGCAAACCACCTCCTAGCTAAGTTTAGTTCCTCTAAAAGAATCAGAGTTTCCATTCCATAAAAATTTTCTAAGTGTGGAGTTCACCCTCTTCATTACCTACTTTGGAAGAATCAAAAGACCAGACCAGAAACCTTGAATAGCACTCAAAATAGCTTTTATCATTTGAAGCCTTCCTGCATAAGAGAGAGTTCGTTTTCCCATGTTTTTGCTCTTTGGACAAGTCTATTAACTAGCATAGTCCAATGAAGCTTGTTTAACTTGGTGGAGATTAAAGGAATTCCCAGATACATTACATGTAAGTCCCTTATACTTAAACCAGTTTCATGCAAGAATATGGTGGTGCACAACTTCATCAACCCCAGAGAAAAATACATGACTTTCTATCTCATTAGGCTTTAATCCAAATAGGGTTGGAAAAGGATCAATGCCTACCTTGATAGCTTGCACATAATTTAAATCACCTTTACAAAACACTAGGAGGTCGTTATCAAAATACAGATTGACCAACCTATCCTTTTTACATCTCCAATGAAATGGAAAGTTTGGCAAAGTTGAATAGTAATTGAGAATACCAGTCAACACTTCCATAACAAGAACAAAAAGGCAAGGAGATAAGGGATCTCCTTGTCTCAATCCTCTCCCAAGAAGAACCATTACAAGATACCATTTATATTAATAATGTATGAAGGGGACACTAAATTCCTACCGATATTCTCGAGAGATATACTTCTGATTCTAATAGGTGGTTGTTGGTGAAAAAATCAATTGCTAGCTCTGTGAAGAATGAAGAATGCGATATAGAAATTTGATCCTGTCAAATTAAAGATTCTCCATTAATTGAAAATGTATAAATTGTTTCAATCTTTTCACGATACATTTATACGATTATGCATGTTCATTGATTGGTTTTGTATTTAATTGGACTAAACGTTTGTATGATTTTTTTTTTGAAATTTCACCCATGAACTTATCATGGTTCATTAATTTTTCATCAAAATCTAAAACCCGATCCAACAGGGGTTAGGCTATCACATCTTCAATCTTGGAAGCTTCCTAAAGGAGAGTATCCAAAGCATCAAATATTATAAGTATGATATTCGTAGTGATCACCTTAATAAGTGAATAACTAGGAATAAACTGGCTAAGCAGGAGTTTTCCACTTGTCACTTATCTTAGGGTGAAATAATGGTATACACTTGACTTGTTACTGAAGCTGAGCGTTATTTAATTACTAGATATCAATATGGATTAGTAGGATTGCTAGGTATCAATATTGGATTCGTAATAAATTGGATTAAGCTATCCTACCTAACTGTTAAATGTGCATTTTGCCGAAGCGTGTGTATATTTATGAGAGTTGGGATATTGTTGCATACATTGCATCGTTATTTTTGAGTTATTATTTTTATGCTATAGTGTATGCTAAAATTAGAATGTGCATGTAATAGTTGATATTTTTATTATTTTTTTATATTTTAAAAAATGTCTTCCATTATTCACTTGCATCGATTTAAAATGAAAATAAACAGAATAACTCCACCTTCCAATGAAAATCCCTCAAAGGAGGAGAAGTAAGCAAATTCAGCATGGAATAGGAAGGATGAACACACATATTGCTTTATATTGGCCTCTATGTCTGATGTATTGTAGCATCAACATCAGTCCACATCCACAGTTAGAATATCATGATTAACCTTTAGAAAATGTTTCAAAACAAATGAAGATCAGCTAAGTTTGAAGCCATGAAGGCTTCATGAAGGTTAAGATGACGCTAGAAACTCCTGCTAGAGATCATTTACTGAAAGTGATTGGTTATCTTAATGAGATGAAAATCTTGGGGGTTGAAATCAATGAAGGGATGCATATTAATATGGCATTGGTTTCTCTATCATACTCATTTAACTCGTTTAAGGTTAATTATGTCAAGAATAAGCATGAATGGACTTTGACTGAGTTGATAAGACAACTCCAGATGGTAGAGAATATACTTACTGTTCCACCTAGCGTGAATATGACCCAAGCTTCTACTTCTCTTGGGCCTAAGACTAAGCCGAAGAAGATGAAGAAGAAAAGAGTGTTTCTAAGTAAGGCAAATCCAACAAAAAGGAAAAGATCAAGGATAAGAGCAAGTGTTTTCATTGCGGTAAGACTGGCCATTAGAAAGAAAACTGTGAGGTTTTCCTAGAAATGAAGAGAATATGTACGCGCTTTGCCTATAAGATTAAGTCTGCTTAGTGAGTGATTTTACAAGATCGTGGTGTGTAGATTCTCCAACCACTAACCCATTGTATTTCTTTATAAGAGTTCGAGGAAAACTACAACTTATTCTTAGGGACGGATGCACGGGTTCCAATTGTGGTGATTGGCTTCATTACTTCTTATTTTGATTATTTAGGAGTATTACTTTTTTAGACTTCCTTTATGTACCCAACATATGGAAAACCTTAATTTTTTTGCCTGCCTTGTTTAGGAAAGTTTTCATTTTTAATTTTTCTAATATTTTAACCATTAGAAAATAAGAGTTTTGTTTCATCTGGTACATTGGTTGATATTTTACATTTTGTTACTCCTAAAACAGTGATGTTTCATGATACTAAAGTAGATAATAGTTTGTCTAGTACACTTAAAAGAAGTAAGGTTTCTTAAGCAAACATAACCTATATGTGGTACATACATCTTTGTCATATTAATCTAAATAGGATCCAAAGAATAGTAAGAGATGGACCTCTTAGTTCTTTAAGCATATAACCATTAAAAGTTATCCTTTGTAGAAGGTAAGATGACCAGGAGGCCTTTTAAGGCAAAAGAAAAATAGAGCTTCAAAGCCGTTGGAGCTAGTGCATACGTAGTTATGTGGACCAATGATTGTCCAAGTTAGAAGTGGTTGTGAGTATTTTGTCACTTTCACTGATAATTACTCTAGATACGACTATAACTATTTAAGACAGCAAAAATATGAAACCTTTGAGAAATTAAAAGAGTTTATAGTGGAAGTTGAGAATGCCTTAGATAGAAAGATCACATGTCTTTGGTTAGATCGAAGCGGTGAATATCTTCAACGGGGACTCCCCAGCACTATAGCTAATAGGATAAACAGAACACCCTTGAACATCGTGAAATCTATGTTGAGCTATTCTACTCTTCATATTTCCTCAGTAGAATGATGTAGCTATTTTAACGCGATACCCGGGACCCCACTAGAGCTATGAAATGTACAAAAACCTAGATTTTGTCATCTCCATATTTGGGGATGACCACCACACGAGCTAAGGGAGAATATTGGTATGTTAAAACCTAGATCGAAAGCATATGTTTTTGTAGGATAGGAAAAAGGAATAAGAGGATTCTTGTTTTATATTATTGAGGTGCAGAAAGTATCTGTAAGCACAAATACTACCTAGGAGCAACATTACTTTGAAAGAGAGCTAATTCTGACACTTTCGTGCAAGATCTGTCGAAATTAGGTTTTGGAAGTTATAAAATGTCATTGTTTAGTTGCTATTCGACTGTCAATTTTGCTTATTTACTTCATAATGTATTTTTTGTTAGTTTTGTCATGTACATCACGTGATCCACATGACCCAATGAAAAGATTTAACAGCAGAATCGGAATTGATTTAAAAACGTGGGACGACCAAATTGACATAAATGAAACTTGTAAGCTAGTATAAATGTTGGATGTAAATTATAGTCTACAAAAAAAAATTAAAATTGAAACTGATATACTATAGAGTAGAAAAGGCAAATACCCAATAACTTTGTACAAGACATTATTCTTTCTTGAACTTTATTGTATTTTATACACCGAATATATGCACAACATATATGCACATATGAGCCCTAACCTCGGTCCGAATAATGTCCTAAAAATCTCTACATACTATGAAGGCCATTAATTAAAAACTATTTACAACCCCCGGGTCTTAATTACAGAAACTACAAGAAAAAAATCAAGTAATTACAAATATTAGATGGAGTCATAGTGTCCGGAAAAAACATAGAACTATATAGACATCGAAACTAAAATTCACATACGTGCCGAAAACCCCAACATCAAATTCTCCTCATCACAAAAAAGGGAGGGTCTAAAAGAATTATGTACACAGATCAAAGCTTCATGTTCTTTAGAAAGCTAACAAGAGCTGGAAGATTGAGAGTCTGCCGATGCCAAGCTAAGAATTTTATCATAAATCAATTCCTCTCTCCATTTCTTATTAACCATGGCAATGAACTCCTCAACTCTCCTCTCTAACTCGACATCAGGCTCCTCTTCATCATCTTCTTCTTCACTATAATCATTAATATCCTCACTACTATTGTCGTCATCGTCTTCATCATAACCATCGCTTTCATGGCCTTCCTCGTCATCATCTTCGCTACTACAGCAGAAGTTGTAGCCATCTTCTTCTACGTCTTTCTCTTCCGCTTTTTCATTCTCTTTGTATACCCAAAGTGGGAAAGAAACATAGCAATCGAAGTCCTCCACACGCGAATGCTTAAAATTTCCGCGGAAGATTGTTAAAATGATAACGTTGAACACGAAAAAGACGGTCGTACGACTAGATTTCACAACAACGATGAAGTCGTAGGTTAGGAGAAGGAAGTTTGGGTGTCGAGAAAGAGATAAGAAGAACAAGATACAAAGGAAGAGTGCAATAACTATACACAAAAGAAGCAAAAATGGTGAAATAGAAACTATCCTCATATGTCCTTCAAGATCAACCGAATTAAGTTAGTTTTTGTTTATAAATTCTCTCACATGTAGAAGAGGACGCGTAACTGAGGTTCCTTTAATGTTGTCTTATTGTTTTTAATGGTTTATTATTTGTTTATTGTTGGACGCAAAATGTAGTTTTCGAAGAAATATACAAGAAGTTTACTTCTGGAAAAAAAGAGTGTTTTGTTTAAATTATACTCTATATTAAAACATTGATGTTTACGTCACCCCCATAAAATCAATGAATCTGGATTCTCTGGTGTTGCGCTTCCAAACAGTAGAGATAAAGTTGGATCTAGTCCGTTCAGTTAGATTTAAATGAATCAGATCTGACTCAACTACTATAATATTAAAATATTAATTTGTTCATTATATTTTTTATATTGTTGTCTTTTCATTAGCGGATCTGATCCATTCAGATCTAGCTGAACGCTCAGATCTGACCCAATTACACTCTCTATCTTTGTTAAATCAATGTATAGATATTTAAAAGTTAAGTGTGCGACCAAAGTCTCATGAGGACTTTGATTTATAAGTATGGACAATTTCTCCATTAATATGAGAAGTATCGTGGATTTATAAGTATGGACAATATCTCCATTAACATGAGGAGCATCATGAGCTTATAAGTATGTACAATATCTCCGTTAATATATGATGCATTAATAAAAGTATGAAATTTTCGGTACGCCTAAAACGGATAGTATAACACTAACGTGAAAATATATAGTGTCCATTATCACAATAAATGATATCAGAGTCATACCTCAAACTTAGTAAATGAAGAAGTCAATAAAAATTGAGAAACAAATTGAATAAGATTACACATGTGAATTATGTAAGCAACAATGAGCTTAATTGCATACAATTTTAAGGGTCTAAAAAAAACAAGTTTAAATCTTAGAAAAAACAAGGTCGCGCATGGCTATGACTAAAAAAAAAAAGAGCCCAGTGAACGAGGTGTTTCTGTATCTTAGAAAAAACAAGTTTAAATCTTTAAAGAAACCTCTTATTAAGTATAGTTGTCTCACATTTGGTAAATAAGATATGAATCAATTGGGAATCTTTACTTAGAAGTACCAGGAAATTTCTTTGTTTTTAAGTAGAAGGAATTCAATAGAATTAATTGCTCGTTCACATAGATTTTCCACTAGAGATTGGCAGCTATATGTGTAGGAAGGCCGGTTCAAAAGGCTGTATTCGCGCAAGCGAGTGGAAAATACCTGAGGGAAATATAATCGTTAGCAAACAATTAGAATCGTTGACTAGGTATGAAATACTGTACGTTTTAATTCCAGTCGTTGATTTATGATAATTCCTACAAGGATTTTTCTTGAGGTTCATTCCAGTCGTAGATACACTATGCTACAAAAGAATAACCCATCCCTATAAAAACAAGTTCAACACAACTTTTATTGGTGTCTACAAAATGGGAGAAAAAGATTCTCGGTCATTACTTAGTGATGGTAGAGTTTGAAATTGGGTCAGATCTGACCGTTTCAATTAGATCTGAACGGATCAAGTTTAGCCTAATTGATTTTGTCATTAAATATTAATTTTATTTATTTATTTTGTTTCCTTTTCCTTTTTTTAATATATCTGATCCGTTTAAATCTAACTGAACAGATCAGATCCAACTACATTTCTGTCGTTGCTTAGCAACGACAGAGAATCTAAATCCCCAAATGGGGTAGTGAATCTAAAGGGCTATTGATTTAGAGGAATATAAAATGCTAGAAGATTGTTTGGTTAACTATTACAATGTACCGACCCAGAGTATTTTTTTTTATCAAAACCAAAACCAATATATAAACAATAAAAAGTTAAAGAGGTTTAAAATCACACGATTACAAGATATTTCTCAGAGTCACATAACCTAGAAATAAACTAACATACTAGGCCTAGATTGCTCTTAGCAACAACATCAGTAATAGTATTATATTATCTGCTAAACCAAGCTAGCTTAAAAGACAAATTAGAAGCAAAAATAAGGTTATGGACTTCTTCAATGAGGCAAAAAATTCTCCAATCTGGACGACTTGGATTTAAACCAAGAAATAGCTTGTTTGCAATCAGAAGTAATGAGCCCACTAGACCAGCCCGAAGATACAGCCCAATTCACAGCAGCTTTGATTGCAAAAATCTCACAATGGGTCACTGAATGAGCCCTGACGCGAAAACCCGAGGAGTAAATTAAGTCTCCCCTCCCTGTTTCGGCCAAAAAACCCTAAAGCAAAAGAATTCGAAAGGCTGGAGAGAGCCGCATCGCAAGGAAGCCAAATTCCTCCACTGGATCTCGCAAACCAACATGAAGGAGTGAAAGCTTCACTTTGCACAGATCAGGGGGTGTTAAAAGATCTGAAAGGTACAATTTCTTCATCGAAGCTATGAACTCGGAGCTACCGTTTACTGCAATTGAAGAAGATAGCTTAGGATTGCGCGTGCTCTATTTGAACACAAATTCATTCCGCTTCTTCCAAATCTCCCAGCAATAGAAGAAAAAAAATAGTAAGACATCTTTTTTAGAGCCCGGGTGAGCTTTAATTTCAACAAATTTCTCTTGTATCCAAGTAAATAGGACAGTAAAGGTGTCTGGCTTTATGCTTTCTGAATGGGTTATTAAGAGTAGGAGGATAACCATGCATAAGCCTCCACATAAAGTGCTTAGGACAGCAAGCTAGCCTTCCATAAAGAAGTCTTATTCTCCATTCTCTCAATTAACAGGGAAAAATAGAAGATTTAGACTTACACCAATCAATTGGAAGCAAGATAAGTATCATTATGATTATTAGAAGGAACACCAAAAATATTAGAAATATCCTCTTTCCTACTAATAGAAACATTCTTACTAAACCATAAACTGCTCTTATCTAAATTAGCAACCTGGCCTGAAGCATTGCAATAGTGTAATGCACAGATTGAGGTAATTACAGGAAATGGGATCAGAGTTAGTAATAAAAATACTATCATCAGTGAAAAAAATGAGAAAGAGGGGGGCTACCTTTTTTAAGAGCTAGAAGAGTAATCAAACCATTAGAAACAACCCTATTAATACACCTAAAAGGGAATAAGCAAGGATAATAAAAAGATAAGGAGATAAAAGATCACCTTGCCTCAAACCTCTACTAGGAAAGAGACAAATTTTAAGGGTCCCATCACTATTAACCTTATAACTAACAGAAGTAACACCAAGCATAACCCATTTCACAAATTTAATATCAAAACCCAACTTAATAAGTATGCATTTCAAAAAATACCAATTGACCAGATCATAGGCTTTGAACATGTCAGTCTTAAGCATCATGATCCCTTATTTTCAGATTTCTTTTTCTTAAGATTATAAAAGATTTCTTGAGCAATAAGGGAATTATGTTGAATATGCTTGCCTTTTATGAAATCCCCTTGTGAATCAGAAATAAAAGAGCCTAAAAAGCCCTTAATCTATTTGCAAGGATTTAGAAGTAGTCTTAAAAGAAAAAGTTACAAAGAGCAATAGGTCTAAATTGATTAGGAGATTCAGGCTACTGAACTTCAGGGATTAATGAAATAGATGTCTCATTCAAAGACTTAGGAAGATAGAAATTCTTGAAAAAATCAAGAACAACCAAATAAATATCATCACCTATCACGTCCCAATGTTTTTTATAAAACATACCTGAGAAATCATCAGGTCCGGGAGCCTTATCAGCTCCAAGACCAAAAACAACACCCTTTACTTCATCAAAAGACAAATCAGCAGTGAGGTTCTCATTAATACATTATTAATAACAGGATCCACACAATTCAGAACCCAATTAACATCATAAGAATGAATAGCTTTAAAAAATATCATTAAAAAAGGAATGAATAATATCAATAATCTCTCCTTCCGCCCTATGCCATACACCTTAATCATCTTTAAGTTTAAAGATTCTATTAACAATCTTCTTCTTAATAACAGACCTATGAAAAAATTTAGTATTTCTATCACCAAATTTCAGCCAATTACTTCTAGATCTTTGACTCCAAAATAACTCTTCTTGCAACCAAAGCTTATTAATCTTGGCTGAAATATCATTTTTCAAATTTCTATCAGAAACATCAACCTCATTAAGAGAGGTTAACTTATCCTTAAGCATATCAATATTCAAATTAGGGTTACCTCTCAAATTTGTATTCCAAGCCCTCAAATCATCCTTAACAGACTTGAGCTTACCAATAAAGTTCATAACCTTAAAATCCTTAGAAAGCCAACTGTTATTAACAATCGTGTCATAAGAATCTTCAAGAAACCACTTGGCCTTAAATTTAAAAAAAAATTAGCCTTAAGATACTTATTATCAGGGGAAACCAGAATCATGTTGTTATCTGAACCTAAATTAGGAGGAATGTTAACTTCAATATTAGGAAAACTATCAAGCCCAGACCCATTAATAAGCACTCTATCCAACCTTTCTTGGTTAAAATCCGCACATTGCCTACCGTTCTTCCAAGTAAAAAACAACTTCATTTAGCATTGACATCAATGAAATGACAATCATTTATAAAGTTACCAGCAAGTAATCAAACCACCCGAAAGCCCAACAGGTTCAACAATATGAGAACAATCATACTTCCATCTACAAATAAAATTAGAGGGTTCTTTTATATTTGCTTTAGTTTCAAGAAGGCAAAAAATATCATGCTTAAAATGGGTAATTTTATCTTTAAGAGCCAGAACTGTCAGGTTATTAGCCAAACCTTGACAGTTCCAAATTAAAGTACTCATGGATCCTGTGCTGGCTTAATATGGTAAGCCATCATGAGAAAGGACCCCTTTCTCATTAGACTTTAAACAATTGCTTTCATATGTTCTCCTAGGCCTTTTGTTAATTTGATTACATTTAATATTGCATGACTCAAGAAAAATATGAGTCTCAGAATGTAATAAGGCAGTACTGGAACTAGAAGGTAAAGAGATACTATTTGTGGCAATAAAATTAGAATTAGCCATATTATATGCAAATATTGAAAAAGGAAGAGTAGCAATTGACATTTAATCAACCAGAATCACAATCTTTATTCATTGCGTAATGTTGTTTAATGCAATTAGGCATTTTTTATTAGTTTCAGACCTTAACAAATTCCCATAAACAGATAAATCATGTTTTTCACCTTCTTTACTAGGAGGGCAGGTTCTTAGATCATGAGTGATTATACCACATTTAAAACAGAAATTAGGCAGCCTTTCATATCTAAATTCCACCCAAATAGGCCTCTTATCTTTGCTTTTGATCCAAATACAAGGAATAAGGGATTTACTGAGATCATAAGAAATTCTAACTCTAACAGAACGGGCTAAAGCCCCTATAAGAGTATGGTCATCTATTTGAAGAAATTCCCCTATACTAGGACATTTATCAAAACAGAAATCACTTACTTGGGTCCCTAGCTCATACTCCTTAATAATAAGCTAACACCCATAAAAGCTCCAAGGGCTCTTACTTTCAACCTTTTTTGCATCTTGAGCGTTCTTTAATTTGAAAAGAAAAGTATTCTTTTCCAAAACTTTAATATCCATGCTATCCTCCAAACCCCAACTTTTTCGCGGTACGGTATTCATACTATTGGTTCTGAAATTCTTGTCTGAAATTTTATTTTCCCACTGACCATACCGCATTAACCTGTATATTTCCTTGGATCAGGTCGTCCAAGTCTAGGACATTGTTGAAATCATGACATAAGTCCCCCATCCCACCGAACACTGAAGGTCCAAAAGACAGACCACCAGGAGATGAAATGAAAAACTAACAAAGAGGAACTCAAGGCAAAAAGGCCAGACGAGAAAATAGAAAACAAGCAAAAATAGAAACGAGAGAGACAGAAGCCAAGAACCACAGGAGAAAGAAGGGATGAGGAAACATGGAGGTAGGGAGAAAGCACGAAAATAGGGACGAAGAGCAAAAAGACAAAAGAAACAAAGGAGGCAAGCTGGGAATTTCTTGGAGAAAACCATGAAACTCAGCGATTTTGAATGTCAATCTTTGTGTTTAAACAGTGATACTAGTATTTTAACAAAATTTTGAACAGTTTAGTAGCAAACAGATAAATCGTGTTAATGATTAAACTTTAAAGCATCATCAAATACTACGAGATATTATAATTATTGATAAGATAATAATGTTGGAGAAATAATTCTTTATCCATGAAAACTCATTCTTCCAATCTTAAGAACATACATAATGGATCACCAATATCCAATTAAACGGAAATGCGTATGAAATCATTAAAGTAAATAACTTTTTAGAGTTGAGCGGTTGCTCTTATAGATTTACATGATTGTCTACAAATGAGAGAGAATATAATGTTTTTTCTTATCATTTGATCGGGGATCATAACAATTATATATAGAAAATATCCCTATTTTTTTAATCTTTCTATTTTAGGTTATCATAAAAATAAAAATTATTCTTAAGGCTCTACACATTAATGACTTACATTTTGTCAATACATTAAAGACAAATTACCAAAAATTTCATCGATCATTTTCAATTGGGCTTAACCATATTTAACAGTCTGTAACACTTAATTATTTACATATAAGTCAAATGTTAGAATCTAACAATAAGGCTCTATATATGTGTAACTTTCTAATTATGCTTTGCAAAATAACTAAATGAGAGCTCAAGTTTACTGTTATCTCTGAAACATAACAATATGATCCATCGATCATACAAACATGGGATCAAATTGGACTTCGTTATATCTATTGTAACTTGACCAATCAATGATCGCATGTGTCAATACAACTAAATAACATGAATTATGATGTGGATGTGCAAAATAAAAATTTCATGTAGTGTGATCGTAACAGGTCTATTTCTAATTAGTCCAGCCTTAAACCTTAGTGAGGTCAAATCATACCAGAATCAAAGTGTGAGTAAACTAAATTTTTTTTGCTGTAGAAAAAAACCTCAAAAAATCCATAAAGCAAAATAATTGTAAGCATGTCTATATCAAAAGTACAACTAAAAATACATAACTCCCACTAAAATCAAACATCATCAATCGATATGATAGCTATACAAGTAGTATGCTCATGAAATTATTTTGGTGGCAATCCCTTAGTAAGTGGATCCACAACCATGGTATATGTTTTGATGTGCTCTATAAACAAGTATCTGCTCTGAACTCTTTCCTTAACACCAAGAAAATCGTTGCCTATGTGCTTCGACTTTTGTCGAGCTCCTATTCTTATTGCAATACAGAATTGCTGACTTATCGTCACAAAATGCCATCAATTATATGCAGTCCAGTGACAAAATTCAGTAGTCAGGTTTCATGATTGGATGCCTCATAACATGCCATGAACTTTGCTTCCATGGTAGAAGAGGTTATCAGTGATTGTTTAGCACTCGTCTAGTAGATAACACGTCCAACTAGATTTCATACTATCTTGGCATTCAGTAAAATCAGAGTCAATATACCCAATGATCTCAATCTAATAACTCATAGTGCTTTCCTAAGGTCTATGCATAGATTGATTAAATATCTATGCAACATCCAAGTCACATATGCATTATCTTGGCTAGAGATCTCTTGGTGTCGTGCTATAAACCTATATCATTGCAGGCAAGCAAAATGTCATCGACATATAAAAAAAATAAGTTTGCTCCAATAGAACTTATGGCACATACACTCATCAACCAAATTAATCAAAAAATCAAATGAGATGAGCACTTGATGAAACTTAAAATATCATTATCGAGATGCTTGTTTGAGTCCATAGATGAATTTCTTAAGCTTGCAAATTATGTTCTTTGGATCTCCCGACGTGAAGTTTTCTAGCTGCACAATATAGATCGTCTCATCAATGTTACCATTGAGAAATGTGGTCTTCACATCCATCTGATGTAACTCAAGATTAAAATGTACCAGCAATCCCATTATAATCTTGAAAGAGTCTTTCAAAAAAACCGAAGAGAAAGTCGCTTTATAATAGATGTCTTCTTTCTGTGTAATGCTCTTTGCGTAAGACGAGCTTTGTACATTTTCACATTACCTTTTGAATACCTCTCGATGTTAAAAATTTATTTGCAACCAATGGGTTTCACATATTCTGGTAATGGTATAATATCTCACACGCCATTGTCCTTCATGGACTTAATTTCCTCATTCATGGCATCGATCCATTTATGAGAGTTAGAACTTTTGATGGCTTAACGACAGTTGGTCGCTTCGTCTTCCATCACTCCAGTGTCAACCTAATGTTCTTGGACAATGTAATCATCTGGCACCACACTTCTCATTTCCCTAACGGATCTCCTTAATGACATAGGGTTTTGAGATGCTAGAGTTTGTTCTTCAGAAATATTTTCTTAAATAAGAGGTTCTCCGAAAATGTCTTGATTTGTTGTTTCATGAGCAAGTTTAGGAATAGAATCCAGATCAATGTTAATAACATCTGCGAGAATATCAACATATTCCTCGTTAAAGAAAAAATCTTTAATTGTGCCTCCACCTGCAATCTTGGCATCCTCAAAGAACCAAGCATTTTTTATCTAAAAAATTAACTTAGTCATGTTGGACATAGTTCCCTCAAAGCATGCGTTTTTTGACATTTTACTATAAAATTTAATGTAATTATATTTTTCTTATAATTGTTCTTTTAAATTATTATTGAATAATTTATGTAAATATATGAAAATTTCATATTCATTAATGAGACTATGATCTTGTATAAGTACGAGAGAATTAAGGTCATAGATAATGAATAAAATTATCAGCAACATAATAAAGTATAGAATCTTTAATGAATAGTTGCTAGTACAGTTCACTAAGCATTATGAATGCATGTGATCTAGACCTGGATCATTTATGTGGAATGATATCTTAGTGAATGTACTTTATATAATAAGATTATATATGATAGGACCGAGATAGATTACTATCTCTATTAACTTGTCGTTTATCATAAAAATTTAATACACATCAATCTGATGATCATATATAGATAAGTCTGAATCCTGAGTAGTCATGAACTCCTATGCATGTCTACTGGATCTTTTGATTCACTCGTTAAAGTTTGTTTTTAAAACAGGTTAGTGACTTTTGTTTTAAAGATTTAGTGATATGAATGGCTGGAAACATGATATTACAAGATTTGGAATTCAGGTTTTCTTAACGGATCGTATAATGGTTCCCTTAAGTGTTAATTCTGAAACTGAATGGTTATTGAGCTCAAGAAGTAATTAGAAGGACAAAACGGTAATTTTGACTAGCTCTAATTTACGAATCAATAATTAGAAGACATACTACATGAAATGATTATATCAATGGATTACACGAGGCTACTCTGTAAATATATTATGTAATCTTTAAGAGTGTAATTTCATATTTATAGTGAAGTAATAATGAAATTAATAAATAAGATTATTTAATTAAAAAGTTTAATTAATAATCTAATTTATTGGAGCTTAGGAATATGAGTCAATGGTCCTCAAGTCACCTCTGTACTACACAGTTTAGAGTGTGAATATTTCAGGACATGAAAAAAGGACTCACTTACAAAAGGAATTATATTTTTGAGGCAAGTATATAATTATGAGATAATTATATATAATTCATTAATAAAATTATTTAATGATATTTTCGAAAATTATCATTAAATAATAATATTGATAAATTTTGTGTTAATTGATAAGTGAGACAAAATATCTAATTTATAAACTTAGATAATATTTAATTATTACGAGCTAATAATTCAAATTTTAAATAAACTAAATCTGTTGTTTAAACTAACAGATAAACTAGTAGATATGAATGATCTAATTAGTTAAATTTTGAATTAACTAATATCTAAATATTAATCTGATTAGAATAAATAATAAATTTACAGAAATTGTCACGCTGCATGTTAAATTGGCATGCGCCAATCACTGATTTGTAATCAGAGATTGACATGGACTACTATAGGGCCACATGGCACTACAGTGCCACATGACACTACAGTGAGACGTGACGCATTGTAGTGCCTCACGACACTACAGTGGTGCACCTACAGTGCCATGAGGCATTGTGACTCCTCACGGCACACTACAGTGCTGTGTGGCACTGTAGTGTTGCACAATTGTAGTGAGTCTCACATTTATTTTTTTTTCGATCAGAGATTTGACACAAATTAATCATTTTCAAAAATCTCTAGATCTCATGTGCTGAGTACATCTAGAGACATAAAAGTGTTCTTGATATATTCTACTTTCCCACACACGTCCTAGTGTATTTGAGGATTGGCTTGGAAGATCGTGGTGTGGATCTTGAAGTATATCGTTTGTGAGATAGCAAGATCGTTGTATTGCAAGGACACTTGATTGGATTACAGGAGGTATATTTTATATCAATATATGTCTTTGATTTAATATATAAATACATAATGAATCTAATCTGAAAATGTGTTTTTCAATTAAAAAGTTTTCATCTTTGGATCAGCGACGATGCGAACATTTATCGTTTTATAAATTTTTTTAAAACAACACCACTCCTTCCGCCACGCGTCGTCGCGGATTTCAACAATTGGTATCAATGCGGTCTTTATCTATTTGTATATTAAATACTATGTGGATGTTCTTGCAACGTTCATAATATATATATTTTGATATGTATGAATGAATGAATTGTTTATTTTTTGAATATATGGTTAATGATAAATTGTTAATTTTATGGTGACTTTTGGGTTTCGGCTTTATTCTTATTTTATCTTTAGATCTGTGTCAGCCATTTTGGGCATATGAATTTTTGTAACGTGCGTGCGACGCGGAATGACGATTAACAAAATTCATTTTTTTAAGGAAAAAGAAATTTGGAGTCGCCACCAATCATTTTAGAGTGTGATTGGTCACCCAATTTTAAGATGCAATTTTTTCTTGGTCTACGAAAACTCAAAGTTGGTTCGGGAGTCGTTTGTGTGTGGGGAATGTGTTAGCACCCCACAACACTCATTATAAAATGGTTACCAAATTTAATCAAATGCTATCCATTTTTTTTTATTTTAAGGCAAAGGTTAAAGAGATTTATTTTTTTTGAATGTCCCATTTGAGGAATTTTTGTATCATAGAAATGAACAAAATAAATTACTT